>JBCNJP010000019.1:25455778-25536458 GCA_039602395.1 Deinandra increscens subsp. villosa
TAACAACACCTGATTCAAAGGGTCCAATGGCGGACTTTCGGGTTTGAAATAGTCTCTCAGTTGACCATCATCTCCCCCCTTTATTTTTGCGGCCCTAACCCCAAATCTGACCTCAAATCCGCCATCATTTCCATCGCCTCGTCTGCCAGAACCCTAGCTTCAGGTAACTGCCAAGCTGCATTTCCTCTCTACTTTCATCCTGCTTTTAAAATGTTAATCTAATTCATTCACTCGAGTTAGTTTTCTCTCATTCTGAGTGAATATCAAGCATCGTTATTAGGGCATAACGTTCTGAATTCAAATTGAAGCTGTTTTTTAGTTTCATACTGTATTCAGATCTCTGCTAATGTTACTGATTTCTTGAAAGTGATTGTGAAGTTTGGTCCTGTAGTGTATATGAACAATGAACTCGTTTAACTGTAGTTACTGATAGCAGACTTGAATGGTACCTGATCTAGGAAGAATGTAATTCAACAGGTGTTCCACAGCGCCTAATTCAACAATGTATAAAGGATATTAATTGTATAGACAACGATTCACTTTTTGAAAAATTGAAATGCTTAAATATCGGAAGTTTATAACTATATCTTCCTCAATCTGTGAGTAGTTTCTTTCTGTGAGTAGTTTCTTGGGTTTTTATATATTGTGTGGATGTGAAGTTGTTGATCATGATCTTTGTTTTGATATAACCATATAGTAAGTTTGATCTGATTTATCTCTGGCATGTAGAGTAGTATAAGTATAAATCCGACATCATTCCCATCGTCTGGTAGAACCCTAACTTCAGGTAACGTGCCAAGCTGCATCTCCTCTCTACTTTCATCCTGCTTTTACAATGTCAATCTAACTCATTTACTCGAGTTAGTTTTCTCTCATTCTGAGTGAAAATCAAGTATCGTTATTAGGGCATAATGTTCTGAATTCGAATTGAAGCTATTTTTAGTTTCAACTGTATTCAGATCTCTGCTTATCTTACTGATTTCTTGAAAGTGATTGTGAAGTTTGGTCCTGTACTGTATGGGCATGTTTAACTGCATTATAGAAGCTGTTTATGGCTTATCTGGAGAATGCAAAAAACAGAAATACGCCCTTCAAAATGCATAAAGCCACAATGATAGACTTATTACTTTTGGAAGAATGTTGTGTAATTTTGCCTCCTACAAAAGCATAAGCATTTGTATAAGCAATCACCCAACATGCTCTAGATATGCAACAATGAACCGTTTAACTGTAGTTAGCTGATAGCAGACTTGAATGGTACCTGATCTAGGACGAATGAATTCAACTAGGTGTTCCACGGCCTAAGGCGAGACAATGTCATTAAGGATATTAATTTGTTTATGACACCGATTCACTTTTCTCAATAGTGTGAGTATGCTTTAACTAAATCAGAAGTTTATTACTATATATTGGTCCTCAATCTGTGAAGTAGTGTTCTTGGTGTTAAATTTATCTTATTTATATATTGTATGGACGTGCATTTGCTGATCATGATCTTTGTTTTGCTATAACCATATAGTAAGTTTGATCTGATTTATCTCTCGCATGTAGAGTAGTATAAGTATTGAACTTGGTTATGGTGAGCAGATCATTCCATGTGATTATCGTGACGCAAATGGTTATTACGAGCCTATGATACTGGTCCTTTTGATAGGGCTAGGGTGCATAGATTGGTGAAGACACATGGCTATTTTATTGTGATCTGATAGTGACCAAGATTTATTCTTTATTTTTGCAGGATGGCACAATCATCATCTGGGTCTGAAAATTGCAAAAATAATAATAATAATACTGAATTGGTCACAAAACGAGCTACATGGTAACCAGGGTGACCTTGTCATCTTTCCTGGTTTTATCATCAATAACAAAAATGATTTTAGAGATCATACTCCGATTACCAAGATTCCAAGTCGGCCTGTTTTAAATTGTACCAATTCTGCCAAGTCTAATGAAGAAAGCTCAAGCACTGCTACTACAAAAACTCCTCCAGCTGAGCCATCTGTGTCTCCTGAAATCCAATCCAATTTGTGTCATTCCGTGCTAGTTTCAGGAGCTGCACATTCTACTTGTTATGGTGCCGGGCATGTAATTTCTGGTATCGCCGATAGAAGAAAATGCAAAGCTAGAGGAATTCTTTCGGTAGGTAAAACAGGGCAAGGAATGGTTGCAAAATCTAGACCCTCTTTGATTCCTTTCCCTCCTATTGAAGCTTCAGTCAGTTGGAATTTGTCACCATCTTATGTAGACAAGGATGCCGACGATGGTATTGTTGCCACCATCAATCATGAACATGTTATTTCACTAGAAGAGAGGCTATCATCATTTGATTTCAACGAATGTTCTCCGTTTTCTGCAGACTCGTTACTCAGTGAGAATATTATGCAAACTCCAAACTCAGATTCAAGTTTAGAAAGGCATGCAAGTTTATCTTGGTTGAAAGAAGGCATTCAACCAAAACATCAGTTTGAATCAGAACTTGATCAGGTGACTGATGTTCTTCAACATGAAAGCTTGTCTCTCTGTGACAGCTCATCACCATGGGACCCACCTAGGTTAAGCTTTGAGTTGACAGATTCATTCTCACCTTCTGGTCTTACAAACCTAAACCATCCTAAAGAAAACTCAGGTATTCATGAGTCATGGATCTCCAACTCAACTTCAGAGAATGTGTCAGTGTCAGAGATGCGAGTATCTTGGAAGGATGCGCTCATAACTAGTATTTGTGATAAAGAAGATTTGGATTGCTGTAGACTGTTGTCAGATGAAGAAACTGATGCTGATGAAGTTCTGAAGTCTACTAAGTTTATTGATCATGAAGTAAGAGTTGACCAAAAAATCAAAGAAACGTCATCTGTTCAAGTCAACCCTTGTGCCGAGTCTATATGCACTGATGGTGGTGGACTAATTGCATCCGGGGACTCTGATTGGACTCTCTACTACAAAAACCGTTCGTTTGAAATTTGAACTTTCCCCTCCAATCTTTCATAATTATTCAAGTAAGTATGCCCCTCTTCATTATATATATGTCATCTTTTCAGCTAGAATGGAGCATGTTATTTATTTTACTAACATCAGTATAAAAGAATAAATTGATGGAAACAAACAAAACAAAGTCAATATCGAATTATCCATGCCACCTTTTAGTTATTACCATTTACCAGAATATATGAAACAACATAGTGTCCACCTTGATACTATTATACTACATCAATAGTGGAAACAAAGAGGTGAAGAAGTCAACCGGAAGCTACAAACTAAGAAACTTAAAGCAATATACATACAATTCACAGTTTAGGAAATTACAGGAAGAAGGTCAAGGCAAATGATAGAAAAAGGTTTTATTTATATAGTAAGCTTGACTCTGATCATGATGATAAAGAAGATGATCCATTTAAAGTTGATCTCCAATCTGGATTTTCTTCTGTATAATCCTTGTGTAGTTCTTCTGGGGGAATAAAACAGTCCATAGAGAGGCCAGGGACATTGAATGCCAAATCATTGATGGTCCACTTCTCCTCCATCCTTGTGATGACAGGGCCTGCCCTTAAGTTATCTCCAAATCTCGTGATTATCACGTCTGACTGACCAGAATGTGCTACCATCACACCCTCAATGATCCGATAGTCCTCGATTTTTGTAGCCATATATGTTTCCCAGTACATAGGGAACGAGCCCGGTGCTTGAACCCTAGTTAAATAAGAGTCCTCTAAGTGCACCAATAACCCATTTTTTTGGCTAAAATAACCAAACATTACATGTTTAATCATCTCTGCAGTACTGTCGCTTCGGTCTGCCAGGTCAGCATCGTCTGCTGATAATTTTAACACGAAGCAATCATCTTCCCCGATTCGTTTTTCTCCCATGTATTGTGCTTCAGAGAACACACTTGCCACAGCCATAGGATCTAAGCCCTACATACATGAGCAAAAGTTAACCAACTAAACATGATCAGTTATGCTTCACCTTTAGATTCTTTGCTGCATATAATAAACATGGGCCTTATTGACTGAAGCCAATAGCCAATGGACTAAAGTGCTGTCAAGCCAAAATAGAAGGACCTAAAGTGAAAAATAATATATACTTGCAATTTTTTTCTGTATGTTACATTGCACCAACCATTGTCATCATTTTAAGGATTAATACTTAACATCTACTCATGACTGATAAATCTCCAACCGTACCAAAACCGACAGTCCACTAACCATCGTTATCCCAAACTATTTAATTTCCTTTTTGCCAATCTGTAATATGTTATATGCGTATTAATCTATAATGCTTGAAATTTCAAATTTGTGTACTGTCTGTGTGCTAAATGCCATTTGAATTCTGTTAAAAACAAATACATTATTTCAATATTTTCCAACTACCTTTTCTCTAAGGATCTTTTTGCTGGTTTGAGTGGCCGTGGCTCTTGAGGGCCACTTGTTAGCAAAAGTTGACCCCTAGGGCCAAGTTGTGACTTATTAATTTTTATGATTGAGAATTCATAGGGACTGAATCTGTTAACTTTATAAGCATGTGGCCCATACTTATACATGTGATTTTGATCCTTGATTGTGAGAAGCCATTGGAAAAGAAAGGTTAGTTGAAGAATATTTAGATATCTTACAAATTTGGAAAATGACATATCACACCCACCAAACTGGGCCACTTACTAAAGCTGTTTGCCACTTTCTACTTACACATTTAAATATCTAATTCTAGAAGAATTAGATGGGAACAACGTCATAAACAGTATCTTCTTTAACATCAAATAAAAAGCTTGATAGGTCAGTTATAAGATTTATCATTGATACTAAATATTGAACTATAGTTAGTCACATATCAATTAAGGTTCAATTAAAGATAATTTCATATTTCCAAGTTTTTACATTTATACCATTCCCTTAAAATTTACATTAGGATATGAAAGTTTAGAGTGTAGAAGCAAGAGAAGAGTATACTATAGTCATGTTATAAATCATATTTAATGAAATGGGTAAACATAATATTATTTTTTAGGGATATATGTAAAGCTACCCCTTTATCTATGTGCATTTTTTTTGGAGACAAGTTCAAACCCTGATAATGATGAAAAATTGGTGGAATAAAAAAATGCCATTAAAAAAAATATATATTTGCATTTAAGTTTATAGATTTTATTCTATAGTTGTTTCATGTTTTTTCTTTATATTTTAAAAAATGTAATTGTAAATATGCTCAAATATGTTCTTGCCTGTAGAGCACGACGCAAAGGGCGAACACCTCCTTTGGCAGCATGAGACCCAAGCCACGGTGTATGCCGCCAAGCAACATTACCATCACTACCAGCAACCACCTTATGGCCGCCAACAACGAGCTCAATCAACCATTTGTTTGGCACCATTTGCCACATAACGAAACAACCTTTTTGTGACACCCGGATATTACTAATGGTTGTTGACCCGTTTGAGCTGAGTTCATCCACCATGGCCATGGTAACTTTTCCTGTGACATACATGTTTCTTACTGTTCCTTCTAGCTTCCGGCAACCAGTAGCCGCCGTGAAATGTTGTATTATATATTGTGACGATGATGAAACCTAGCAAAAACGATTCGGTTTGAAGATTAAATTTATACATTTTTTTTTAATTAATCAAGTTTGTTGCAGGAGATAAACTGAAACACTTTCATGTAGAAAGGACAACATTATTCTTTCATGAACATAAGTGAAGTAACTGAGTTTAACTGAACCAAATAAAACAGTAAAAAAGGGACCCCTCTTTACCGATGGGATTTTGAAACATTAGTTAAGGGGAGTATGATGCACCCTTGTTTTTTTTTTGTTTTTTGTTTGAAAAGCCATTCAATCTTATTTCACCCTACAGAAAGTTACACAACAAAACAAAACACAAGAAACTAATTAAACATCAAGTAGCTGATCGGCCAAAAACAAAGTGCACCAACTACACTACCAATTCATTCTTAGACATTAAAAATTCTCCATTGATCCCCACTAAGGTTGTATTTTTTGCCTCTAGCATTTATCCATAAAATATGATTAGATTGTTAAAAAGGAGTTTAATTTGTTAAATGACTAATAAATCAAACCCCTGAAGAGTTGAATATTTGTTAGAAAGTTAGGTAGAAAAAGGGTGGATCAGTAAAGAAGGCACACAGATTGAGGTTGATATAGACCGGTGGCCGGACACAAGAGAAACAAAAACTGTAGGGGTCTTGATAGCAATTAATGATACTTGCGACTTTTAATCAACCATATATTTTTACATTTACATTTTTTTATTTCTTTTCAACAGAATATATATATATATATATATATATATACACATACTTATATAACGTGTATATATAGCATGAGGTTCATTGTATAACCTAAAATAAAAAAATATATAGAACCTCAGAAAGTTGTAGAACCAAGAATCTATTCTGAGTTATTGGATCTGTTAATTTAACGGGTGTGATTAATTTTTTTTCTTTATTTTTTCTTTCTTTCTCTCTTTAATGAATTTCGCATGTAAAATAAACTTATTTCATATGCGAAATAGAGTATATATACATAAACAATGAACTAGATGAAATAAAACAATATTTTGTCTAAAAAAAAGTCTATCTTATTGATTTTTATTTGTATGAGATTCATATTTTTATGTACTGATTTTAAATATAGTATACAAAAATACAATACAATATAAGAAATACAAATTCAGTATAAAGAGATATGATTCAGTAAAAAAAAAGTAAAATTGTTTTTAAACAAAACATTGTTTTAGTGATCTCACCCTATACAACAATTTACAAGTAAAATCACACTCAAAGAGTAAGATCACCCTATGTATGTATATATAAAAAAAGAAACTATTACTCTTATATTAATGTTTCCTTTTCAATATATCCACTTAGCATAGAAGATAATAACATTTATTTATTTTATTACTAATTAGTAACCCGTGTATTACACGGATTGAGTTCATAACATTATATACACATAAAAAACGGTTAAAATAATCAAATTTGTTATGTTTAACAAATTGTTTATTAGTTTTTTTTTATAATTATAATAATCAAATTAGGGAGTGAATTTATCAAATTCACATTAAGTTTGTCAAATTTTTAAATGGAAATTTAGTTTTGATAAAATTGGTAATTATACTGAATTGATAATTTAATAAATTGATACTTGAATGTGGTTTTGACATGTGACAATGCTGATGTGGAGCTCCTAGAAATGAGACATATGACACCCATTTTATTGCTTTATTAAGATTAAAAATTTCGTAAAATAAGAAATTCAGTAAAAAATTTTGAATGACAATTTATTCTACTCTCACCTCTATATTACACTTTAAAATTATTTTAATATTTATGATAGTCAAGATTTAAAGAATATAATGTTTGTCATACTTTAAAGCTACCTTTTCCCTTTTCATTATATTTAACTTTTATTCTCTAGATAGGTAGATCGTGACACCTACCCGGACTTTTAATGTTCATTTCTTAATGAATTTTTACACTTAATTTTCTAGTTTGCAAGTATACAAATTATACATCTTTTAACATATAACTAGATTTTACTACTTATGTGTTATCACAAAGATAACACGTGCATATAAAACACGTGCATATAAAACACTTGTATTCCTATAATGCTACGTAAAGAAAACAAAAAAAAAGTGTAACGACTCAAACGAGTAAAGTATTATACCACCAACTTCTGTACTAAATTCGTTGAGATTGAAAATTAAAAAAGAAAGAAAATCTATGTTACACGACCATATATATTACACTACCAACAAAACACAAACTTCTTTATTAAAGTTGCATGACTATACCAACAAAACAACCAGACCATGTGTTGAATTTGTTGCATTCGAATAAAAAATAAATAAATAAAATAATATTTTACTATTGCTACGTAGCGCCCACTAAAGCCGCCACATAGTAGTAATGTAGCTAATCACTTGTATTTTGTTTATATATGCAAAGAAAATAAACTTATAAATACATATATAAAAAATAAGATCAAATATAAACCTTTATTATCATATAACTCTAATGAATCAATAAAAATATGTTATATGAACTATTGATTATTTCAATAAATATTAACTTCATTAACTTTTTTAAACCAAAATAACTTTTATATAGTTTATATTTTTTTAATAAAAATTACATTATAAAATCAATCATTTTTTTTACCGTTCATACGTGTATAACATTGCTATATTTAAAAAAATATATATTTATTTTTTTATAAAGATATGTTATAGAACAATGCTATTATAAAAATAACACACTGCTATTAATCGTGTATCTATAATATTATAAATACACAACACTATCTTATAAGAATAACACAGTCTTATATCGTGTTACTGTAAATATTATAAGAATAAGTAAATTTTATAATAGCTCTGTATAAATTTTATAATAGCACTGCATTGTTTTTATAATAGCACTGTTATATAGTTAATTTTTTGTAAACTTAAAAAATGTATTTAAAAAAAATATATAGCAAACAGTATACACATACTAAAGATTAAAAAAATGTTGATTTTATGTTGTAATTTTTTTTTCAAAATTTTATAATATATATAATAGTTATTTTAGTTTTAAAAAATTGGTGGAATTAATATTTATTGAAAAAAAATCAAATTTACTAAGTTAACCGTATGTCTAATCATCAAAATAGTCTAAATGACACCTGAATATTGATTTAGAATAAACGAGGTTTATACGAAACCATCGCCTATATATACACATGTATAGAGAAGAGGTTGTCCTCACCATGTAAACTAATAAATTATATTATGACCGTTTATTTATCATAATTAGTGGATGAGATTACATGTTAACTTTTACAAGTAATAAATCTAAATAAATTAGCGGTTGCAATTTGCTTTTTTTTAGGTTTCATATCATTGAAACTTGGTTATTTGGTTTTTTTAGGTTTCATATCATCCATACCTAGATAGAGAGAGTTATTTGTACAAAGTTATTTATGTTAATGTGAAAAATGTAAGAAGCTATCAAAATGCAAGATGTGATGTGGGGATATGCAACCTATGTGTATAATAATATGTAACATTTGTTAGTAAGAAAAATTGGATTTTAATAATACGAGTTTTAACTCATTGGCCGATAATAATACGAATTTTGATGTTGGCATACAATTATAACAATTAACCATTCCGGTCTCTAGAATGATACACCGTTAATTTTTCACTAACGGTGTTATTCTTTGCTGACGTGAAATTAAATGTGTTCTTTTAACAAAGTTATTAAAAATAGAGGGGCTGATTTTGAAATATCAATAAACTTGATAAAAAGGAGAGAAAATAAAAAGAGGAGAAGGAGGTCGACGGTCTCCTCAGCCGATTAGGGCTCCGACGTTCTTCTTCCTCTTCCTTCGTTGTCTCTTTGTCGCACCTCACCACCGCCTCATTCCACCACCATCTCTGTCTCATCTCATACCACCATCTCTGTCGTCGCTTCGGGCCTTGCTCGCCTTCGCCGGAGAAGACAGAGAGAGAGGGATGTTACAGGTTAAATCGACGGAGGGGAAAGAAGGGGATCGACGGAGGGGAAAGAAGGGGATCGACGGAGGGTTCGATAGTCTCGGTTCAATCGTCGCTGAGGTCGCTACAGGTTCAATCGGCGGCGACAGCTAGGGTTGCGAGGTGGTTGTAACCACCTAAAACAGGCCCGACAGTGTATTTGGCCGGAGAAGTGGAAAACGGCGGCGGCGGCTAAGGTGATGGTAGTGGCGGCTCACGGTTGCCGGCATGGGAAAAAGGAAGATCGCCGGAGGGTGGTTTGGCCGGAGAAGTGGAGAACAGCGGCGGTTTGTTTTTTTTCCCTCAAACCTAATTAGTTAAATGACAAACTTAATGGAAATTACAAATAAGTCACTCACTTTAAGAAATTACAAGAACAACCCCTCAACAAATGCCACGTCAGCAAAGAATAACACTGTTAGTGAAAAACTAACGGTGTATCATTCTAGAGACCGGAATGGTTAATTGGTATTATTGTATGCCAACATCAAAATTCGTATTATTATCGGCCAATGAGTTAAAACTCGTATTATTAAAATCCAATTTTCCTGTTAGTAATAACATAATCGATGTTTTATAATGACACAACTTATGTTCATAATTACGCATAACATGAATTTTTCATAAAGTTTATACATTAAAACTATACTCAAATAAAAAAAATAATGTCATAAAAAAGTTATTTACATCTAAAAAGTATGACGAAACTTAAAAAAAATCAACAATCATAATTTCTATTTTAACTCCCTCGACCCTTGGTTAATTTGTTTCTCTATGTACACGTGACATCTCCTACAATCCTAACCAGGGGCGGACCCACATAGGGCCGGGGTAGCGCCCGCTACCCCTGACTTTACCCCGACGTGCAAATTTTTTTTTTTTATAGGTTTTCGGTTTTTCGCGACCCTGAAACGAATTTTTCGCGACCCCTGGAAGAAATTTTATGGCTTTTACTTAAAATTATGATCAAAAGTCTCTTAAAAATATGATTAAAAGCCCGTTAACTACCTAAAAAAATTTTTCGGGGGCGCTGCCCCCGAACCCCGTTAGTCCCCGCTACCCCTGATATTCTTCCTGGATCCGCCACTGATCCTAACCATTGATTATAGAGATTAAAAATACTTTACTTGTTACACTTCTCACACTAAAACCGTTTTGTCTTTAGCTGATTAAACTTTTATTTTATTTTATTGTTATTATGTAAATTAAAAGGTTAATTATGTAATTTAACACCTTTATAATCTTGATAGTTTTTTATCTGCATTTGGAACGGACTAGCCCCGATTAACCCGAGTGAGCCTTTTTCCTGAGACGATATTGCAACCGTTCAAACTGGATTTGACACTTTAGGCTTGACTCACCTAGAAACATCATTAAGGAGGAAACCCATCACTTAAAGCCCCCCCCCCCCCCCCCCGAGTTAGATTTTAAATTATGCCTCTTAATGGTCATTCAGATGTTACCTCTTAATGGTGCTCTTAATGGTTAAGAGGTTTAAGAGATGCTAAATGATTAAGAGATAACCTCTTAATGCATCACCCAATGATAAGAGACAAAGTCCCTTTGGTGGAGACTGTCAAACCTTGACATTGGTGAAAAAATGGGAGAAATAAAAAATTTGCCGTTCAAAAAAAAATGTCACATTCTTCTCTCTTCTCCTTTATAACGATATTAATGATTTCATTACGAGGTAACCTCTTAATAGCATTTAGAGGCTACCAAAGTCCAAACAACCGTCAGATTTTAAACTTAAAGACCTTAAGGAACCCAAACCCCGAACTATCATCTCATACCAGCTCCTCATTCTTTTTCTTAGAGTTCTTTGGTTCTATCTAGTTAATTTAGTTGTTTGACTAATGGATTTCTCATTCTTTCTCTAAAATCACAACAAAAAACCCAAAATAACAAGCTTCAAGAGTTTGTTAAGTTTGATATGATCATTCCTGTCTTCATTCATGCCGATAAAGATTTTTATATATATGAATTAAGGTTATATGTATATATGTATTCTAAGATTAGCATAAGAATTAAATTTTTTTATTCATGCATCATGTTCTTGTACTATACCAAGACTCATGAAATTTAATGCATGTAGGTTGGTGTGAACCAACATTTAATGATTGCATACATTGATTTCTTCACAGGTGGTCATGAAAAACGGTTAGAAATGGTAACTAATTATTGAGAGAAGATTTCTAGTGATATATACTTTTTTCTTTTTACAAACCATTTATTATATTACTCCAAAATAACATAAAATATTGTCTTTATAAAGATTTAAATACAAACCAGTGAATATGAGGATGACAATATTGTCTTTATAAAGATTTATATACAAACCAGTGAATATGAGGATGAAAAGTGATATTACAATATTTTTTTTATTATATAGCAAAGGTAGATTAATTTACACACGTGTCAACGATATACGAGCTACACATTTGTAAACGATCTGTTTATACATTTATCTTTTTATGTTATACTATCTTATTGATTTGTTCAATAAACATGAAAAATAAATTTTATTTTGATTTTGTTAATGGTTAATATGTGCATTATAGTATTTTTCACACACATATATATGGTTGTGTATATAATTATATAGAGGGAAGTTCATTGTAGACCTTCTAAAAAATGTAGATTCGTAGATCCCTTATTTCACATGCGAAACTACTCATTTTTGCATGTGAAATTTGCTGAAGGAAAAAAAATTTCTTCTTTTTTTATTGTTGCTTCAATAATTGTAATTTTGGTTTGTTTATAAAAATGTGGAAATATTGATATATGGTGAGATTGAAGAAAGAAATATATATTTACGAGATTTCTTTCTCACTGATATTGATGAAAGGTAACTTTTTTATAATATACTTACTAGTTTTTATATCCCGTGCATCGTAAGACTGAGATTTAAAAAAAAAAATATATCGCACGGTTAGAGTTTAAAAAAAATTAATAATAGTAATAGAGTACAGAAAGTGGAAGTAATTGAACTTTAAATGTTGGTTAAAGAAACAAATAATAACCAATAATAAGGAGGATTAAAGATAAAGTTTTTTCAAAAAAAAATACTTTCATAATTAGGATAGAAAGATATTGACGGGAAAAGATTTGGAAATATAAACAAACTTATAAATTTTAATTTTTAATAATAATGTCACTAATTAATCTTAAATATTTTATTGCAGATACAAAATCAAAGTTATAAATAGTTTTGTTAATTTTTTAAAAACGTTATTTTCTTATAAACCATCACTATATATGTGACCCCTACATATCAAATTATGCAACAATGTTTTTTCTCCCAAGTCCCACCCCTCCATTTTTCTACATCTTTCCCTTTGTCTTTGTGTTAACTGTCACGTTACACTTCTACCTTTCTTTCTACCCTTTATAGTAACTTATAATTTTATCTGTAAACTTTTTTTTTACTTACCAAGAAACATTCAATACAGAATGAACAATTAAAGCAACATGTATAAGTGTTTATGTAATTTTTGCACTTATATACACATATCTAGGGAAATCGTTAAAAAATTATGATTATAAGTGTATTGGTTCTTACGGTTCTCTACTTACACGTTTAATACATAACCAATTTTAAATGAAAAACCAAAGCGATATACGATTCGATTATCATAGTTCTTTACTTTAGATTAGTCTATATAAACATATGCATACATACATATAGACTCTAGAATGTGGATCAAACCAATCTCCACAAAAAGAGGATCAAGATTCCTAGTCTATGGTAATTGACATATTTGTGGTAGTATTTTTATTGGAATTTGCATTAAAAAATACAGTTTTATTATTAAGATGAACATGAATTAGAATAATAAAAACTATGAAAATGTGAATTAAACATTATAACAATAATAAATAGAAAAAGAAAGATTTGAAAAAAGCAAGAATTACCTGAGAAAATGATGATTGTGGGGAAAGTTGGGAGACTGGAAAGAGGGGGCAACCCAAAACACTTAGAAGAATATTGAGATAATTGGTGGGTTTGTGTTTGTTGGGCAAAGAGAAGTAGGTTTTGAGCCATGTTTGTGCTTTCTTAGATGATGTGTACCATATGCTTTGATGCTTGTACTCTCCATCTTCATCAATGGGTTCTTCTGATAGTGTTGCCAACCTCATGCCCCTGCTGCTACTCATCTTTCTCTCTCTCTCTCTTTCTTTCTTTCTTTCTTTCCTTCCTGGTTTATTCCAAAGAAGACTTAAAGTTATAAACTACTTAAATGCACACCACAACTTCTTTTCCATTCCCTTTGCACGTGCATCTCATGCTCCTCTCTCTCTCTCTCTAGAAAAAAAAAGAGAGAGAATGTATGAATTTTTTTACTTTTTGTGATGCTTTTAAAATCTATTTTTTTTAAGGTTAGATAATCTACTTTTATAACGCCCGGCTAAATGAGACATGAATTTGAACCAAGAAACTCAATTGTAAAAGCTCATCTTTTAGGTTCCAAGCCCATAAGTGAACCGGTCTCAGGGAAAACCTCCTCCATAAGCGACCAAATGAAAAACATGTTAACTTAAAGACTCATACTTATAACTTTAAGGTTACGAGTTATCACATTATCGTCCATACCACTAGGACAGTCCTAGTTAGTGATAATCTAATCTTTCTTAATAAACTAAATTTGTGATTAACATAAACTTAATTGTTGTAACATATACTTTATGGGTAAAATAATGGTTTCTCAATTTAAAAAGTTATGAGTTGAAATTCATTTAAGTATATATATCTAAAAGTTATGAGTTGAAATTCAGTTAACTACATATGTAACGATTTTGCCTTTAAATAAACTAAAACCAAATCATTTTAACTTTTGTAAAGACACAATCGCAAAATGAAATCATGAATACAATTGGGGCGATTAATACCTTTTCCTTTGTGATTTTGAAAAAGAGATTAAAAGGTAGCGACCTCATAAAATAAATAAAAAGTACAAACACTACATGACCATGACGATGACCACTTTTATTTATTAATTATTTTCTTTTAGATATTTAACTTTCCAAGTTGATTAAAATAAATTCATGGTCATGTTCATTTAAACCCATAAGTGTTTATGTATGAGAAATCTAACACGTTGATATTGTTGGGTGGGTATTCATGAGAAACTCAAAACGAAAACAATCAGGTTTTAGTTTAACATAGTTAACCTATTAAAAAAGTGGACTGTGTTCAGATTGATATGTTTAATAAACAAGTTGTGGTCGAGGTGATCTGTTTAATCCGTTTAGTTCAAACAAATTTCGACTCGTCAATATGTTTAGTGAAACATGTCGACCTACTAACAAATTTGTGACCCGCTTCTGACTCGTACGTATAACCCATTTTTTACTACTTACCAACCTGATTAACACGTTAACAACTTGGTTGTTATCCTCCAGGCTCCAACCCATCAACCAGTTTGACATGTTTAGATAAATGGGTACAGTCGTGTTCTGTTATACTTACGATTTTACACATGTGGCGATTAGAGTTGATATTTTTGACATGAATAAAAATTTAGATTGTGTTAATGTTAAATAATTCAACCCGTCAACCCGAAGAATGTAATTAAAACTCTATATGATACCACAAAATTTTAGACTCCTTACGGAATCAAACCTAAAATATTTAGCTTTCTTAAGTAACAAATAATTAATTAGTTTAGTTCCATGTAAAATTTATTTAGTTAAGAATCATACACAAATCCATTAGTTTTATATTACTAAACTAGGTTAGTAACCCGTGTATTACACGGGCTGAATTTATCTTCATAATATTAGATAAAATACAAAAGAAAAACAATTAAATAGATTTGAAATTATAAATGACATAATTTATTATAAAATATTAACTGATGATTTAATTAAGGAAATTTATTATGTTAACTTTGTCATTTTTTTATAAAATGAAATTTTAGTTTGGATATAATTGGTAATTAGCCTTAAATTGATAATTTCTAAAATTGATAATTTCTAAAATTGATAATTGAATGTGATTTGACATGTGACAATGATGATGTGGACTCTCTAGAAATGAGACATTTGACAAATTTTTAGTGATTTAGAAATGAGACATTTGGCAAATTTTTAGTGCTTTATTAGTATTAGTATTAGAGAAGAGATTAGAGATTAGAGATTTATTGAATGAAAATAATTTAATTATTTGGTAATATAATAAAAATATATTAAAATATAGATATAAAAAGTACTTTTCATCTTTTTAGTAATGTGTTATTTTTTAAAGAGATTACGAAAATTAAACAGGAATGTTGGGTTCATTTTAAAGATATAACTTGTTAAAAGAAAACTATAGTTTGTTAATCATGCAACTAATTAATGTCAAATAGTGGTTTCACATGGATTTAGGTTTCTTTCTCTAATATACTTTAAATTTGCCGCTAAAACAAACAAACATGGATTTAGCAGGGTTTTTCTTTAGATCCTGCATGTTTGTGTTTTATTTTTCGTCAAGTTGTATAATCTTGTACGCTCTTACCTAGCGTCTTGCTAGGTTGGTTTTTTACGTTTTTTTTATTAATTATTGGCCGTTCAAAAAAATTATAAATAAACAGTAATGAGTAAACACGTAATTTGAAAAGAAAAAAGAAAATTAAAATGTAAATGTACATCCATCCATTTGTGTTATTAATCTTAAAAGTAATGGTATCATTATTATTAATACATTTTGAGTAAAAGTTTAATCATTTTCTTTTTGACGAAAATCATTAAGATCAAACGAACTTAATTTTTTTTATTAAAATTAAGCGAGCAAAAAGCCGAATAAAGCTAAAATACGATTACAAAAGAAAAGAAAATAAGAAAGAAGAAAAGTTAGTAGTAATCAAAACTCAAAAGTGTTTATGATGGATCAAACTTAAGAAATTGTGAACATGCTTAATGATGGTTCATGGTTGAGAGTGTTAATTGTAAAAAGTAGGCATGGCATGTGGTCAAAAGTCATTTTGTTAGAATTTTGAACTTTAGAAAAGGATAATTTAGAGAAATCGAACTGTAGCACGGTTAAAATAATCATGCATTTAAAATAAACCAATTATATAAAGTTTTTTACAACAATATATGTTTCTTTTTTACACCAAATTTAAAAAATTAATTTATTATAAATATTTAATAGTAATTTTTAGATTTGTTAAGATAAACACATCGCAACTTACACATATCCCATATGACTTGAATAGTTGAACCTATAATATGTTGACCATAAAATACACCGTTTAACCACGAATCTTAAAGGGGACTGTGTAATGATGAATGTTGTGCTTGAATTCAAATCTTATAAAATATAAATATAATAGAATTTGTTATAGAAAATTAGAAGTTTGTGTTAAAAAATAAATCCTAAAAAAAAAGATTAGATCTTAAAAAATTATATGTATAGTGGGGGTAGGCTAGGGGTGGGGTGGGGGTCTGGGTGGGAAATGGTGCTTTTAAGGGAGGCAAGGAAGGCAATATGTCTTCATCCAAGTATCATTTGTGCCATTATACCCATTTTTGGTGTGGGTTGTTTCATTCAATTTTATTTTTTGGTAACTTTTTTATTTCTCTTGTAATTTTGAACTAGTTTTAGATTTTTAATGATTGCATATTTGAGAAGTCATCGTTTGCAAACCCCTATAAAAAAAACATGTATATTACAGAGAGAATGAGGACCTAATATTTATAAATCCCTTTCCTTATATACAACATTTGATATTTTATTTGTAATATTGTCTTCCGTGTCTAAAATTTGAAGCTTTAGCCCTTATCTGCTTTTAACTTCCTTAAGGTTACATTTCAATAACCCATGCCTAGGTGCTGTCGGTGGTTGTTTCTCATTCATAGTTGGAACCACGGCAATGGCCTTCTCGACACTTGAGATTGGGGTACTATTTTCACGTCCCATTGATCGATCACGCTTAACATCAATAAAAAAAAGAATATTTTAGATATTACAAATTGTTGAAAGTTGAAACTCGATCTTTATGGCAATGGCATGTTCAATATGAATAAAGTGTAAAAAATAAACTCTCAAACACCCTCTTAATTACATGTTGTAAAGACCAATCTGCTCAATTTTGAAACCTGAACCAATTAATGATAATGATAAAATCACTCAGGATATATCAAGTACTAACAGTTATATTGTATGGTTTTTTAGTCATTCAATTCTTACATTTGATCTGAATAGGCAAGATGCAAGCCAACATGCCAGGTTTATATAAACAGATCACCTTTGATGGACCGACCGGTTATCAAATAACGGGTCATTTAACCTATTGGACCCATTATGAACCCACATGATTTTTGGATGAAATTGATACAGATGCAATTTCTTTAATATACTAAAAGATGGAACCTACACAAATCATTATGGATTCGTGTTAAGTATTTAAATTCAAAATCTGTCAATGGGAAAATTCATTTCTTTAACTATATTAAGTATCCACAAGGACATTCAGTTCTATGCCAGTATACCGTCTTAGTATTAACCAAGTTGGGTTCATGTAGTTATGAACATATACTTAAAAATTTAAAAAATCTGGACATACTAATCAACGTATCACACAAATACAACAGGTATCAAATAAAAATAGAAGAATTATATCTTCTTTTCATTATTATACAATATGGAGATATCAATGTCTCTTAACAACAGAAGCATAAGTGAGATAACATCTTATATAAAAATAAGAGATTATGAACATATACAAAAAGATCTGGACATCCTAACCAACATATCACATAAATATAACAGTTATCAAATAAAAATAGAAGAATTCTATCTTCTTTTCACTATTGTACAATATGGAGATATCAATATCTCTTAACAACAGAAGCATATGTGAAATTACATTTTATATATAAATCAGAGATTATTACATATTTAAATCAGATCAGATTATTGAATAAGAATAGAAAAAAATATCAGGAGGTTATAAAATTTTAGCAGGTTAGCATACATTATCCTTATCCTATATCTAGCAGTAAAATGCAAGTACTAATTCAGGCAGTAATGAAAACATACCAACAGGTTATAAAATTCAAGCAGTAATGAAACTTTGAAGACTTGAGTTTCAAATTGGGAATGGCTAACCTGTTCTATGCCAAGCCTTATCTCCAATTGGCACAACTTTCTGTCAAAGTTTTGTTCTGTAGTGTCGACTATGAAAGCAAGTTTCTTATCCAACAGGAAACTCAAGTCGGTGGGATAACTTTTAAATCTCCAGCATGAAACAAAATAGAACTTGTTAGGATGTGATTCAAATTCTTGTGCCAACTCAAAAGTAATACTAAAGAATCAACCAAACAGAGAAGGCATACAAATACAAAGCAAAATATGAAGTTATATTTTCCTATGTTTGTGATAAATGATAATATTTACCCACCGTCAAACATATGCTAGCAAAATACAAACAATCAAACCCAATGACCGACATTGTTAATACATAAACTGTAGTATAAAAAAGTGGTTAAGAAAATAAAAAAACATGTTTACAGTAGGGGATACATCTTAGCGATTAAGATTGAAAATAGGAAAAGAACTTTTGTTTGTTTCCATTTGATTTTTCATGTAAGTGTTTACTCTACACTGACTTAATTTTGACCACATGGAAGAATCAATTAAGAAAGCATACAAATAAGTTTCTACAATACAAATATTATAAGAAATAAAAGCCTTTTGTTCCATCTGTTTACCAAAACACAAAAAGGAGTTTAATTATATAAGATGGATATTCTACCACTATTAAAGAGAAGATTGGTTACTGGCATTAGAAACCTATTGCATTGCTTATGTTATATCAGTTTCTATGTTTATCAAACATACATTAACTTGAAAACACACATTAACATATCATGAATATTCTATCCTTGATTTGTTGGTTCATAAGTTTATCACTTACTAAGTTCGATGACAACAACACTAAAAAGGGCCAGGTAAGTTCAGGTTGGCCTTCAAATACAGTTTCTGTCACTTGGCCTAATTGACTAACTGCCTAAACTTCATAGAGCACAAAGAACAGAAAATTCATATTTTTCATTTGAACTTTTCATAATTCTCAACTAAGCATTTATACTCGAACATATATTCCACACATCAATTTTAATACAATGAAGTAACTTAATTGTATTATAATAAGACCACTTTCGTCAATACATTGATAAATTGGGAATAACACTTACAACAAAGGAAAATCCCAGAGTATGCCATGTTCCATGTAAACTATTTCACATCAAAAGAGAAAACATGTCTAATCTAATGAACAAATAAAATTGAAGAAATACTACTAACCTTAACAACTGAGAGCCTGTTGAAAACTGTAATAAAATTTTGGAGAATCAGGGGGTAGGTAGGTGGTAATACGTACTCAGCTACACATAAATAGCGGCCGGAAAAGGGAAAACCGTCGTTCACATTTCATCCATTTCGGCCGTTCATATACAGCAATTGAACATCATTGAAGCCAGGACTTGAAAAGTTTTGTGTAACTGAACAACCAAGAGGATTTATTATTATTAGGTATTGAAGGAATTTAATGATTGTGGTAAGAAAAGAAAAATCTGAAACTGAAGGGGGAATCGACGATGAGGATGGATGAAAACACCAGACAATTCATTATTATTAGGTATTGAAGGTATTAATGATTAAATGATGTGGTAATAAACCTGAAACTGAAGGGGGAAGCAAGGAGAAGAAGGAATTAAAAACTGAATCTGTTAATTTAGGGATCTTGATGATGGATGAAAGTAGACGCCGATGTATGAGAATTGGCGGGAAATGGGAGACGTGGCAGGGCTAAGAGAATGACACGTGGTCTAAAACATCTTCACTTATTAAAGTAGTAGATGCAACAGCTTTAGCTTTTATCATAAACAAATTTTTACGATTTAATCCATTGTTTATCGATTAAAAATCAATGTTATTTTGTATCACAATCAGGAGCATGTGTCCCTAATAAAAAACCCAAGGTTACTCTATAAAATCTTCATTTGTACTGAGGTTTAAACATACTTTAACTTAATCCTATGATAATCGTTCCCTCTCTCATAAAAGAAATCCTTCTCATTGTAATTTTTAAGCAACAACATTGAACATGTAAACAAAGTAATCCTTCTCTCATAAAAGGTTAGAGTAAACTTCGGTTTTAGTCCCCAACGTTTGCACATTTTAACAATTTTAGTCCCAACTTTTAAAAAATCCCAATTTAGTATCTCATATTTCATTTTTTTCTTTAATTCTGATCTCAACGTTAACAGTTGTTTAAAGAGCCGTTAGACTGCCTCATGTGGTCCCCATATGAGGTGTACTTTGTCATTTCCGTTTGTTTTAACTCATACTTTAAAACAAACGGAAATAACAAAAATACTCCTCACGTGGGGACCATGTGAGGGCAGTCTAACGGCTCTTTAAACGTTTGTTAACGTTGTAACCAAAATTGAAAAGAAAATGAAATGTGACACACTAAATTGGGATTTCGTAAAATTGGGACTAAAATTGTTAAAATGTGCAAACGTTGGGACTAAAAGTGAAGTTTACTCAAAAGGTTATTTGGATGAAAGTTCGATCACTGATATAGTGATATCTACAAGTGGATGGGTGTTTCGTGAGGGGTGTGCTATCTCATAGGTTTTAAAGAACAAACTTGCATAACTAATCCCACTATGAACTTGGTGTATGAGATTTCATTACTACCTAAACTGATAATGCATATCTCTACATGGTGTGATAGTGATGCTACATGGGTCGTGGGTATTTTGGAAGATTACTGATTTCAAACTTGGATATAAATATGAAGTCGTGATTCGCTTTCAGATCGAGATTATTTGGGGTTTAATCCAAATAGATCAATCGGATAAAATCATATTCAATCAAGATTTCATATGAAATGTTGCAAATAATTTTTGAATAGTGATCGGCTAAAATGGGGAAATTCGTATATCAGGGAAATTTGCGAAAAGAAAATATTTCGAATCCAAAAACTGCGCCTAAATTTCACATTCGATTTCACATGTGAAAAATCCGAAAATTAAAATTCTGATTCAATTTTACTAAAGCGATTTTACCAAAATCAAATTTATCCAACTCAGGATCTCTGTCCCTTGGATCCTGCTTCTCCTGGGGCATTGCCCCCGGGATCCCCTGATAATCTTAATGAACTTCAAATAAGTGTGCATTCTTATTTGAAGATCATTCATGATCTCAAGTTACACTAAAATATCTATCATGGGCTAATGATTATATCTAAGTGTAGAATGGTAAGTGTAACACCTAGATATTAGGCATAATATGATTCATGAGCCCACTATGCTATAAGTGACATTAGTTGAGTTAGTTTGTTCACAACAAAATCTAGTCAATCATCTAACCAAATAGTTAACAAAAGCGTGCACAAGTCAACTCTAGGGATGGAGTTAATGTCCATCTAGATATCTTTATGATAATATATCCAATTCAATTCTTCAAATACAATGGTAGGAGATGAATTACTGCACCATTCCGGGCTATTTCATCAAAGAAAACATAAGGAATCTAGTGTTAAATACTTAACCATACAAAACATCATATACGTATGAATGATTTTGAATTAAGCAGTGATGAACAAACTGTTGGATTAAATATTTTCAGACCCGAAAAATTACAAACCCGAGCCTGATTACGCTCCGCAAGACTTACACCAGATGTAACAAACGTCAAATCCGCTTACACACTTAACCGGTAAATGAATGAAAACTAATTAATTACTTGTATTATTTATAAACAGTTATAAATAAATAGTAATTAATAAATAATTATTATTAGTACGGATTAATGATAATTGATGGATAATTTAAACAATCTCGTATTATTTAAATCGGTGGAATTAATTTAGATATACGTGGTTTTATTCTAAATTAATTTTTGGGCCCAAGGATATAGATTGAGAAAAATGAATTCGAATGAGACTAGATAGGGATTGGACTGGTTATTTAAATAACCCTTGGGAATTGTTATAAACAAGTTGGTCGATCCGTGCTTCGCGACGGAGTCGGACCGCTTAAGAAAGTCATTTAGCAAAATGATTAAAGATAAGTGTATAGAGTATCGACCCGCACTTCGCTGAGGGAACAGGCTGTTAAAGAAACTCTATCACAAACTCTGTTAGCCATCATATTATAAGACTTGGATGATAGTTTAGCTTAAATCCGATGACTTTGTCTTTTCAATTTAATTATGTTTTCATCCTCTTTTTTTATTGCAATACCTGAGCCATCAACATGTTTTTATTGCCTTTTTGAAAATGACTTTTTTTTTGAACAACAAACTTCAGTCGAACCTAGATATCACACAACCACAACGTGTACATGGGTGTCTTAACCGTGCCCCGGTATCGGCGGGCGAGATCATCTAGGGCACCACCTCCATACTCCAGTTCGGGGAAAACCAGTCCACTTAAGGCCGCCGGAAAAATCCCTCCCCTCAGGATCGAACCCGGGTTTCTCAAAAGAGAGTTGCCCGTGCCCTAACCATCACTGAGATGCCGTTGCGCCAAAGCAGCAACCGCTTTTGAAAATGACTTATCATCATTTACCTGAACCATCAACCTATTACATCTAAAGCTGTAGTTGCGGCTCCTGCAATAGCAACTTTATCCACAAAATAGATCATAAAAAGAGCATATAAAAATGAATTAAAAAAAATGCTTGTGATAACTGACAAACATGTTTAAAACACCTTGCCTCCTATATAACATGCACGAATCACATGCACCTGATTACTAAAGCTTGGACTGTACATTCGATGCACAATACATGTTTAAAACAAAACATCAAAAAATAGAATCATTTTCACATAATTAGAACAGTGGGTGAAAGCTCCAAAGAATTCATGACCCCAAATCACGCCCTCTAAGTGGGGTATAATTGACTATTCTAGTTGTCTTTGTTTTACTAATCTTAACTAATGTGGCTATTATTAAAACCTTCATGTTAATTTAATTTGACGCAGCCGCAAAGCTAAAGGTGTATGACATACTATAAGAAGGCTCTCTCGTTTGCATGATCATCACATATATTTTATGTAAAGGCATAGATAAGCAATTAATGAACACTTAGGGGGTGTTTGCTTTTGCTTATTAGACCATGTGATTTAATCCAACAACAATACAAATAACAACTAACAACATAGACAAATGTTCCATCAATTCACGTTGGTGTTTTTCATACTAAATTTTAAAGCAAAAGATTTATAGTTCAAGTTAGGTTTAAAAACAGTTCACTTGTTCACACATATTTTGGAACAACTAAACCATCCAAAAGTGCAAAGTGAAGAAAGGGGGAAAAATGCAATATGTGAAACTAAAAAAATCCTACACACCTTAGTACAAAAGAGGGGAAGGCCAAAGAAGAGACCTGTAGAACACAACAAACAAACAAATAAGGAATCATAAAAACAAAGATACAAACCACAACAAACACACAATCAAATACCAGCAATTTATAGAAAACATAACAAACACACCATCAAATACCTGCAACTTCTACAGACACACAAATGATCAAAAAATAAAATCACACCTTGCCTCCTATATATCACAATAATCAACAAAAAGAATCACTAGTGATTCTGCGACATCAGCATCCTAACAAACACAACAAAACCCAAACCCTAGCTATAGAAGCATCACAAAATTCGTTTCAAGGAGTGTAGGTATAAGGGAAAGGTACCTTGAATCGAATCGTTGTTGTACACCTTCGATATCAGATGAAGAAAGGCAAGAAAGTGTGCCCGCCAACACCTTTGGAAATGTGAGTGACGGAAATCAATCCAATAAAGGGGGGAATTGTCGCCCAAATTGAACATCAAACAACAACAGCAGGCTAATAAAAAACCATAACAAAGTTCGTGACTATAAAACACTGAAAATGAGCAACTTTACAGTAAATTACATCAATAATAAAAAAACTCATAAATAGGTTGAAATGAAGATCATCATCCAAAAAAATTAACACGCAATCTCATACAGTTACAGAAATGAAAGAAACGATATATACCCGGGCCGACCGACCAGCTACATGTACCTGAGTGAAGATCTGATATGAGATTCGAGAATAATTCAAATCGAGAAGAAGAAGAGAACCGCGATCCCCAAAAATTGTCCAGTTACCGCTAAAAATCGAACTCGCCTGTAAAAGAAAAACGAAAAGAAACCATGGATCCAAGGAGACCTTCTGGTGGATGAAGATGGTGAAAGGCGATGGGGGAGGAGGTATGGGCGAGTAACAGGTATGAGAGGTATGGGAGGTGAACTGATTTTGAACGTGGGCAGAGATGGTAACGTGAAAAAGAGGAACTCTTGTGCTTTGGTCAGTATGCATTAGGGAGTTGTAACCTTGGTTTTATAACTGGTACCATGTGTGCAATATACACTTGTACAATATGTTGAGGAGATTGTACAATTTGTTACATTTTGTATATAGGGTTAATATGACAATTGCCACAAACCTTAATCTCTCCGGAATCTCTAAAAAATTTGGTCCTCATCTCCTCTCTCTCTCTATGAGTCGTCACCGAACTACCTAAGACCGTCGTCGGCCTTCCTCCACCGTGAGCCACCATCCCAGTCGATCTTCGTTAGCCGCTCACCAAGCCGAGCCCAACCGTAGTCGTGCCACACCGTTGATGTTGTCCCGACAACACATTGTCGTGTCACTGCCGCTGCTCAGGTACCACGCCATCGATATCCACCATGAACGAAATCCAGTCTGTTGTTCCTTGCCGCATCGTGACTGCAACGCAAGCAAGCTTGCCCACGCGACGCGCGATGATTCTTAAAAGGATCTGAAAACCCTACTACCTCGTGAAACGCGAAGCTTAGCCTTCAGGCCCTTCGCGACATACGACCTAGCTCTAGGGCAGAAACTTTGGTCTTCGTTTATGTTCAAACCCTAACAACCGTTTTTTGAAACTCGGTGTCTTCAACGTGTGTCAAACATCGCTAAGGTATATCCGAACTCACTTGTTAGTTTAGATCATTAATTGTTTTCATCTTTGTTTACGTGTTATCGGTAATCTGATCTGTTGGGGTTTTAATTTATTATTGGCATGTTAATTTTAATTTCCGTTGCGTATTAATTTTGATTGTAAACTGATAATCTAAAACCGGTTAGGTAAACTCGTTTTATAAATAATCGGTAACCCAGATGCCACTGTGAAAATCCAACACAAACCATAATTGATGATACACTTTACATACATGCTTTGGAAACCTTGTAAATAGGTTGGTGGGAACATGTTTAAGGAGAGGACGATGAGAAGATGACGTAAATTGTATAAGGTGTGGTATTCTTAACAGTTTTACTGCAATCACTGGGTGAGAGAGAGGTGGTGGCATGGTGGCATGTTGCAACTATTCAAGGGTGTGAGAAGAGGATATGAGCGTGGGAGTTCCACTGCAAATAGGAATGAAGTGAGGAGGAAATAGGAAGGGTGTGGGTGGAGCTGATGTGAAACGGTGCAAGGCTACGAAAAAATGCTATAGCGTGCGGCGCGAACGTACATTGGTGGTTGTAGGGCCGCAAAGACAGGCTCTCCCACTACAACCAAACTAATAAGTGTAACAAATGGAGTTCGATTTAAAGTCCAATATCTTTACATAGGAAGATTACAATAAAATGGTTATTGACAAAGTTAACCAACTAAATGTTGGAAATCCCGGACTCATTTAGGACAAAACGATTTTTGTCAATTTAATATAAAATCTTATTCTATATTTACACGATATCAGAAAAGTTGATTATTGCTAATAATCTAATGCGGAAACTATTAAGTTTAAAACTTTCTACTAAACGAACATGGTATCCCAAACCAGTGATCCAATTACAATTGATTCAGATAAATACAAATAACACAACCATAGAGTGCTTGAAGAAACCGAGATGTAACACTGAGGATGCAACGAACAGATTCACTAGTAATCCCGATCACAATTTCAACACTTGAAATAATCCAAACCAAGTCCCAACATGAAAACCTGAGCGAGAGACGACGGTGGTGCGCCATGGTCGCAACACGTGGCACGCGTGGGCAATGACGCGGGGGTGGTGGCTCCAGCGATAGGGAGGCCGATGACGGCTAGGGAGAAAGAGAGAGGGGATTAGGGTTTTGGTTTCTAAACTTTTCTGAAGATTTCTGTGTATTTCTGTGTATTTGGGTTTAGGATTAACCTGTTATAGGAATACAAGTTACATATGGTTCCCAAATTAATGACTTTTCTCAAAGTCATTATCCAGATATAACTGTTAATGCAGTTAATATCCAACAAAGTTTATTTGTACGAAACTAACCCGATATAACTTTATATTTCAATCCTACGTTTTAACTTAACCATTCAATTAAAACGTGTTAGGATAATTATTATTGAACACTTATAATAATAATAATATCACTTATCCATGTTTAGTTTATCTCATAAATTAAGTCTCTAATTGCCGTAAATACTGGATAACAACTCATCCTAAATTATTAGTCAAAACTACCTTTTGACGTAATAACATACTCCGCTCCAATTTGTTAACCGTTCACAAATTAGTTCCTCGTTTAACTCTTAGACGATCACTGTTTGAATTGCTTATTAATTATTTCTCTAAAAAATTAATACAATCATCATTTTGTTGATTTGCCTCAATACCGTTTATGTGTGATTAGTAATATTATTCTAAATAATCAATCAACCATAAACGTTATGTAATGTTACATTAGATCTAATGCAACACTTTTGTTAGATAGTGCAACAATTTTAAAAATAATGCAACACTTTTTATTAACTGTTGCATTAGGCTCATTTTTTGGTAATGACTCTAATTGAAATTTTTGAAACTTTGATGTCAAAATCCATAGGTTCTAAGTGATCAATCATGTGCAATTAGTATTCTATTGGTCTTAGATTACTCATACATGTGTTAATTGCATGCTAATTGGTTTAATTTTATGAAGAACAATTAATAAATTGATGTCACTGTATGATGCTAGGTGATTATTTAATATGATTGCATGTCAATTTTGGAACTTGATTGTAGATTCTTGCACTTTCCAACGAGGAGACATTTTTATTAGAATGCCATGCTAAAGTGATTGTTAAATGGATTCTATGGTGCTATAATGCTTACTACATGTTGTAATCATGATAAAATTAGGTTTTGTCACATTTGAAAGTGATATCATGCATGTCGGTTAATGGAAACTATTTAAGAAAACCTTTAGAATCTACAATTTTATACACAACATTTGGTATATGTTCTACGGGTGTTGATGACCTAGGAATATTAGGATACATGTATGATGATGTTTGGAATGATAAAACATGGTAGAAGTTGCATGTTCTAGGAAATTGCTATTTAAGAAAACTTCTCACTTACAACTTATGCTTAAAGACTATCATAAATCATGTAATATAGTTTGTTATGTTAGTTGGACTAATATGATGTAAAACATTCATTGTTGTGTTGTTCTCACCGCAAGCAACACCTTGCTAGGTTACATTGGCAGACTAGCTACTAATTTTAGTAAGTGCTACTTGTGTCATTGCATGACTCCTAATAACTCAAAATCACACTAGAAGCGTGCTAGGATGCTTGCAACGTGTGCCGACATATTACGTTTATAACGTGCCATAACAGAAACCTGCTCTAAATAGAAACATGCCATTCATGAAAACCTGCTAATTATAGAAACTTACTATTTGTGGAAACTTTGCAAAAATATAAATTGTTTAGAGTTACCGAAATAAGTCAACGTAACTGTTAAATGATTTAGCAATGTGTCGTCAGGTCTAATTTGGGTCAACATAGGTGCATACAATGTAGTCTTACACATTATTGCATACATATAGGCGATTCTTAGGAAATCATCGACTTTCAAAAATTTTCTTGCCAAGCTCCCTAAGGTGAGTTCTCTAACACACTCTTTAAGTATCTCTTTGAGAGAGAAAACATGCTTCAAACAGACAAACTGGTAATATTGTTGTATCGCTATTTACTGATGTGCACACATAACACAACTGCAAATCCTTACATTATTGGATCGTTAGTTTATTTGAAAGCGAGGTAATCTATAGTAGTACTATTGGGTTCGACAAACCCCACCGGTGTTAGTCGCTCTAACTCAACTAAAAGTCGAACATGTGTTAAATTGACCTATACACTATCATCATCGTTCGTTTTAGACATGGTGGAAAGGTAATACAAACACATAACAGTCAGCTTCGGTTGCGAAACACATAGTGATAGTAAATATGGCCTAGCTAGCTACAAATACAACTTTGATTACATTTACTGTCACACCCCGGTCAACGGTTTCGGGTGTGAGCGAGAATGGAATCATAGTCGAGGATACATAGAACACTTCTAATAATTTAAAAACTTCTTAAAACATTAATTCGTTTCATTGCAGCGGAAAGATAGTGGAAACATTAATGTCTTACATTTTGAAAACATAAGTCTTAAATAATTATTAAAAGCATGAAACGGTTAAATTGGATAGTTGGGACTATGACTCCAAGAACAGGTCCGATAGCATTTGTAAGCCCCATTTGCATGTCTTCATAAAGTCTTGTCAATTACCTAAGAAATCATGAATATAAAACGGGTCAACATAAAGTTGGTGAGGTTCACAGGTTTAGGACTCGATAGTTAAACAGTTGTAAAACAGTTGTAAAACAGTTTCGGTATACTTAAATATTATCAGGGTTTATTGTTGTGGTTGTATGATCTCACCTGAACCTTGATTTCAAATACTAACGGTTTACCCACCCGGCATCTCTTGCCCAGAGATGTTAAACAGAGCAGAATAACTGACGTGTACCCCCCAGACAATCCGGAGTCAGAACTGGAGCTACCAGTTAGGGTAGGGTTGTCAACCCAAATAGATCTATTCACTAGCTATCGTTTCGTACAGAACTAATTGAAATCAATTAATGATGGGATTTTCGGTTGTACAAACGTTTATAACGATAATGTACCAAGTTGGGCAATCAGTAAGAGAACAAGTAGTCATACGGCTAACAAGTAAGCCATAATATTAAGTAAAAAGCATTTAATCAGTTTTCATGATTTCTCCCCCAAGTATAAAACAGTTAAAAAGGAAAAGGGGCCGTGAAACTCACTGAATCAGCAGGTATGAAATGAGCAACCGTGAAGCGGTAGCAGCAGGTAGCAAGTAAAAGCCTAATTAAATAAATAAGGTCTTACATAAGGTCATGATCAAATGAGTAACATAAGTCACCCAAGTGATACCGGTCAAGTTTTCATGATTTCTCCCCCAAGTATAAAACAGTTAAAAAGGAAAAGGGGCCGTGAAACTCACTGAATCAGCAGGTATGAAATGAGCAACCGTGAAGCGCTAGCAGCAGGTAGCAAGTAAAAGCCTAATTAAATAAATAAGGTCTTGCATAAGGTCATGATCAAATGAGTAACATAAGTCACCCAAGTGATACCGGTCAAGTCTTGACGTTTTAATCCGTTTGAAAACGTTTGAAAACTTGTTAACTTGTATTTATTAAACAAATACGTTCGGTGACGATTTATATTTATGTTAAATAAATATAATCTAAGAATAATCATTTTTAACAATTCAACCAAGTTTTGAACATTGAGTTTAAAGGTATAATAATGTTTATTATTATCCTCACAAGTTTGTATAATTATTTTAAGTAAATAATTATATAATTGGTTTGTTAATCTTGCAAGTTATAATTATTTTAAATAATTATGATTAACAATTATTTGGTGAATAAAACAAGGTTTAAGTCCTTTGCAAATAATTATTTGTCAAAAATTATTATTAACGTTAGTCTTATTTAAAACATGAACTCTTAGAGAAAAACATTTAAGTTTTTAACATTTAATCATTTATTTTCGAAAACGTTTAATATTTCATTTTCATGAAATATATGTTTCTCAAAATATCTTAACGACGCTTGGATTTATATAATGTTGTTTTTATAAAACTTGACTTTTATTTAAAATCTCCAACGAACGTTAGTCCATCTTTGGATACTTTGTTTTCATTAAAGTAATATTAAAAGTCCATGTAAACATTTAAAGCCAATGATTTGTCTTTGATTTATTTTTATAAAAATCCTTTTATAAAAATATTTATTTTTCAAATGTGACCTTTTGTAAAAATGTCCATTTTTAGCAAGTTTTAAGAAAGGTTAAAACTTGTAATAAATCCAAGTATTTATGTCAAATTAATCATTTGACATAAATATTATTCTTACTAAATCTAACAAGAATTTAATATATTCCTTTTGTCTTGATTTCTTTTTATAACACATTTAATATGTTACTTTTACTAAAACAAGTAACATTTCTTTTTGTTTTAGTCATAGGTTACATATGTAATAATATTGTTTTAACATGTAACATATATAAATAACAATCAACTAACACATTGGTGTTAGGACTTTATAAATGTAAATAAACAATCAACTAACACATTGGTGTTAGGACTTTTAAATATAAATAAACAATCTACTAACACTTTGGTGTTAGGACATTTAAATATAAACAATCAACTAACATTTTCATGTTAGGACAATTAAATATAAAAAAATCAACTAACACTTTTGTGTTAGGACAAATAATATAAACATGTATAGATGATTATTCATGATTTAATTTATATGAAGAGGCTTGCATTTTGTTTAAATCAACTAACTTATGAAACCAATGTTTCATAATCAAGATTCATGGTGCACACTTGCTACTTTCTTATGATTTTGCAAATGTGTTTCACCACACTAGTTGGTTAACTTTAAGCATCTAGATGCACCAACAAGTGTTTGATCTTGGAAGAAGAAGGTTAAGAAAGAGAGTTTTTGTTAGTTGATGAACAAACACAAGCATTCTTTGATCATTTTGGTTGATTGTTGTCAAGACTTGAAGGGTTCAAAGGGGTGAAAAAGAGATGGAAATGTGAGTTAGAAGACTCACAAAAGAAGAGGAGGAAAAACGGTGGTGGTTGGCGGCGGTTCCGCCGGCGGAGGGGCGGAGTAGCGGTGGTCCGGCGGTGGTTGGCCGGCGGCGGATGGTGGTTGGCGGTGGTGGTGTGGCCGGTTAGGGAGAAAGAGGGGAGGAAGGGTGTGTGTTTCTTGGTTGGGTGCAAGGAGACCAAGTGGGGGTCACCTCCTTTTTATAACCTTAATCAAGGTTATTAACCTTTGTGTAATTGTGTGTTGTCAACACCACAATTCACCCAACTAATCTCAAGTGTAGGTTGTTTAATCTTTATAAACTTCACTTGACTAGTTAAATAAAGGAAAGCTTTTATAAAATAAATGGTGGTTAGGAGTTTATAAAAATTATAACTTTTTAAAATATAACACAAGTATATTTAATCCAATTGAATGATGGTTTTTATTTTTATAAACATTGTTAACCCAAGATTTATAAAATATTAGTGCTTTAAAAGATTGGTTAAGTTTTATAAAATTTATAAAACATGGTGGGCTTAAACAAATTTTATTTATTTGTTTTTATTTGGGCCGAAGCCCAATCGGTTTAAACAAAGAGAATGGGCCGAAGCCCATTCGGTTTCTCATGGGTGAGGAGGGCCGAAGCCCAAGGGACAAGTGGGCTGGGCCGTTTTCGGGTTGGGCCGCGAAGGGAAAAAGGAAAGGGTTTGGGCCGGTTCGGCCCAATGTGTTTCGGGCCGCGGGTCGGGTATCCGAGTCGAGGGATTTACTTGGTACGTTGAGGTGAACCTTCGGTTAAGTTTTCGGGTCAATCCGGACATTTTTGGGCTTATTGGGCTTACCGGGCCCAATAGGTTAAACGAGTAGCTCGTTTGGCTAAGTCTTGACAACGAAATATTTTTCATAACATTTTAAATTCATAAAATGTTTTAATAGTTTATAACAGTTTGATAAAAATATAAAATGTCAAATTTTATATTTAATTTCTTATAATTAACGTTTCATTAATAATAACACGAAATGTTCATATATCACAGTTATCTAACGCGAAGTTTAAATCAGTTAATCATTTAACTAAACACGGCTAATTATGCAGTTTAGAAAACAGAAATCACATAATTATCACATAAATAAAGTCAACAAAAGTCAACGGAGAGATAGTTGACCTGATTTTTGGGTCCGGTTGTCATATTTACGAACATTGTTCTTATATTATGATTTACTTTATGAACTCACCAGTCTCTATGTTTAGTATGTCTTACACAAGTCGTTGAGGTACACCCACGTTTAGGATGCATCCACATGGGAGTCTTAAAACTTATCTTCAAATTTATTAATTTTTCCAACTTTATTGCTTGTTGGTTTTGGGCGCGTGCTTTGCACAACACTTATGGTTGAATATACATTTACGCTTTCGTAAACTTTTTAAATATGTGGTGCGTTTTAAATTCATATTGCATGGTTTGGTATGATTAATGACTCAGATCCTGGTTTGTCACACCTCTCGCGGCATGAAGCTTGCATGTGAAAATTTGAGGATGTGACATAAACTCTCAAATCTTACTATAAATCTTATAATTATAAAAATAACATACAATCATAAAAATATAAATTTATTTACTTTGGGGTTTATTACCCCACCTTTGCATGGTTTGAAATCACAAATTTTTATCGCCAATGTTCTCGTTAGGTTGACTCGTGTGTTATTCGGTGTTTATCAGACTAATTGAATATAAAATGCAAGATGTACGGATGTGTTATGCATGAGATGACATAATCTCTAAAAACTAAGTCTAACATGCAAAAAGATGTTTAATGTAACGACGTTAGTTAAAATTTAACATTTGACCTGAAATTTGTCGATTATCACATCAAGCTTGACGTTCGAAGCAACATGAAGTATAGTAAATCAAGCATATAAGAAACATCGGACACAACATCATCACCTTCATGATTCATTCTTCTGTATAATCTTTCTTTGAATTTTGTCCAGCTTTTAAATTCACGATAAGTGTTTGATTCTTGCATATTATTGTTATATATGTTGCTCTGGTTTTTAAAATGTAGCTAGTGTCAGGATTTGATATTTGATTAAAGACAAAAAATCAAAGAAAACAACGTGATTATTAGGTTATCAGGAGCAATAATGCTCTCATACAATGAAAGCATCGAAACGAATTGAAGAATATAAACTATATCAGCGAATAACATTTTTTGGTGTATTAAATAATTGGAAACGTATCTCTCTATATAGATATGTTACAATTAAAAATATAATAATCATGGTATTAACAAATAATAATGATATAATATCAATAACAAAGATATAATATCTTAATATTCAAACTAAAGATAAAATAAAATAATAGCTAACGAACAAATTTAAACATAAATCTAGTATGTATTTTATTAGACCCACATGTAATTTATCTTGTACTTCAGGGTTGTATTTGTATTTGTTTTATTCTCATGTATGTATTATGTAATTATGTGTATTATTTATGGATAGCCTCTCCATTATTAGGGCATTGAGAGTTTAATTGTTACAAATTTAATTTTCTTTAAACGACATAAGTTTACACCTTGTATGTATTTAATTTAGTGGAAGCTATTTGAGCATGATCCACGTTTTAAGGAATATGACTCGACACGATAACAAGATTAATAAATGTGGCATATATGATATAACACTATATTTAATATTATAATATTTAAATTTTTTATTCATATTATTATTTTTATTTTAGTTCTAACTGATTTTATTAATATTTATATATTTATATATTTATGACTTAGTTATTTTTAGTTTTTTTTTTTGGGCCAGTCACCAACGATATTTTCTGACATATCATTCGGTCTAATTATTAAACTAAACTTTTCATTTTAGCAAATTTTAAACGGATCAAACATACCATAAGTTTTTTTCTTACCATCTCAATGTCATATTATTATCATTTACTTTCATATTTCATTTATATAATTGTCACCCTACACTATCATTTTTTTTTAATAATTTCTAATTTATTAAAGAGAGAGTAGATGAAGAGAGATAGAGACAAAGATGGTGTTTTGAAATTGGTTGAGGTGTCGCGCTCCGCCCCCTTTCAAGTGGCTAAGGATTTGCAATGAACAAATGAAGTAAATTAAAAAGTATATTTGAGACTTGAGAGTGTATGGGTTCATCGTTTAAATGTTGCTAAATTTAATGTTTTTTACATTAACGTGTGAAAATATTATTTTATTATGTACGCTAATAATTTAATTACTACTTTACTATGTAATTTACATTTAAATGTTTAATCTATCATATATCAATATGAATTTATGTTTTTAAACGAAATTTTTCATAACATAAATTATGTTATAAAACATTAAACAGTCAAAAAAAAATGTAATAAAACATTAATGCCATCGATCTATAAAACAGTTAAAGTTCCTTCTTCACTACGGCATTTATGTAACTTTAATTCACCGACTTTAAAATGGACCAACCTGGTATTATCTTGGGCTCATGTGTTTTTATAAATAGCATTTTTCAAGTTTTAATACAAGGAGATTTTAACCGTCTGTAGTTATTTAACGTATGAGGTCAACTTGAAAACCCCATAGACAAAAACCCTAATAACGGGTAAAACCGCAGGTGCCGACATGTTTTACAGTATGAATTTAGAACTTGAGTCAATAAGGGAATGGGCTATAAACCAATGGGCCAACATAAAAGTCATGCAAGAAACCATTTACTAGAGGTGTTTATAAAACCGGTTCTAAAACCCAAACCGAGTTTATTTAATTTTAAACTAAAAAGGGTTAAAACAAAATTGATATATTCTAACCCGAATCGGCTCATATAAGCTTTCATTTTCCCCGGTTCACCCAATAAATGGTTTTTACTAAATTTGACCGCAAGACAACCGGTTCGTAGAGAGAAAAACGGTTTTAACACCTCTGGCAGCAAGGGGCACAAGCCGACTAATAGAAACACCGTTTACTTTAGCTCAGTATCTGGGCATGGATGTATTATCATTATTAGTAGAGTGATTAGTGAACTACAAATTTTATCCTTTTAAGTCGGTGATTATTTCACATTTTATTCTTAAATTAAGGTAAGTGCACTCAATGTACTTTACGTTGCACATTTTATGCGCGTTACGTCTTTTCCTCTAACGGAATATTTTTTTTTCTATTAAGGGGTTGTTTGGTAGCGTCTGTTTTATTAAGTGCTGAACCAGTAAGATGTTTGATTGAATAAAAGACTCTGAACCAGTAAGTGTTGAACCTGTTTGGTTGGACATCTGAATGAGATTATAAAATTAACAAACAAATCTCATTCTTTTTTCATTTACCTTGTCCCACATTGATATTGATGTATTGATGTGGGAACAAAAACATAGTTAGGTCCTGTTTGGTTCAGCTTATTTTTGGCTTAATTTGACCGAATAAGACATTTTTGCCATATGGTGTTGTTTGGTTCAAATGTCTGAATGGAAATTGTCTGATCGAAAAAGACATTTTTGTCTGTTTCATCATGCCCCAGATTTGTTGCTGAACGAAAAAGACAATATCGTCTTTACCATACAGCCTCTTATTCATTTGTTGCTGAACGAAAAAGACGAACCAAACAGCCCCTTAGTTTATATATGCAAACATTCATGACATTTTAAGTTCTTGTGTTATGTTTTATTTAAGTACCTACCCGCCCGCAAGGGGGTGCAAATTTGGTTCAGATTCCTTGACAAATTACTTTTTAACCGCTTTTATGAATGGCATTATAATTACTTTTAACCGCTAAAACGTACTATTACTTTGCTTGAGGCATCCGGTTGCTTGAGGCATCCGGTTTTACCCCAGTTGATGACGGCTTTTTGAGAATGTTTTCGATTACTCATATTGTCAGCATTTTGGGCGTTGTTGATATTTGTTGTTAAAAATAAACTAAATAAATATAATATATAATCGATATGATGAGCTCCCGGGTTTTAAATATCGACATGATGTGGTTCGGGACGTTTTGTTTGACATCTTCAGGCGGCCTGGGATCTCGGCCAGGAAGGAAGCTCCTGTTAACTTCCTGTCTAACCCCCTGGATGGGCGTTCAACTCTTCGGCCGGCCGACATACTCGTCTTTGGGTGGCAGAACGGGAAACACGCTTGTGTCGATTTAACAGGGGTTTCCCCTCTTGTGGGTCTGAGGGCCAGCTCCTTCTTAGCGGGTCAGGCGGCGTCCAGGGCAGCGACTGGAAATGTTAACAAACATGAGAAAGCTTGCATTGAAAACCAACATGTGTTTGTTCCTTTCGCCTTCGATACATTTGGCCATCTTGAGTCAGAAGCAGTGGCCATGTTGAACCGGATACAAAAAGTCATGCGCGGGAATAGTGCAACTTCTAGAATGAAGAATGTTGTTTTTATACGGTTGGGTTTTGCTATTCAAAAAGGGTTGGCGGCGCAGCTTGTTGCCCGTCTTCCCTGCGTGTTGACTTAGGTCATGTTTGTTACCTTGCGGTTTAATTAATCCAAATAAAGATGTTTGGTCAAAAAAAATAAAAAATGATGATACTCGTGAAAAAATGTTGAAGATTGAGGGAGGGAGACACGAAGTGGACGTGATCAACTTTCTTTATGTGTGATTATTGCGACAGTCACCAACACATGAATCATCGCCATATGTAAACACCGTATGCGAAGGAATCTGTAACAAACTATGGCCCCCAATGCCAAACATCTGTAATCATATCAAACAAACCAACAAAAATTCCCATGAAATTTAGCCTACCTACAAACACACAAAACAACAAATTCATCAGAATTATGACATCTTCACATGATCGGGACGTCAAGTCACATACACCCATTTTCACATTTTTCCATGAAGATAGGGGTTATGGTGGTTATCCGTATACATCCATTTTCACGTTTTTGTATGTTTTCTTGATACCTTCAAGATATAATCTCCATTACAGGCCTTTCAAGAATCATTTGGGATGGTTTTGTGACGTGTGTGGGCGTGTGCACACCAAGTGTTCGACGATTTGTTTGAGAGAGAGCACAGTTTTGTTTTCAAGTTCAAATTTGTTCTTTTGAAGGGTATTTGTTGGGTGATTGATTGTGGTAATGCAAGTGGTTTGATGAGGGGGTTTTTTTGTTGATAAAGTTGAGATCTTTTAGTTTCAAACATTGGATATAGATGGATACAAAAACACCCTTGTTGTCAAGTGGGGAAGATTCAAAGCACATAAGGAGGAATAGGCGTACTTCAGTTACTAGCCTGAGAGGCGATTTTCTTTCCAAATTGCCGGAAAAAGTCCGGTGTGGTCTTGACCCTGAGGCGCCATTCCAGGTTGATCTTTCAAAAACTATTGGACTAATAGAAGGTAACTATAATCATGTATCATTTATGTTCTTGAGGTTATCAAAATGTTGATATATTTATACCTTTCAACCTTTGTTCTATGTACCCATTGATATGCCTATGGAAGAAACCATTGTTAACCAGTAATCTTATAAGTTATATGATCAAACCTGACAAATATAGTTCTAATACTGCATGCTGTTTGGCATCTTTTTTATGGATCTTTGATTGATTAATTTGGTGATTGTGACCAGGGGAGAAAGAATACTATGAAAAGCAGTTTGCAGCTTTGAAGTCTTTTGAGGAAGTTGACTCTTTACGGTCAAACAATGTCAGTGATAATGAAGAGGAAGAACTGATAGAACAAGCTCAACATGAAAGGGCAATCAACATTTCTAATTGGGCAAACATCTTTCTACTTGCACTTAAGGTAAACTGAATTTTTAACGAATTAATTAACTTTTCATAATTCTTTGGTTGCTAATTGTATCTTTCATGATTTCAAAATGCATTATGGTGTGATTCTTGATGAATTGTAGATTTATGCAACGGTACAAAGTGGATCTTTAGCTATTGCAGCATCAACATTGGATTCTTTGCTTGATCTTATGGCAGGGGGTATTCTATGGTTTACTCATATATCGATGAAAAGCATTAATATCTATAAATACCCTATTGGAAAGTTGCGAGTGCAACCTGTTGGCATCATCATATTTGCAGCAATTATGGCCACTCTCGGTATGTTCTTGTTCCATAACTTGAACTAGAATAGCTTCGGGTCAAGATGGGTACCCTTTGTATGGGTCAGCTTTAATTGATCTTTATCACTTTTTACTTCAATTTCTAAATTACTTGCTAATATCAAGTGTCAAATATGATTACACTACTTTTGATTCAATAATAATCTAATTCTTTTGGAGAAAATGATATATAAGTTTTAAGGGAATTAAAAGTACACTTTAGACCACTTTCGACCTGTTTTAGTTTTAGTTAATTTTGTTTTATCCTTTAGAGAATTTAAGATAAAACATAAGCGAGTCTGACACATTGCGAAATTGGCAACTCTAACCTTTATCATGCCCATCCCAGGATTTCAGGTGCTGATACAGGCAGTGGAGCAGTTAATTAGGAATTCACCATCTGAAAAGATGAGTGCTTTTCAGTTAGTGTGGTTATATGCAATCATGCTGACTGCTACTGGTGTCAAACTGATACTTTACATATACTGTAGAAGCTCTGGAAACAAGATTGTCCGAGCTTATGCCAAGGTCCTCATTACAATTTATCTTCCAGCTTTAGATACTACCCTTTAAAGTCAATACGTGAAACAAATTACAAGATTACCCTTTTGTGCACTTGGGTCGCGATTTAAATACTAGTAGGTTTAGTATTAAACTTATCAAGCGTGTTATTTTGACCACCAGGACCATTATTTTGATGTCGTGACAAATGTGGTTGGTTTAGTTGCTGCTGTTCTTGGTGATGAATTTTATTGGTGGATTGATCCTGCTGGTGCCATAATTCTTGCTGTCTACACAATTACCAATTGGTCTGCAACTGTTATGGAAAATGCAGGTTTCTATCTAATCTCACTTATATCTTCTCCATCCTATTAGATTATGGTGCAAGCAGATAAATAAAAAGTTAACAATAAATTGATGTAATGATAAATTGATGCCATCTTGGGGCATAAAAACATAGCTTTGTTAACTGTGGGCGAATCGGTTATTGTAGGCGGCAATTTATACGGAAGGAAAACATAAATGAGGAATCTGGGATATATAGTGTTGACTACTTAATAAATGTCTTTGATACTGTTCAATTATGAATGAAGAATAATGTAATAACAGACTAAATTTGTAGTCATCTTGGTTTGCAGTTTCACTAGTTGGGCAATCCGCGCCTCCTGATTTTCTACAGACTCTTACATATCTAGTCTTAAGGCACCATCCTAAAATTTCCCGTGTGGACACTGTTCGGGCCTACACATTTGGTGTTCTCTATTTTGTTGAGGTGTGTTATCCCCTCTTACTAGATTTGCTGATTTTCATCCTATTAATTACCAATGGGTCAATCAAGTTACGTTTTATCAACAACGGGTTAACTCAGACGGTTTTAGTTAAAGAGAGGCTGGAATTGCTCAAATTAATCTTTTTTATCACATAAAACCTCTTTAAGATTTACTTTTTTGACGCACTGAATAATCCATTTTGACCACTTATCCGACCTGCCAGTTTTGCCACCAATGTGTGGCGGCCCACACTTAGCGCATAGAAGTATAGAACCTCATGAGATTAACTTCTTTTCTCTTACACATGGCTTTCTTTTATGCTATATTCTAATGCATTATGCATGTGCTATCTTGGTGCTATAAAACAGGTTGACATAGAATTGCCAGAAGATTTGCCATTGAAAGAAGCCCATGGGATTGGGGAATCGCTGCAAATCAAGATAGAAGAGTTACCAGAAGTGGAACGCGCATTTGTTCATCTTGATTACGAGTGTGATCACAAACCAGAGCACTCTGTTCTTAGCAGACTTCCCAACAGTCAGCCTTGAAACCATGAATCCTTCAAGAGTTTATTATAATTGTAAGACTCTAGTTTGTAATTACTTGAATCGAGTTTTTTAAGTCTTCAAAAGACATGGGTTTGGGTTCGGTTCTTTGTTCATTTTTGTTATTTGGAGGACGTGGGTTCGGTAAAGTTTTCTTAATGGTTCATTTAACTGTTTCTAATTTTTTTAAGAGCAAATGTTTATTTTTCATCAAATCTTACCATTGTCATTTGTCAAGGTTAAAACCTTAATCTCCACCAAAGAGTTTTTCCCCTTACCACTAGGCTACAACCGAAGTCTTTAATTTGCTAGCTACAACCGAAGTCTTTAATTTGCTAACCGCAAATTAAAGACTTATTTTACGGATTTTATTCGGATGAATCTTTTCTTAAAATGTTGAAGTCTTAAGAGATTTAGATTTTAATGTACATTTCACTTAACAAGATGTTTCCCATGATAATTACAATCTTAAAGTGAGAATAATAAGGGTGCCATAAGCCTAATGAAACTTATTCAATTGAGCTGATCTTGTTTGATAAAGAGGTATGTATTAAACCTTACTGCATCATCTTATAAACGGTATTATACTAATTCGTTGGTTTTTTAATGGGGATAATAAAAGTTAAGGACCATTCTCTTTTTAGGGTTGGTTTGTTTCCAAAGAAACTTGTTTTTACGCATGGACAACTCTACATTGATTTATCGAAAGTCAGAAGCAAAGATGGTTTTGAATTATTAACATTAGACAAAGATAACAAACTTGCAAATGTAACATCAAATGTTATGTTTAAATCAGTTTTTTTTAACTTGTAAATAGAACTTTATATTAATTTTAATTTTATTTCTTATTTCACTTATAAGAATTATATACATGTCGACTGTTTAGCATTCACATCTGATTCTCCATTCTCATTTCTATAATTTATACTTTTATTATTACTTTTTTTTCTTCCTTTCATTCACAACCATAATTAAATAATTTTTTTTATACCTTTATCATTACTTTTTCTTTCTCTTTCAATCCTTAAATTTTAGCAAATCACCATTTTTTGTCAAATATGCAGATTTGATAAACTTTTTTTCTTTCATCTACTTATAACCATTCACAACCAAATACCAAATTCTACATATTTACACTCACATATTTTATAGGGAACCTGCCATAAATCCTAGTATGTTCTTTTTCTTTTCTTTCTTTCTGTTACTACATTTCTAACCTACTAACATAGTATCTAATCATAGTTAAATCGATATAAATTAATTTAATACATATGTTACAAGTGCACAATATATTTTTCCATTTTATATAATAAATGCATAATTTACAAATATAATATCTATATTCAATTATTTATTTATAATACTATTTTTAGTTTTTAACTCTGTGTAACATGGGTTCAGAAGACTAGCTTTGTAATAAACAAATTGATAAAATTCAAAATTTTAAATATTAAATTCAATTCTACATTTATCTATTACACCAAATGTTGATAACTGAGTTTAATGTCTATGTTTTATATTATTTAGTTTCTACATTTCAAACTTAAAACCTACAAACCTTGTAAGATTAATAGAAAAAAGTTAATTAATTAAAAAAAAAATTACAAACACAAAATCGTTTTATCCATTTACGTAACGAAATTATCATTAACATATATAAAATTTGTATAAAATCATTTATAAATATATATATTGTTTTTAACCCAGTGTAACATATGAGTTTATAGAAAAATAATATATCATATAATAATGTAATATGATGCAATACTACACGTACCCTTGATATATCATATAATCGGTTCTATCAATTTAAAAAGTTTATAGCAAAATAATATATCTTATAATCGGTTCATGAGCTTTCATCTCATCTCCTATATAAGTATGCAAATTTCATAGTTCTTCAACTATAAACAAAACAAACATCAACATGACAAGGTCCTCAATTTTCATTATATTTCCTGTCCTCTTTGTGATGGCAGGTAATCTTTTTATTACTAAATGAAGTTTTGTGATTTATAATTTCATTGAAGTTGATACTCTTCTTGAACTCGATGGAGACTTGTATACTATATATTCTTAATTTACAGGTATGGAGTTGGTGATGGCGGCAAAATGGTGTTCGGATATTCATGTTCTACCCAAATGTGAGCAGAACGCATGCCTTCGTATATGCGCGAATGACCATGGAACTAGTGTTGTGGCAAGATGCAAGAATGCATTTATGTGCCTTTGTCATTTTATTTGCCCGATCAAGGATGGAGATGGAAACACTAATTATACAACTATATATTAAGAACCACAAACTATAAGGTTTAATATCTATGTTCTAGTGTTGTACTAACATTAGTATCCATTTGTTTATCTAATTACCTTTGAAAGAAAGAGTGATAACAAGCATTAATAAAAAAAAAAGGTTACTATCATATGATCATATCACAAGTGATATGTATCATGATTAGATTTGCTAATGTTATTTGCGCGTTGCTGCGGGGATAAAGTTGACACACAAACCGTCCCATTGTATAACGATACGTAAACAAAACATAAATAAAAGAAGAATAAAAATGTGTAAGACCAAAACACTTCAAACCAAAGACTATGTTATATCACTGTACTTAAGAAAATCTATGTGTACATATTACACCATCAAAAACAAGTCAACTCCTTTGCTAAGCTCAAACGACTCATTCACAAATACAAAAAGATTACATTACAACGCCAAAATTAGAAACCGAACGTTTAAGGTGTTGAGGCTATGATCTAAAAGTTATATTACAAAGTGAGCCATGAAAACGTCCGCCGAGTTGAACTGAACTAATGTGCTGTGTTGGTTCAAAAGACCGGCTAACCGTTGTAGTCAATTACATAAAAATGGAGCAGAAATGGTAAAATATCAAAGATTGAGGTTTTAGGTGATCATACTTGAAGAAGGAAGCATGAGATCATTAGATCACCCATGAATAGTATATAGAGGTCTTTGTGATTTAAGCCGGTGAATTTTGTTGAAATCTATTCTAAGGGAATTGAGGTAAGATATTTTTTTGTAAAGAATAGGCACACATCAAAACATCCTTTACCTTTTTTAGCGAAGTGTTTTTATAGAGTATATTGTTATTCTTTGTATGCCACAATGCTTCGTTTGGACTTGTATGCAACTAGAGATCAACCGCGCGTTGCTGCGGTTATACAGATTTTCTGTATAAATTGGTAATAAAAATGAGTAAACCGAAGTATATGAGTTGTCAGGATTATTAGACATACATGAAATATAAATATAATTTCTTAGAAGACTGAATTAACATATTAAATACTATAGAAATAAAATTTTATCCGTGTGGATTGAGAATATTATTCCGAACTTACGGACGCAGAATATGCGAAAATTATATTACAAAAGATATAACATGTTTGCGTTTACAACTCAATTAATTTTTTTAATAAGAACTATGGATATTAAAAAAAAAAACTCATGAAATAATATTTATTTGTATTTTATCACAATAAAAAAGTGACACGTAACAGATAAAAATATGTATCGTAATTTCTTATGTTTATCTAAATTTTACCTTAGCCTAGTTATCTTAAAAATTTTATAATAAGTAAATAACTATCCTCACATAACTCGTCATACAATAAAATGTAAATCAATTTTTTTTAACCTAATACCGGAATAAATTTAAATAAACATACTTGGTAAAAAGTAAAAATAATGTTTTATGGGTGAAGTAATAAAATTTGGTTGAAATGTCGTATTTTTAAGTTTATCATTCACTGGTGAAATGTAGGTGATGATAAAAATATTTTGTTTTACTATTTATTTAACCCAATGGGCAATCGGCAAACTCTCGAAATGCTTCCATTATTTTATAAGAAATAAAAAGAAGAAAACAACATTTGAAATATTCGACCACATGCGTTTGATAACCATTGAAAGGGATAATTTATAACAAAGTTTTAGCGTTGTATACCATCACCGAAATGCTTCCATTATTATATAACAATTACTGAGACTTTATATCTTGAAATGCTTCCATTATGTTATAAGAAATAAAAGTGTTTACAATGAACCTCACCCTATATCTATCTACATACTCTAATAAAGGATAGCAGCTACCAGTGATGGAGCCACGACCGTTCAACATCGGTGGCCACCACGACGTTCCTAGATCCGAGCTCACTGGAGTTTTCTTTTCTTCCTATTTTCTCATTCTGATTCCAAGTGCTTATTTCCGGTCCGATCGTACTTTTCGGTACCGATTCAGCCGCTGAACCGCCGGAACCGGCAGGTGTTTTTAAAGACGGTTCCAATAGGCACAACTGGACCATCTGAGGGACCCGTTCGCGGTCCTACCGGCCCGATCATGAAAACACTGGATTGAAGACATACATACTATACATACTATATGCTATAATTACATGAAGTGTAGCTTGCATAAGAACTCCTAATATGAAGATGAGTAGCTTTATATGATGCTTACAAACTCTTGGAAACGTTCTTTAAATTAAAAAAAAAAAAGTAAAAAAAAGGTATGCATGGGTCTCATCATGTTGTATCTAAAAAAATGGAAAGTCTACAAAAGCAACAATCGGGATCGAACCCTGGACCAACACTATGGTGGTTAACACATTATCCGGTTGAGCTAAATCACATATGACTATTTTTTTTAGGCTTACTCCTTTTATCTATTGTATATATATACAAAGGAGAAAGAGGCTTATGGTTTTGTGCCTATTTTGTCTTTTCTAAAAAAAATCAATAATATAAATATACACATTAGGAATAATTTAACAAAACATCATCTACCCTAATTGGTTTGGACTCTCACCCTTTTAACCCAAGACCCAAGTTCTAATCCTTCAATCACCTTTTTTTTAATATAGCTACCTTTTCTGTTTTTGATTTTTATTTTATTATTTAATATTAATATTTGATTTTTAAACATGTTAGGATTTTTATTTTTAGTTTCTTTTAATTTATAAATCGTTACTTTTAATATTTTATGTTTTCTATTTTTATTTTTTATTTTATTATAAACTATTAATATTAATATTTGCTTTTAAATATGTTATGCTTTTTATTTTTATTCTCAGTTCGGATAGTTTGTTACGTTATCATTTTTATGTATGTTTGTGTATAATATTTATTAAAAAAAAACCGTTTGCAATGTTATCGGAGTGGTTACTTTTTTTAGATTTGTAGGGTCTTTGTTTTGGTTTGGCGTAAGTTCGAACCTTCCTACTTAAAATTTGGCCCATATTTTTTTCACTAGAACATAACCTTATTTTATGATATAGGTTTTTAAGTGTATTAGGTAGTATATTTTTTTTTCAATTCGGATTGTTTGTTACCGTTATCAACTTTTATGTATGTTTGTGTATAATATTTATTAAAAAATAAACTGTTTGCAATGTTGTCGGAGTGGTTACTTTTTGGATATGTAGGGTCTTTGTTTTGGTTTAGCGCAAGTTCGAACCTTCCCACTTTAAATTTGACCCATATTTTTTTTCACTAGAACATAACCTTATAGGTTTTTAAGTGTATTAGGTAGCACATATTTAACACGAATCAAGGAAAGGGTCAATACATAGGTTGTTTTACACACACACACACACACAAAAATGATACTGGAAGTGCCTGGATATAGAGAACTTTATTCGAAATGATGCGTGGTATTATGCTGCTGAGTAAGAGTTTGTAGAAAGAAAATATAGGTTTAAAACTTATAAACTGGATTTTAAATATGTCATGTAATGCAGATATTAAGTGCACTGATATGAACAATTAAAGGTTAAAGATATGAAATGTAATATCTGAAATTTATGAGAGATGTGTTTATACAAAAATTATATAACATGAAATAAGAGGTAAATAAAATTTTCAAAACTGCCTAATACACTTATAAACCTATACATTCTCTACTTTATATATTTTTTTCCTGTATTTTCCACGAACCAAATAAATGGTCAATACATAGGATATTTTACCAAAAAAAAAAATTATTATACTGAAAGTGCTTCGATACGGAGAGTTTTATTCCAAATGACGCGTTGATTTTAAATATGGAATGTAATACAGATATTAAGTGCACCGATATGAACAATTAAAGATTGAAGATATGAAACGTAACAACTGAATTTATGGGAGAGACGTTTATACAAAAGTTATATAACATGGAATAAGAGGTAAATGAGATTTTCAGAGTTGCTTAATACAGTTATTAACCTATATTTTCTTTATTTTATTCAAATTTTTTTTATCTTTCATAACTACCGTAGCAACGTGCGGTCGACATTCATATTCGGTATATACGTAAACCTTACTTATTCTGATAATAACAGGAAGAAAAACAAACATGTTGCGAGTCTAAGAGATAATCACCCACACGTGTCGATATCATCCGTTTCCCTTCTCATCTCACAAATGACAAAACCAAAACTAATCGTCTTCCATCATCATCTATACTTCCGTGTTCTCTTCCAACTCATCTCAAAACCCAGGATACCACCCCCTCTCTATTTATACATCTCCCACTCAAATCCAAACTCAAAAACACAAATAAAAAATGGGTACGGAAGCTACCCTCATCAACGGAAACGGAAACGGAAACTCCGCCGCCGGAGAACAATCCGGCCCGGCCTTCAAGCTAGTTATGTATATAAATATACAATTGATAAAGTGGCACAAAACCATATGCAGGTTTGTGATTGTATATATATACAATATGAAATGATCTGGATGACACGTCACAGTGCTTGTTAGGGCTCTAAAAGATTAAAGAAAATGAAACGGTTAAAGAAAGATCATGATAACGAACTAGAGAGTAAAAAAATATAAAAATTAAACCACATGAATATGATGAATAAGGAGCCTTGATGTACGCCAATGTACATATATATGTTTTAAAAAAAAAATTACCACATTTTTACTGATGAAAACATTGATTCAATGTTCAATAAGTTAATATTGAAATTGCATGTTTAAATTCCCATTAAGAATGAAAGATTGAAAAGGAAGAACCTTTGAAGCATAAAAGTCCTTGATTCATGAATCGAAAGAGTAAAAGAGCAATCCAAAATACTGAAAATTGATCATGTCCTCCATTTTTGTTTTCCACTTTATTTGGTTTCAATCAGGATTGGCCTGGTCCTTGATTCATGAGCATCTTAGAAGTGGGCATCTCAAAATCTGACCGAGAAAACGATGAATCGACTCGTACAAGCCTGGCACACAAAATGAGCCAGGTCCAGGTCCTTGTTTTTCATTATTTAGTTTCGGTATTGGGTCGGTACAGTCCATAACCCATGGGATCACCCATATCCTCAAACACAATATAAGACTCGGGTATAAACAAAACGAGCGCCGCCCAATCTCGTCTAAACTCAGCTTATTTAAGTTAAGACTCGGGTATGACAAAGGCTCAAGCTCTCTTAAGCCTCAACTAGTTTATTATTTTATTATATACACATTTAACTATTTTAATATATTTTTAATACTTATAATTATATTATAATATTACAATAGATGTATTTATTGTGTGGTTATATACCTATTATATTAAAGAAAACTATTATATTTGCATAAATACTTTGATAAAGGTTAAACAGAGTAAAGTGATCATCTTCGATCTTGTTTACATACAACTGTCTAGGATATATAATAGTTTTTTTAATGATTTCTTATAATATAAAGTAAAATCATATTTTTATAATAAAAATTAATTGCAGAACCAATAAAACATGAAGCAAAGACTGATTGCTATATGAAAATAACAAACCGCATACAAACACCCATCAAACAACTCAAACTCTATATATCTTTACATGACAAAAATCCAACGAAAACGCAACCAATCAAACTAACACATCAAAGGTTCTTGAGGTTTATTGCATGACGAATAAAAACCCACGATTTCCGACATCATATTAGAACGAAAACCGTATCCCGTTGCTTGCTGCAAATAAGTTATATTCTTCGACTTCAACTGCATCTTTTGCACAAGCATGACCACCTTCAATGGGGTCCCCCAACACCTTTGAAGGAAGACTCCCATCAATCTCAACCGACCCGTTAGCAAGAGCTACAGGCCCGCCAAAATGGAAAAGGGAAAACCCCGTATTGCCCTTTCGTGTACTGTCAGAATTCACATGTTGTAACTTTTCGTCATCTTTCTCGACTTTTTGTAGACCTGGAACCTTGGCATGATCCTGAACCTTCATGTTGATGCCATTGACTTGTGGAACTGGTTGGTACATTGGTGGTTGACCATGGTTAAGCAATGGTGGAACCAATGGTTGAAGGTTACCTACACCATACTGAAGGAAATGTGCATTCCCGTTCAAAGCGTACCCGAAGGGGCTCGGGAACAGGTAATGGTTTGGATGATGCATTGGCATTAACCCGTTGGGTGCAGCCGCAAGGCCTGTAACCCATGGAACCGGACCTTGATGGTAATAACCCACAGAAGGAGCTTGAAACATGGGGAAATGGATGCCTTGAGCTTGCAATGGAGGTGGAATAATATTCCCTGTAACATCATTTTTCGTGCTATTTTCATAAAATGGTGTGGTTTTTGAAGGTAATTCGCACGGAGACACTTTTCTTAGCGTCTCGTCCTCCTTTGTATCCTGTTTTTCAGGAAACGGGGTTTCTTTAACCAACTCGGAATGATGAGTGGCATCTTCTGAATCTGACGTGGATGATGATTCAGGATTTGGAGTGTTGGAAGAAAATGAAGTATTTCCATCTCCTTCACTGAGACACGAAGAACTGTCAGAATTTGAATTACTACTCGTGCATAGATCCGTGGCCCCGCCTCTTGTATCGGCTTCGTTGTCTATTTTGTTATTTGATTCCTTAGAATCGCTGTCCTCGTGATTTGTTACAGCTGAATTCGTCCCAGGATCAACAGGTTTAAATTTGACAGGTGAATCCGAGTTGCTTTTCGGGGCGTATCTCTTTTGTGTTTCCATAGGTTCCCATGTTTTCTTTGGACTCGACGCATGGGTTTTAACATACTCTGTTTGATTGTTGAACTTGTTTCCACGATGATATGGTTTCGAGACATCTGAATAGTCATTTTGTTGGTAACAACTGCAAGCATGAGGGTCATATCTGTCATTTGACCTGTTATGAGAACAATACAATCTTTCACTGTACCTTGACCCGTTAGACCTTACATTAGCCCGGAGATTATTGCTTCTTAGCGGTCGGTTCACTCTAAATCCATCACTGTGAATCCTTGGGTCGGGTTTGCTTACCATACCCCCACTTTCAGAGACCACCGCGAACCGCCCTCTATCAGACCATTTTGATGATTGGTCCCAGAATAATTTTGGTTTCCTGCGATGATGTTTCGAGTGATCACTTGCATATGCGACATCATCATTTAAATTTTGATCTTCCTGAACAAAATCTTCTGATATAGGCATAGATGACAAGGGCTCTTCAATATCTTCTTCGGTTTTACATAGAGAATTTATGGTATTACTGGCATATGGCTTCTCATCAACACTCGTTGTTAGTTCCTCCTCAAGGGCGATATTTGAAATAGCAGGAAGTTGACCGTTCTCTCTTTCTTTTGACTTATTTTTTAACCTCTCTTTCCTACGGAGTTTCTTTTCTTTTTCTTTTGCCCTTTTGCGCTCCTTCCGTTCTTCTTCTTCACGTTTTTCCTTCTCTTCTTCTTCAAGGAGTTTAAACTACAAAAACATCAGAGCTTATAAACCTACTATAGGTGGCGAAAAGGGCAAATGGGTCACGAGCCAAAACTTGCAATAGGCCAAAAGTCCAAAAGTGATTGAGTCAGCATTTTTTTTTAAGTTACAAATAATTAATGTGTGAACTATGATGATATAATCATAGTGTTACAAGAATAATAATTTTTAAAAGTTAGATATAATTAATGTGTGAACCGGATTTTATGCATTAGAGATAATCTTTAGAGGACTTCCAATTTTTGACGTTTTCAACCCATTTGACATGTCCCATTTTTGCTTGTTTCTTAACTCAGGAAAACGAGTCAAAATTGCAATATCCAAAATAAAGAGCAACTTACCTGTTTTTCCAAAGTAATGATATCCTTGCACGCGACAAGCACACGTTCTTCCAACAATTTCAGTGCAAGAGATACAAAAATGCTATGTGCGTTTTGACGTGCAGTGCCTTCTCTAAAAGCCTTTTCAACCTATCAATAATTAACAAAGATAAACTACATCAACTACACTTCCCTAACGCCAGCACATTGTACATATAAACCTAAAAGTTCGGTGATATTATTGAATTAATGTTGGGTACAATAGAAAAACTCAAAATAGCTGACACACCTGTTCCTTAAAAATAACAGTAGCGGCATCTAAAAGAAACTCCCGAGCAAGTTCAGGGCTTTTTGCATGTTTTTGAGGACGAGCACACTCTCCATCCAGTTCATTCCCGTCGTTGTCCATGGAATCATCATCCTGAAATCGACTTAAAACAGTTAGACTTGTACATATGGTAAAAAAAGAGTATTTTGCAATACCTCTTCTTCTTCAGCCTCTTCTGCATGCTCAAAGAACCTTCTAATGCTTTCTCCCCTTGTGATTGTGACAAAACCGTCACCAACAAGAAGCCTGCAATGTACACATTGTTGACCCTTCAAAGCATGAGCTTTGACTGAGAGTTCGTTGCACCGTCCATCCTTTTTCCAAGCCCTTAGAGTGATATAGCAGGAATTTAAACCCGTGAGGTCTAGACCATTCACTTTAGCCCTTACATTTGAACCAACATTTGCAAAATCCAGTATATCAGATTTTCCTTCTCCAGTACCAACAGCCCATTCATAGTGGTGATAAGTTCCTGCTGAGTCAGCAAAGTTTCGATGCCAATCAGCCTGAATTGTATCTCGAGTTACCTGCCAAAATACAATTGCTTCGTCTGAGTGGCATATTCCAGCTTGGCTAAAGAAAGATATAAAAAAAACGGGCTGGGTGGATGGTGGTCAAAACGATTATTTTTGGCTACGGGTCAAAAGTCAAAACAAGTTTGTTGGGGATGACCAGAAACACTTTCGTCCAAATTCCTTTTAGTTGAATATGATTGCAAAAAACTGTACTTCACAATGTTAGTCTAGTTCTTTGCATAAAGCGATTTAAGAGATTGTAGGCATCAAAAAATGTTACGGTTGACTTTCGATCTATTCAGCCTATTTGAACTGCTTCCTTCAACTAAATTCTATGATTTGACCCATTTGAGCGGTTACAGATAAAAATATAACCCAATTTGACCTATTCAATAATAAATAAGCTGAAATGACCACCTCTTCAGAAACTGGAAATGATATTGTTTTCTAGTATTGGGACAGAAATACAGAAAAACGTGTGAGGTATTGTTAAAAGTTTAAAAGTTAAAGTAGAGATTGTAACTTATAGATAGTGATGTTTAATGGCACATATATAGGAAGAAATGTGATAAATGGTTGTGAATTAGTTTGTTGTCAAACACACCTCATATTGGAAGCTTGTATCAGCCGCACAGAACCAACTTGTGCAGTGAGCTTCCCTCCTCGTGCGTTTTAATTCTTTCAGCTCCTTAAACTCACGAATTACGTTTTTTCTGCAGTCTCTACAGAACCTCTTGCTATCAAACCTGTAAAATAAGGGAGCAAAAGGTTTATTTTTTGTAAGTAAATAGAATGTCAAACAAAAGACCAGCAGTTCTAGATAGTTGTATGCTAATTGCAGGAGTCCAGATTACACTGTGCAAAGGTGGTGTGTCAACCGGAATCACGGTCAAAGAGACACTTTCGGCAGAAACAAAATTAAATGGAAACACAACATACCGGATGACAATGCAAGCAATTACTTACACAACTATATGGCTCGTTTGGAAAGCAAGAAACACACACCTATTCGAAGATACCCAATGGCGTCCTGAACGAGTGGTGGAAGACATAAAGTCACGTTCTTCGGATAAAAAATAGATCCAAATGGAAGAGTCTTAATTGGGAAAATTGGTGTAAATTTTCAATTATCTTTCGATACTTTGTATTTTGATCTAGTGACTTGCTAAAACTTATCTTGCTGCCATTCAAAAAAAACTAAAACAAATAGTTACAAATTTTCTGATCTTTCTTTCTGTTACAGCCCGTGAAGTCATGCACACTTACTAATTCCTGTTTGTGTTGTGAATGTATTGATCACCAAGAAAACAAACCATTGAAGTCATATGGCAAAGTGAAGTCTTCACAAAGAGTTGCAGAATATAGAGGAGGCAATTGCTACAACTTGGTGTCAAGATCAACTTAAAGTAGGATAATTAAGTTTACAGATTTCACCGCAAGTGACGTTAAAAAAAATCTGAAATATCCTCAAATAGTCAAAGTGTTAACGGATTACTCAGTTATCCCATTGGAGCTTATACTGGTGCCAAATTCAGCTCATGATAGAACCAACGCCCTGAACACATGTGGTATTACGTATAGTTTCTTAGACATTTGGTTTCTCGAGTATCTCAGGATTTTTTGATCAACAATAATAAAGATCCAAACCACTCACATGAAATGATGCTGCTTAAAAGGAAGGAAAAAAAGCACAGGCTCAAGCTCATGCAATACTAAGTACTAACCTTGTTATCATGATCTTCACCCTATTTTATGATCCAACATTTAAGCTATGGGGCAGCAAGTAGCAACATATAATAAATTGAAGCAATAAAGAAGATCAAGAACCTTTATGGATATTGTGACTTATCCTTCATCTACAAGGCTAATTTTAAGCAACCACTTCAACCAGATTACATTAACATGATTCAGAATGACCTATGAACTTAGGCAGAAAGACGATGCTGCTTAGGGCAAATACCATAGCATGTTTAATGGTATTAAGCCTTAAATACCTAGTTCATTTTATCGTATTTTTGAAATCCTCTCATTTTTAGTTTTCTCCTGTATCAAGAAAGAGGTGAGTCAAGAAGCCAAATGGTCAACCTCAACAACAGACCTGGGTGGCTGCTAGCTCATCTTCCCAACTCTCCTCGCTAAGAAAAGTGAACCTCCTAAAATGTCCATTAATGACCAGGCAGGTTTCCTGTAACTGATTGAGACTATTGTGACAGAGACTGGTGCTAGTATCTGGTGGCATTCCACAACTGTTAAGGTGGCTAAGTATAACAGTTGTTAGGGTTTTGGCTATCAAAGCATTAACTAGGGCTTCATGAGTATGGATTACCAAAAGGACACCCGGTGTCGCCGGTATATATGATATAGTTGATGAGTTCCTAAACCATAATTCTAACCAAGTTGTTAATGTGCAACTTTGAGCGTCAAACAACCATCCGAAACAAGAAGTTTGTTTCATAAGCAGTAATATACCATAACCCGATGTAATGCCAAACGGCCCTGCGTTACATCTCATTCAACCCTTCAAAAAGACCATATAAAAATGCCAGTACATCTGATGCTCTATTTAAGGATGAACTAAGAAGCACACATAACCATGAAGGAACATTGAAATATTCTTTCCGTTGATTAGGGGATGTGTTTACAGTAATTTACGAGGCTATCCAAATATTTTGCTTAGAAAATCGATGGTAGGAACATACCTATACATTAGGCGTTCCATGAAATCTTCCTCCTTCATCTTTAGAAGAGAATGCCGTGTCTCTTCCCCTAATGCAGACCAAAAATCAACCAAAGTGTCAACAGAAAGTCTGGCTGTATGCAAGGCACATGTTTCACGGGTCCCGTGACCTCTACCATACCCCACCATTCCTTGGCTGATCCACCCGCGACCTCCACCCCCACATGCATCAGGATAAAGTAATTCACGCTCCCGTTCTCTTGCTCTGGCACTGCCAAAGACCTGATGAGTAAAATGTGAGATACAAAAGATAACCACTCCACAGAAAAAACAGAAGCAGCAGTCATATAATTATACTGTTGACACACATTTTGAAGCCCTTTGAGAGATTTTGAATATAAATAGCAATCCAGGAGAGTAAGTGTTCCATCTCGAGTAGTGGTTAGACCTCCCCAAGGATGGACAGACGGATCTTGAATGTCGTCATCACACATGGATGTCAAACAAGAATCTTCAACAGTTTTATTTTGTGAGATTCTGCGTCCGTTGCAATGAACCTGACCAATTATTCCGTCTTGCTGCAAAGACTTTCCATACATGACAATTTGCAAGAAGCCTTCTAAAAGTAACCCATTGCATCTGGAGCAGTACATATTTTTTCGAGCTTGTTCGAAAAGAGTTTGTTTATCAACTCTCAGGAGCTCCTGCCGAGCTTGTGGTGATAGCTCACTCCAGAACTACAATAGATATAGAAATCAAATCACTAACAAGTTTCAGTTAACTATATATCTCAAAGATTTTTTTTTTCCTTTTGGATTTGACTCATATGAGATCAACAGTAAGAACCCAATGCTTTCAACCTTTAATGCAAATTTGGCTTAAGACAGATAGAGAACACAACTGATGATGTATGGTGTTCATATAAGTTGCTTCAATTTTTATGGTATAAGAATAGCTTGCACATGTAACTGGTGTAAACAAGTTGGTGATCAAGGAAGAGCAATAAATTAGGTACCGATATGCTAGTGGGGGGAGGCACTTAGGCAGTTAAAAAGGTTGTCGTGACATTTAGTGCTACAAATCGGAACTACAAAATACATTTTCTTAGAACCTATCGTCTTTCCCATGTTTCATTAACCAAGTTCAGATAGGAAATATTTGGCATATCATGAGATTGCATAATTTTGTTCGAATAAGCTAGTGTTCGTCTTATAATGTAATTTATTATACGTAGAGGATGTTAAGAAATTATTTGATGTAATCATGTAAAGTTTAAGGTCATGATTTTTTAGTTGGGAGTGGTGATAGATTCGGCTCGTGGTAAAGTGGTATCTGTATTTTGCTAGGAGCTAGGTTTTAAGAAAATGTATTTTGCAGCACTTAATGTCAAGACATCCTTTTTAACTGTCTTCCCCCACTAGCATATCAGTACCTAATTTATTGCCTCTTCCATGATCACCAAGTTGTTTACACCAGTTAATGTCCAGGCTATATACGTTCTCCATAAAAACTGAAGCAACTTCTATGAACACCAGACATCAACAAAATATGTTAAGTAATCTATCATGAAAAGCATTCCTGCAACTATGGATCCAAATAAACTCAAGTTGTTATATGCCAATGCCAAGTAATTATTCAATTGAGTTGTGAAAACAAACAAATTGACATCTAAAAAGAAGAAAAATAAATCTAATGAAGAACCTTCTGGAGTTGATTGCTGCTAACGTCATCCCGATGCTTAGACCAGAATCCACTCAACGAAACAGATCCATTTGATGACGACGAGTAAGACGTCGTCGTATCGCCGCCACTAAATTGACAATCATACGCTAATTCCGGCATCGCTTTTCAATTAACCCCTGGCACATTCCTTCGTCAAATTCTCCATTTACCGAATCCAGTCCCCGATTAAAAATCCAAAGCTCTTCACAGATTTGTTATCGAATTAACAATCTGATCCAGAAAACGAAGAAAAAAACAAACGAAACGAGAATTTTCAATAAATCGTTTAATCTATGTAAGATTTCAATCTGATTTATTATAGATTATTGATATGTTTACCTGATGAAATGATTTGTTGGAAGGATCTGTAAGAATTTAGAAAGCGAGAAAGAGGCGAATGAAGGCAGGAATTTCGATGAGATTTAGTTGTGTGCGTATATATTGTTGTATGTGGAGAGAGAAAGGCTGTGAGCTTGTGTGGCTTGAGCATGGGTGCACGGTAACACGGAGGAGATGCTGTTATATTATTATTCTTTTCTTTTAATAATATTAACTATTTGTTACCGCTCCTTAGGGCACATCCAAACCGGTTCATAAACCGAAACTAACTATCCGAATCCGTTTCAACCGGCTCCCACACAACCCGTTGGACTCATAGTCATCAGGACAGTCGGCCGCCCGGCCTATTAGCATCAGAGAATACATTAATTATTGAAGATCTTTACCAGTGAACATCAGTGGAGGCCTGAAGTTGAGATTCTGAGTTTTGACGAATTAAGAGGTCGTGGTCAATAGTCCCCTTTAGGTAACGGAGAAAGCATAAAACAGTGATTTCTAACGTGACATGCATATACAATTTTGGAATCGATGAAACCTATTGTTGTAAGAGTCGTCGATAACTGAATGAATCATGCATGTGAGTCTATTTGAGACCATATAGGGACTTGTGCAGTAGGCCGGCATGTTCTGGATACTTGGAATGAACAAAGCCTTGTGGTTGTTTAAGATATATGGTTTCTTCTAGGTCGTCATGTAAAAATGCATTGTGGACATCTAGTTAGTGTATGGGTAATTTTGTGTAACGGCAGTGGTGAGAACTACTATAATGGTTGTAGGTTTGACAACATGGCTAAAAGTTTCTTTAAAATCGACACATAGTTGTTGGCTAAATCATGTTGCTACAAGGCAAGCTTTGTATCAACTAACAGTGTCGTTTTGATCTTCTTGATCCTATAAAGCCACTCACAATCAACAAAAATAGTATAAGGAGCACACGGTACTAAAGATCATGTTTCATTTTTTACAAGAGCTTGAAACTCATTGACCATGGTTTGACATCGCTCTAGATGTTGATTTCCAATGATAAAGTATGTGGGCTCAGAGAGAGGGGGATACGATTTTGTCATTTGGTTAGCAATATGATTATAAGGTTCACGAGGTTTAGGAGGAAGACTGGGGGACAAGTGAGTGGTGGTGGAGGAGGAGGAGGAGGAGGTGATGGGTCATTTGACGGTTGTGAAGAGGGAATGTCAGAGTGTTAGGGTTGAGTGGACGAAGTGCTTGACGGTGAAGAGGGTTCATAGTTTCTTGATGAAGAAGTTTATGTTGATGGTGGATGTGAGAGGTGTGGCTTGTGGAGTGTATGAAGGCGACAAAAAGCATGCTTCTGAAAGAGATAAGTAAGGACATGAGCCATGACATGTGGGTGGATTTGTGACGGGTTTGGTAATGGGAAAATAATCCTCATTAAAACGTACATGACATGCAATGTAAACATGATCGGTGTGAGGAAGATAACAATGATAACCATAAAGTGATAGATTGTAGCCTAGGAAGATGCAATGCACTAATCTAAAATCCATCTTGTGACGATTGTATGGACGGAGATAGGAAAAACATTGACAACCGAAGACCCAAAGAAATTAGAGGTCTGGAGATCACTTAAACAGATGCTCAAATGGAGAGACGCGGGAGGATGTCTAAGATGTCATGCGGTTGATGAGATAGGCAACAGCGTCAAAATCAAAAGCTAGAAGCGTTGAGGAACATGTGATTGAGCAAGCAGAGTAAGACCAATTTCAACCACATGACGATGTAGTCTTTCAACGAAGCCATTTTGTTCACTTGTGTGTAGAGAAGACAATTTATGCGATATGCCAAAGGAGGTAAAGAAGAGAGTTAAAAATCTGAATTCATCTCCCTAATCAGATTTGACATTTTTTTAGTTTGGTGTTAAATTGAAGTTCAGCCATTTTGAAAAAGTTGGTGAAATAGAACCTTGAGGTCTCAAGTTCAAACCTCACTTAAGGAGTTAAGGGGCTTTTTCCCAAGTGGTGGGTTTTCCTCTCTGATGGTGTTTATGAGTGAGTCAATCCTCGAGTGTCAAATTTAGTATGGACGATTGCAATACCGTCTCATAAAGGCTCACTCGGATATTGAAGATTTGGAGGTAGTTCTAAATGTTGGAATTTATGCGTAAAACGATTATGACAATCGTTATACAAACATAAGCATTTCACAAGAATAGAAAATAAATGAAAGTCTAACCGAACCGACGATCAAGATACGGAAGTATGATCACGAACATCAACTCTATCAGTCCCTGCAAAACCTGAAGAACACAGAAACAAAACGAAAGGAACCGGGCTTGTGTTTGACACAATTCCCTTAAACAGATTCGACGTCTGTTCCCAGGGTACACCGGTTCAAAACTGTGTGTACAGCCGGACGAGATACTTGTCTGAAAAACCGGTCGGAATGAAGCAGCAGCAGCACGAGATCGTAGCAGCAGAGAAGAACGGATGTGTTTTTTTTTTTTTTGTGTGTCTCTCCTATGAGCCAATTCACGTGTTTATATACGAAAACAAAACACTAGATTAATGTCCCATAATGTCACATTAATCCATGGTAATAATTAAGCTCATTAACCATTGTAATGAATGGTCAGTTTGGAATGCAAAGGGTTGGTTCAATGAACCAAAATTCGTTCTAGAATCTGCTAAAAAGAAGGCTCTCGAAAACTAGCAAAAACTAGTCACTTCTTGACCCCCGTTTTGGAGCTGCATTCGTGTCCGCAGGTCGCGCGGGCACGAGTTCAGAATTTCAACCCGAATTGCCATTTTTCGCACCCCCCCCCCCTGCGCGAGGGTATGAGCTAGAGTAAAACATGACACAAGTGATGTCAAAGCCTTTGAGGTTTATCCTTATAAACCAATTACCCTTTTGTTCCCACACCAATGTGGGATAGCTCATATTTTTCCAAACTTGAACAAAAATTCTTTTGAGATAAACATCTCATTCACACACATTTTCCAACAATCCCCCACATGAATGGAGGTTGATCTCAGAAGTAACTTAATCCCGATCGAATTTCAACAGTTAAATCTTGCATACGATAGGTAGGTGTTACCCTTTGAACCTTCGCTCATGAAACACACTTAGTCTACTGGCTCTGAGTAGGCGGCGATGCCTTTGAACTCGTCTGCCGTTTGTGTAGGCGACAATGTGCTTCACACAAGACTCTCCTTGACAACATCAAGTCCTCATAGTTATGTTCGTTATGGTCATGAACATTAGCCTGGTTCTGCGAGAGCTCTTAGGTATTGTGCCCCCTCTCAATACCCTTCGAAGCGACCCCCACTTCTCTCTCACATAGGTGATTCACCACGTGTGGCTGCCTCAGCTGAATCATTAAAAGCCATATGCTTAACCTCGTACTTGTCACTTTTAGGAATGGACTAGGAGATGTATCGATTCCAATTATACATCCCCTTCTTAAAGTGCGTGGAGTTATCAATTCTTCCCCCACAGTGACCTCACTAGTTCATACAATTAGGTTGTCCTATTGAACTCAGATCTTGGGATCTCCAGTCAACTGAGTTAGGTTTTCCTTCATATGAACTTTAATCTTTCAAGGGCTTCAGTCCCATTCCCATGGACGACTTCTGAACTAACTCTCTACTTAGGCCTTTTTGTCAGCGGATCCGCAATATTATCCTTTGACTTCACATAGTCAACAGTGATAATTTCAGTAGAGATTAGTTGTCGTACCGTATTATGTCTACGTCTTATATGTCTATTCTTACCATTATACATTGTGCTATGAGCTCTGCCAATTGTCGATTGGCTATCACAATGTCTACATATGGCCGTTGCCGGCTTAGGCCATCTTGGTATATCCTCAATAGACGTAGCCATCCTGCCTCTTCACCAGCTTTATCTAAAGCGATGAATTCTGCTTCCATCGTGGATCTACAAAAACCTTTTGTTTTGAAAATTTCCACGATATGGTTGCACTTCCAAGTGTGAATACATATTCACTCGTTGCTCTGGAATCATTCGTATCGAGTATCGTATCAGATATCGTATCAGATATCCAACTTGGATCACAATGTCCTTGAATCACTGTTGGATATCTGTTATAGTGCAACCCGTGTTCCTTTCTGTACCTTAGGTACTTAAGTAACCTAATCACACAACTCCAATGAGTTGAACTTGGATTACTCGTGTATCTACTTAGCTTGCTTACAGCGTATACTAAGTCTGGTCTAGTACAACTCATCAGATATATCAGACTGCCAATAATTCTTGAGTACTCCAAGCAGGCTCTCCTCTATTCTTAGCTAGATACTGACGCGTGTCAGTTTGTAGTTCTAGCCACATTAGAGTCATTGCAAAAACCATTTGCAAAAGCTATTTGCCATTCCCATAACTTCTCAAGAATTTTAGTCCACATAGTGGGTTTGACTTTAAACAAGTCCACTTTCATTTTATGTGTTTTTGAATTTCCAAAACCACATTTGTCATTCCCATGTCTTTCATGTCAAATCTTGCATCCAAGACGTCCTGACATTACTTACATCAATGAGCATATCATCTGCATGAGAGCTAGCGGATCTTTCCCTGGGATGCCAACCACTCAGTTATCATAAACTAGATGGTTCCCACAATTCATCAAACCAACCAAGATAATTTGCAATCAAGATTTATTATCTTGATCTTGTAATAAGTACCCTTTGTGACCACATTATAGTCTTTCCAAGGTGAACACATCCTTATGACTATTATGTACTCCACTTAGTCATATGATTTCAATCCTTATTGCCAAACATATATATCAAATGCAAGCCACCCCCACATTTAAGTGTCATTAGATGATATCCAAATGGGGTGATGAAAGGTTCTCCCTTTCTCTACGGTTATGCCATTTCAACCATCACACTGGTTGTTTCTCAAATGGTCTCTCTCCCCCCCACATTGCCTGCACTTTGATAAGCTTTATGTGACATCACTTATTATCACACTTTGAATAATAAATGTATCATTAGGGTCCATAACTTCAACTCATTATATATATTAGCTCACGAGTGCTTTAGAGTTGATGTAAGCAACACATGCTTTTCCCATAAGTATGTTCACACAAGCATCTCATACTTAGAATAGTTCTAAGTTAACCTCTAGCATAATTCTAGAAATTATGGAAGACCCACATGAGTCCGGAACCACCTTTCCGGAAGAACCTCACGATTCCGGAACAACTTATCCGAGGGACCACACAAGTCCGGAACAACCTGCTCGAAAGAACTAGTGGTTCGGAAGAAATCAAAATTGCTATAGGCGTCGAAAAACTAGGTAATATCAACTTTAATGATCTATTCATTCAAGTTTCCATAGTTTATATCATGTTCCTTACACCGAATGTAGACTTTCTTGAACTTTGTCTATACACAAATCCAGTCTTGTGTTCATGTGTATCTTGAATGTTATAGTTGATTACTCTTACCAGAGCTTCACAATCAACCTAGTGCTAGTCTAGCATGCCTTAGACTGCAATACGTTAGCATGTGAACAGAAGATGCATCATTCTGATTCATCACAGCCTCAATGGATATCACAATATCCGTTTCCCACATTCACACATTCATTTAGACAAATTCGTGAGACTAGACCAATAACATTGTGTACGTCTCATATGTATGTTACAAAACCATACATAACCTATTATTCGGTTTTAGGATCATAACCTATTTGCCTTAGTATCCAAAGCACCAATGATACTCGAAGGCCTCATCATGAGCCTTAATTCGATTAAATTTGGTGAGTGCATTCATAACCAATATGAATGAATCCAGAATATAATCAATATTGTTTTGAGATGTAGTCAACTAAATTGACACTCAACAACCCATTACACAAGCGATGTATCATCCCTTGTTTTCTAGAACTATATGCTTTAGGATACTCTCCCAAATGAAGACCAAGTCTTCTAATAGTTCAACAACATTGAGGTGGTAGACGCATCTACTTGACCTTCATAAATCTCCGAAGATTTATAATTTACACTACCATATATTGTACTCCATAACAACAAATCTTGCATTCATACTTCACAATTCACACTGTGCATCCGTATTATGTTGAACACATAAACACTACAAGATATACCATTTCGTGTATTTTAATACACTTTATCATCTACCATTGTGTGGGGCGTTACATATATGATTTACATGTTTAATTTAACTCACAGGTGCAACAGACATCTTGCACTATCAGATTGGAAATAATTTGAATAAACGTTTGTATTGGAAAAATCTCAAACATTAAAGCAACAAATTATTTTATTAAAATAATTTCAAACAATAAATCATAAACACTTATTCCAAAACAAAACAAAGTCTTATTTAAACCAATTATTTCATAACGAAATAAAGTCTTATTAAATTAAAACATAAAATCATATAGTGTTGCTACCCCCAACACTCTCGTCATCAGATATCTCGATGACCTCTTTAACATCACTCCAAAGAGTTAAGCGATGTAGTCCTCCTACAACAGTTCCTACCGCATGGAACTTAACCGAATTCTGATGACGAAACATTCTCCACGAATTCGTTGATGCAAATAATATCGAGTAACCATCGATATTCAACTTGCTCACAGAGATAACATTCTTCTTGATACTAGGCACATGGAAAACATCTTCCAAGGTAAGGGTACATCCTGTAGACACTTTTAATTCTACAGCCCCGATCCCAATCGCCTTGTGTTTAGTGCCATCTAGCATCATTATGCGATTTTTGACAGCACGATATTCCTTAAAGGAATAACGATTAAAGCATGCATGAATTGTTGCTCCAGACATTACGAACCACCCTCGACAGGCAATCACTCGAGTCATTCCTGACATTGAAGGAGTGAATCCTAAGATATTTCCGTGAGTCCTATCTTGAGGTACTCCCTCAGTGGAACTCCACGTAGTTATCTCTCCATGTCCTTGTTTCATTTTGAACAAATCTGCTCAAAGCAACACACCAAGTCATTATACATCTATATTTTATATAGATATACTTTAACTCAATAATTTGAAAACAACACCAAGTTGTTTTTCACAATTGCTATTTCTCACAAGATTAGCAATGAGATTCAACGAATTTTAACACCTTGTTAAATTCTTTTGATGACCCATTACAAGGGTTGTAAACATAGTAGACCAAAAACCCTTTATTAATAATTAATAATAACATATTAAATTATTAATGGTCATCACTATCACATTAAGACACGTCCTTAATTACATCATCAAGACACGTTCTTAATTACATCATCAAGACACGTTTAAAATACAACTTTACATAAAGTTCGGTATTTAAAACTTCGTCATTTGTAGCACTCATGTTGGACAATAACATTATAAATCATTTATACATTTGGTATAAAACATCTAGTTGTAACACGCATGTTAGAACCAACAACTAGATACAACACACGGAGATTAAAATCGTTTTACTCCAATTATTTTGTATCACGACAATATGTGAATTTAAAAACCATTCTCCAATTTAGAGAACCAACAACGAGTGCTACCCAAAAATTAAGTATATATCAAGAAATCAGAGATTGTTTCACAATCTAAGAATCTGTTTAAGTTTGTTGGAATTTATGCGTAAAACGATTATGACAATCGTTATACAAACATAAGCATTTCACAAGAATAGAAAATAAATGAAAGTCTAACCGAACCGACGATCAAGATACGGAAGTATGATCACGAACATCAACTCTATCAGTCCCTGCAAAACCTGAAGAACACAGAAACAAAACGAAAGGAACCGGGCTTGTGTTTGACACAATTCCCTTAAACAGATTCGACGTCTGTTCCCAGGGTACACCGGTTCAAAACTGTGTGTACAGCCGGACGAGATACTTGTCTGAAAAACCGGTCGGAATGAAGCAGCAGCAGCACGAGATCGTAGCAGCAGAGAAGAACGGATGTGTTTTTTTTTTTTTTGTGTGTCTCTCCTATGAGCCAATTCACGTGTTTATATACGAAAACAAAACACTAGATTAATGTCCCATTAATCCATGGTAATAATTAAGCTCATTAACCATTGTAATGAATGGTCAGTTTGGAATGCAAAGGGTTGGTTCAATGAACCAAAATTCGTTCTAGAATCTGCTAAAAAGAAGGCTCTCGAAAACTAGTCACTTCTTGACCCCCGTTTTGGAGCTGCATTCGTGTCCGCAGGTCGCGCGGGCACGAGTTCAGAATTTCAACCCGAATTGCCATTTTTCGCACCCCCCCCCCCCTGCGCGAGGGTATGAGCTAGAGTAAAACATGACACAAGTGATGTCAAAGCCTTTGAGGTTTATCCTTATAAACCAATTACCCTTTTGTTCCCACACCAATGTGGGATAGCTCATATTTTTCCAAACTTGAACAAAAATTCTTTTGAGATAAACATCTCATTCACACACATTTTCCAACACTAAACACCACTAAAAAAACATAATAAAAAGTAATAATGACCATCATAAGATAAGACATAAGCCCGACCCACACATCACAATAAACGAAGTGAAACACATATTTACTAAGAAAACCTAAATTAGAACTTACAACGCATCAATGATAAAAACTTATCATATATGTCATATGAGATTCCATGTGCAAGTAAAAAGAAAGCAAACAAATCATATGATGTTGCAAGAACTTAGAGATTTGAAACTTTATGTTAGAGTAGACGATACAACCTTTGAAGACCCCTCTAGAAGCATCCACGCAAAAGCAACCAGGCTCAAGTTGCCCTCCAATTTCAACAAAATCAATAATCCGATCTTTGGTCAAACCGAATGATCCATTCCTTCTTCGTCAAGCTTCAAATTCTCTCTCTCAAAGTGATTCTACAAATCTATCTTTAAATCATAAACTTAGAACCTAAATTTCTTAAGGTTTCACTTACCGTTGAAAAAAACTGATACTAAAATTGACTGGACAAAATAAAATTTAAAAGTAAAAGGAATTTATTCAAGTTAAAAACATAGTCGTTACGAATATATCCATCGTGAACATAGTCCTTAGCACACCAAGTTACAAATTTAAGTTAGATTTTATTTAAAAGTAAAGATTAACACCTATACGACTCATATAAGTCCATACGAGTCATATAGGTTTGCGTCACAGATATATTTTAACATCAACCTCTATATGTATTATATATGTATTATCAGGTCAGATGGTACCAATATCGAGAGCCATTAAAATTTGTTTCCTATAATTAAATAAACTATTAAGGTTGTTAGTTTAGTGATAGAGAATTTGTCTCTTGAAGTACCATTTGGAAATGTCCCAGGGAACCACGAGGACTTGTCCTAGTGGTTACTGGTTATGATGAAAAACGTAGAACTAAGAGATCACAAGTTCGATCCCTGAGCTTTCAGTTTTTACCGACTGGTCGCCTGCGAAGATGGATTTTTCTTGGAACTAATTTGGTTACACCCGAGTTTTTCGAGGGGATTCGTTCGTCGATCAAAAAAAATGTCAGCGATTATGATCCTCGTAAAATGTAAATATTGCCGTTAGAAAATGAAATCTTTTTTTTAAGAGCAAAATAAATTAATTTATAAATATCATCGTGAGTTTCTGAGTAGGGTTCAATGAGTCGTACATAGTAATTTATCGTCCTTTAAACATAGTTTGTTGCCCGTTCACCCGTCACTTCATTATAATTGCTTCAATTAAATTGCTATTTTTATGATTAATTAGAAAAACATCAAAACTAATAAATAAATAAATTTATAAAATGGTTTATGTTAGATCTGAGTAAAACCAGTAGAAAAGGCAGAGTCCATCAAGCGTCACACCAACTCGCACGCTCTCCACTTCCCATCAACCCCCTCCTCAATTATTCATTCATTCCATCAGTCAACAAACAACAATGGCCTCCCCCTTCTCCTCTTTCAAGTACTCCGACGGCCTAACCGTCGTCGGAATCTCCATCTGCACCGCCGTCGTCTGCGAAGCCATCTCATGGCTCCTCATCTACCGCACCACGTCTTACAAATCCCTCAAATCCTCCATCGACAGAGCCTCCAAGAAACTCGAAACCATGAAAACCGATTCCACCGTCACCGCCGCCCCCAAAAAGTCCAAAACCAAAAAAATAGATCGCGTCGAGACCTCCTTGAAGGAATCCAGCAGAGATTTGTCTCTCTTCAAGTTGAAATCCGGCGCCGTCGTTGCTCTGGTGCTGTTTGTTGTCTTCGGATTTCTGAACAATCTGTTTGAAGGAAAGGCGGTTGCGAAGTTGCCGTTTGTGCCGATACGGATTGTTCAGAAGATGAGTCACAGAGGTTTGAATGGAGACGATATGACGGATTGTTCGATGGCGTTTTTGTATTTTCTGTGCTCGATAAGTATCAGGACGAATTTGCAGAAGTTTCTAGGGTTTGCGCCTCCTCGTGGAGCTGCCGGCGCTAGTTTGTTTCAGATTCCTGATGCTGCTAAGACCAATTGATGACGAGTGAGTTATAGATCTTCTGTTTTTGTATTTTAATTAGCCGATCCATTAATGTGAAAATCTGTGGGCAATAATTATGATGATCCGTATTGATTTCCACTTCCATTCTAAGATTTTAGAAACTTACCGGTTGTTAATTTCATCATTGACATTCACGATTTGAATTCGAATTAGATGTTCCTTGTTTTCGTGATTTATAGTTAGATGAACAATCTGTCATTCTGTTGCTATGGTGTTCAGATGCTCCTGCTATATCCAAAAACTCAAAAACACAATTTGATCTAGATGATTGTTATTTGGAGTAACTTTATTAAGTAATACAAACAAAATTAGTGATAGGAGTGATCTGTTTATAGATGGATGTGCTATGAACCATTTAAAGCTAGAAGGTATTTTGCTGATTTGTTTCATTAGGTGGCTTACCTGAGATGCAGAAAGTGAGACAACATATCTTAGTTTCATTATGCCAATGAGCTATGAAAACTTTTTAAGTTCTCATATCTCTATCAATAGGTGGCTTACCTGAGATCTATTGTGACACTTACTGTCTCTCAGCTTTGTCGCCCATGAGATGCAGAAAGTGAGACAACATATCTTAGTTTCATTATGCCAATGAGCTATGAGAACTTTTATACTGCAACATAAGAATTTATAGATCAATGATGATAGTTTTGAACTATTTTGCAAGAATGAATACTTGAAGGACTGTAGGATTGAACAATTGTTCCCAAGAAATTCTCAAGCTCTTCTGGAGTCCAGTTATATGATTTGCTACATGTTGTTAGATTCCTTTAGGGTGGTTTTCCTGTTCTGGAGTTCAGTTATATGATTTACTACATATTGTTTCGATAGAGTGATTTTCCTGAGCCGGGGTCTCTCTAGGAGCGGCCTTTTAATCTCATGGGACGGAGGTAAGGTTTGCCTTCATTTCACCCGTTCCAGGCCCAACTGATTAGAGTGGGATTTTACTCGGTATGTTTGTGTGTTGTTTGTTGCGATTCCTTTAATGTTTATTGTATCGGGATTCTTGTTTTTTATACTTTTTAGGTTATGGCCATCTCTCTCATTGCTCAATATATGTTCTCTCTGTATTTCCTTTGTGCCTGTTTCTTTGTCCATTCTTGGTGGGACCCATTGTTTTATGTCCCGCTTGGGAGTTTTTCCATGCTGCTAATAGATCAGCCGATAGTCTCTCGTTTCGGTTCACTAGTTGTGTGACTTCTTCAGATAATGCTTTAAGCTCAACTGCCGCTTGAGAGGCTAATTCTTTGGCATATGAGCTCTCTTTTCACCGGGCTTTTGTTCTCAGCATCTAACTGCTCTTTGACCCTGTAAGTTTCACTACTATCTGTTTCAGTTGGTGAGTCTCTAGTATCCACATTTTGCATAGAGCTGGCAATATGTGTCTTGGAGCTAGGTTAGCAGGTCAAAATGAGTAATTAGTTTGATACACGTAGGGTTGACAAGAAACATTTTTGGTCCAAAATTTGTCAAATAAGATTACTGCAAAATGGCATATCTTTCAGTTTGCAAAATTAACATTTTGTAATGAGATGATATCACTTAATTGGTAGTTTAGTGACTTAATCTTGCAGAATAGAGATTTGTTCACCTGTACTATTTAAAAGTGATTCTGATCCTTATTACTATATAACAGAGGTGGTGTCATGGGCGGGTCTGGAGGACTGATAGTAAAGGGTTGTAGGGGTGTGCAGCAAAACCAAAAAAAATCAAAGTCTGAACTGTCTACGTATCCAAAAAAAAAAAGATCTGTATTGTGAATTCGAATTTTCGGTTGGGTTGGGTTCCTAATTATATCCGAATTGTGAATTCGGTTTTCGGTTTGGGTAATGGATGTGTTTTTTTTATAAATCCGTTTAAACCGAATAAGATAAGTTCTAGCCCAACACTAGTCTTAGCCCATTTCCATGAGTCCACAAGGTTTAAGGAATTGAGAATTTAGCATTTAGTGTAAGTAACGTAACTCGTGAACGATTGAAGTTGTAGGTTTGCACTAGCCCTAATTTGCCCTCTATTTTATCATTGTATCGTGGTTCTAAACTCAAGTTTTTGGGATATGTTAAAATGTATGTTGGTTTTTTTTAAAGACAAAATATGTTATTTTTGGAGTTCTAAACTAATAATTCACCGTTTTAGGTGAGTAATCTTTCTGCTTAAAGCACTTTATCCATCATCATTCAGAGCAAATATGCTTTTGTTTTATGGCGGATCGCTTCCTAGTATACTACATATCAACATGTTATACTGAGTTTTTGATGATTTTTAGACACAGTGACATACGTTTGCGTAACAAAAACAAAGCATCAGTCATCCCTGACAGAAAATAAAGATTAGGTTTCCCTTTAAATAGTCACAAAGTAGGTGATTGATGATGTTGCTTCAAATAAGTCACCTTTGGACTTTAGCGACACCTGTGGAATTCACTGATAAGAACGAACATTCCTTTTTTTTTTAATGACCAACTAAGAATCCTGGCTAGCTACCGGGGTAACACGATGACAAAGTGGTACCCCATACCGTAAATGCGCACCGAAAGCCATTAGCTGAGCCCATTCTAGGGAAAGCTCATATCCGTGAACGTTCGGGTGGTAAAACCTGGGGGCTTTGTGGATCGAACTCGTGACCTTAAGACCCCGAGTCTCTCCATCATCACCAATGATCACTCGGCAAACCCTCATAGTAAAATGATTACCAAGAACCCGCATTATTAACCATTCAAATGATCACTAATGATTTTTCATCGCCAACGGCCATCAAACAGTTTTTTTTTTTTCAAAGTAAACCAAATGCACCTAAATAGATGATATTTATATATGCATTTATTTAAGGTTTGTATAATCAGTATTTGACAAGGGACAATATACAAGAGTAACCCTAATGGGTTTAAACCTTAGGTACAAAACCCTAATTACATTGTGTATTACACCCCGCAATTTGAGAACATTCAAACCACTCAAACCGCAACAAACCCTTGATGAAAACGCCAGTATATTTGGATATTTATGGAACATGAAAAACACAACCGTAGACTTTTTGCCACTTTTTCCAAACTTGCTGAATTTCAATATCAATATGTTTGGTGTCTTGATTGTTTGTGGGCAAATAGATGATATATACTAACGTTGCTGTTATAACAATGGAGGCACAAGGTAGTAGATTATCAACCAAAAAGCACTGAGAAGACACTGAAGAAGAAGATTGTAAATCTAACATTTTTCGACGACAACATTTACAATCGAGACATTCATATTCAACTTTGGATTTAGAGAGAATAGTCGGTTGTCTAGAATACCAAGATAGTAGATTATCAACCAAAAAGCATACAATACCAAGAAGTGAAACTATAAGGGGGCGTTTGGTTCACCGAATTCATAGGAATTTGAATTGGAATTGGATTTGGAATTTAAAGGAATCCTTTGAAAACCTATTATGTGTTTGGTTGATATATTTGTTAATGGACTTGAATTTAAAAATAGTTAAAAAGACAAAATTACCCTTAACTGAAAATTATAAAAACATTCAAATCCCATAACAATAACTCAAAAGCAATCAAACCCCCTTATTAGATTTATCCCTTATTAGATTTATATAGAAATTCATACCTCAGATTCAATTATACATTGCCTTCTTGGCTTATTAGATTTTTAACAATAACTCAAAAGCAATCAAACCCCCTTATTAGATTTTGAGTGTGTCCTCAGATTCAATCACAGGTGCGATAAATAAAGTGAAGATGTAAGAACTGACAGAGATTATACAGAAATTCGTACCTCAGATTCGTGGTGGATGAAAGAAAAATCGAGATTTGTATGATCATGAAGAATGGCGGCTAGGTTTGATGAGAGTACGAATCGATCTCCGAATCTTCAACTCTGGCAATCTCTTCTCTATCTCAACCTGTGTCACGGAACACAAATCCGAATCTTCAATTGATTTTAATCAACAATCGTAAACTTTAATGAAGAATCAACTGCAAAAGATAAGACCTCATTTGAAATCCATAGGTCGTAGAGGACGAAGGAGATGACGATCAGAGTAGCGCCTGAGGACGAAGGAGATGACGATGATCGTAGATGACGATCAGAGATGATGATCGTAGATGACGATCAGAGATGATGATCGTAGACGACGAGAGCGTTGTTGATTTGGGGACGGGAGAATGATGAGAGCAGCTAGGGTTTCTTTGGGGTTATTTTGGAGATTCCTGCCTTTTATTTATTTTCCTTTCAAATCTGGAAGGATTCTCAATTCATTTAAACGTTGGATTTGGATGGAATTAAAACAAATTCCAATTCCTTCTTTTACCAACCAAACATACCAAGGAATGGAATTCACATTCCAATTCCTTCAAAAATCCTTCCAATTCGGTGAACCAAACGCCCCCTAAGTATCCAGGCAACCTCCCCAATCAATGTTAAAATATGTTATGAGAAGAGCTATGAATAATGATACATATAGTTGCAATCCATAATTCGATGCAACTTTAATGTAAAAAAGAATTCGCACATTTAAGGGTGGTCTTCTGGATCATGCATATATAGACACATGTTGAACTACGCGTGGGATGTCTGATGTAATGAATATTATATACTAAAAAGCACTGAGAAGACACTGATAAAACAAGGGGTGGGAATCTATAAGACCAACTTTAAGGTTATTGTCAAGTGGTGTAGCGGTTGGATTACAATTAGGCATCTTTGCACTATCTAAGATGTCTTGAGCATGCTATGTTTGAGATAAAAACATTTTTTTTGTTATAAGCAGTAGTAATTCCGATAAAGCAATGAAAATGTCTAAGTTATGCATAGCAAACTCGAAAGTTAGAAAATTGATAATGTGATGAACCAATTCATCGAAGGACCGATAGTAATAAAATCACCCACGTAAAGCAAGAGAAATGTTATATTGTGGCCATATTAATAAGTAAAGGAAAATTGTATTTTAATAATTTTAACGATGACATATTAGTCGATAATAATCCAAACTATTAATTTGGCCATAAGAGTCATAACTTTCATTTTTGTTGTCGAGAGCAATCCCAGTAGCCTCATCATCATACATTTATACTTGATCTCCGTCTCATAATGATGACTTTGAACAAAATGAGGAAACGTAAAAGCAAAAACAAACTTGAAATCAAATGTAGAGTAAATTACTGTTTACGTCCCTGTGGTTTGGACCAAATAACCATTTAGGTCCTTTTTTTTCAATTTCAACAAATTGATCCCCGTGGTTTTAATTTGTAACCAATTGGGTCCTTTTTACTAACTCCATCCAAATTTTCTGTTAAAATTTAAGGAAATGACCAAATTACCCTTATTAATAAAAAAAACCAAGCTTCAAGCTTCATCTCTATTTGTGTCCGGTCAGATTCCGCCGCCACCGTCAACAACCATTCCGGCGAGCTGTCGGTCGAAAGCTCACCGACATTTTCCGGCGGCGGCGGTTCACGGACGGTAAAGTCCGGTCACCACCGGTCCGACTCCCGAGGAAACGGAAACTCTGTTACTTCTCCGGTCGGTAACTTCCTTCCGACCGACAATATCTGCCCGTCGGGGAAAATAGTGAAAACCGGAATCATGGCGAACCGGAGCTCTAAACCGGAGGTTTTAGGTTTAGGAACCGGTAATTACGGGCACGGAAGCATCATCCGCGGCGGCTCCGTCGCCAAATCCGGCATCTCCGATTTCACCTCTCCGATTTCATCGAACAGTAATTTACTCTATTTAGAGTAAAACAGTAATTTACTCTATTTTGTTGCTCAGGTGTTATGCGTGGTGTCACCGGTGGCCGGTGAGTTCGCCGGGAGGAGCAGGTTCGCCGGTGGCGGTGGTCTCATGGCAGGGAGGAGCAGGTTCGCCGGGAGGAGCAGGTTTGGCCGTTTGGGGGTATTTAGGTTTTTTTTTTTTAAGTTAAAGGAGAAAGGTTAAGGGTAATTTTGTCCTTTTACTAGAATTTAACAGAAAATTTTAACGGTGTTAGCGTTTAGGACCTAATTGGATATAAATCGAAAACCACAGGGGCAGAATTGTTGAAATTGAAAAAAAAGGACCTAAATAGTAATTTGACCCAAACCACAGGGACGTAAACAGTAATTTACTCTTTACTCTATTTTGTTGCTCAGGTGTTATGCGTGGTGTCACCGGTGGCCGGTGAGTTCGCCGGGAGGAGCAGGTTCGCCGGTGGCGGTGGTCTCATGGCAGGGAGGAGCAGGTTCGCCGGGAGGAGCAGGTTTGGCCGTTTGGGGGTATTTAGGTTTTTTTTTTTTTAAGTTAAAGGAGAAAGGTTAAGGGTAATTTTGTCCTTTTACTAGAATTTAACAGAAAATTTTAACGGTGTTAGCGTTTAGGACCTAATTGGATATAAATCGAAAACCACAGGGGCAGAATTGTTGAAATTGAAAAAAAAGGACCTAAATAGTAATTTGACCCAAACCACAGGGACGTAAACAGTAATTTACTCTTTACTCTATTTTGTTGCTCAGGTGTTATGCGTGGTGTCACCGGTGGCCGGTGAGTTCGCCGGGAGGAGCAGGTTCGCCGGTGGCGGTGGTCTCATGGCAGGGAGGAGCAGGTTCGCCGGGAGGAGCAGGTTTGGCCGTTTGGGGGTATTTAGGTTTTTTTTTTTTAAGTTAAAGGAGAAAGGTTAAGGGTAATTTTGTCCTTTTACTAGAATTTAACAGAAAATTTTAACGGTGTTAGCGTTTAGGACCTAATTGGATATAAATCGAAAACCACAGGGGCAGAATTGTTGAAATTGAAAAAAAAGGACCTAAATAGTAATTTGACCCAAACCACAGGGACGTAAACAGTAATTTACTCTTTACTCTATTTTGTTGCTCAGGTGTTATGCGTGGTGTCACCGGTGGCCGGTGAGTTCGCCGGGAGGAGCAGGTTCGCCGGTGGCGGTGGTCTCATGGCAGGGAGGAGCAGGTTCGCCGGGAGGAGCAGGTTTGGCCGTTTGGGGGTATTTAGGTTTTTTTTTTTTAAGTTAAAGGAGAAAGGTTAAGGGTAATTTTGTCCTTTTACTAGAATTTAACAGAAAATTTTAACGGTGTTAGCGTTTAGGACCTAATTGGATATAAATCGAAAACCACAGGGGCAGAATTGTTGAAATTGAAAAAAAAGGACCTAAATAGTAATTTGACCCAAACCACAGGGACGTAAACAGTAATTTACTCTCAAATGTAAATATTTGATTATTACGTTACTAGGGTTGCTTTAACAACAAAATTAAAATTGAGACTGTTATTGACTAAACAGTCAGTTTAATTTATTATCATCCAATAAATGATAGTCAGTTTAATTTATTATCATTCAATAAATCATAGTCGAACGAAGCATTAAGCAGGCTGAGCTCATCCACTTCAATAACATACTTATAACTAATGAGACTTTGTAGTGGATAGTTGACCTTAAAAGATTATAATAGAAAGTCAAGCAAGAGCTAGGGAAATGAGGTGATTCCCACTTCACTATCCATTATTGAAGATTTAAATTTATTTCAAATTATTATAAAATATTATTTTAGGAAATGTAAAATAATAATAAAAAAAGGGGGGGTTTAATTAGCACGAGCATGGGACTGGCTATATATCAGAAGGTACAGTCCATCATTTAAAGTGGTTGTGGCCTTGTGGTTCTTATGCCAAAACCTTCCATGAAAACGACTCATCTTTTGAACTAATAATCATCAAAGTCAGAAAACTCAAAATGAATAGAGTGGAAGTAGGATTAAAGGTGACCGGTAATATTAAAAAGTGATTATTCCAATATCAATATGTTTGGTGTCATTAATTGGTATTATTGATTGAAATTTTGGCTGATCACGTGGGTAATTAGATTTCACTATTTGATTTTAAAGAGCCGTCAAGAGGTGTTTACTGAGGTGGTTTGTGGTTTCTTATCTTTACATGGTATTCACACGTGTTTTTTTTTGGATGGTGTGTGTTATCTTTACATGGTATTCTTTTGTTTCAATCGCTTGCTCTCGCAGTGGCGAATCCAAACACTTTTTTTTCTTGGGGTAAGAACTTTTCAAGTGTTGATTATGTGTCGCTAAATATTATTTTATTTTATCGGTCTGATTCGGATAGGACCGAATCATATTAACATATTCAAACTCAAATCAAGCAAAATAACCGCCAAGCTAATATAAAATTAATAAAATATTTAACCAACAATCTAGTATTTCGGAAAATAACCAATAATCTCTTATTCAAAATTTCTTTAGCAATTAATTAAATTATCAAATAATAAGGTACAATTTAAAAAGTAACACTTAAACAAACTACTTCAGGCTCTTTAAAATCTAATTTGAGAGAGGCGCAACACCGATATCAACAAGGATTTCGGTTACTGGTCTATTCAGTTTGCTCTAGCAGCAACAATAATCTTGATGGTGAGAGTCGGGTGAGATAGAGGATAGTGCATGTTTGATTTTAAAGACGAGATAAAACATGAATGGTGAGTGTTAATATTTTTCTACTTGTGCGTTTCATTTTTTTAAATTGCCCCAAATATAAATATGGACTTAAAATATTATTATAGTTATTGACTTATTTTGATAATTCAGTTTTGTTTATAATTCTAAATAATTAATAAAGTAACGGACTTAATAATTTGAATACTTATTCAGATTAAAATTGAAAAACTTTAAGATTTTAAATTAATTTTTCTTTGTGCCGGTTTAAACAAAATTACACCGGGGCGGTCTGAAAATTTCATTGGGGTCGGTATCAAAATTTCTTAGGGTCGGCAGGATTGGATCGTACATATCATACTATAAAATAAATTCTTGAGGTGTGGGTGATCCCCATGCCAAACAAGTGGGTAGGCTACTGTGCTTTGGTTGTTTCTATCTCTTCCGTGCTCTTTATCTTGGTATTCTCTCTCATTTCACTTGCATGCTCTAGTTGTTTCTCTCTCTTATATGCGCATGTCGATGTTTTTTCCTTGACGTCGTGCGTTAACTGTGGTCGACGGCGTGACGCCGTCTCCTATTGGTGTTTTGACCAAAAATTACAGACTAGAATTTATTGATCAAATTAGTTTGTGAGGTAAGATGCTTTAAACGTAAATGGTTAAACAGTTGAAATGCTTAAAAATTTGTTAAGGATGCTTAAAACAAAACTAAAAATAATAAAGGCATATCCTTGAATTCTGATGATAAACTTGTGAGTGCTAAGTATAGACCCTTGAATGCTAAAAATTAAAGGTTGAACACCAGGAGTTATACGAGAGAAACACATTGATCCTTAGATGTCTCTAAGGACCGCCGACGTAAAAATATCGGGTGATGATGGAAGTCACCACCGAGTTAATTTTATTGATGCGTAAACTATGAGTACAGAGACTCGTTGGAGTGGCTTGCTATGTGCTCGTGAATATAAGTGAGAGTTGGGAAAAAGTCCCGATAATACCCTATGCCACTTCTATTTATACATAAGGTAAGCTAATTAACTAATATCCAAAAATCAAGGAAAGGATCCTCGGTTAAAAATAACCGTTAGAGTCCGAGTCTCTAGCTTCCAACGTCTCCTACATGCTTCTAATTGACTTGATCAAGTCTTTTGTTCGTTAATAAGGTTACCTGGATCAAATAACACATGACAAAAATAAAGAAAACAATTAGTGTTAGTAGTTCATAATGCTAAGATGGTTCAGAATAGCGGACCATCCAGGATGCCAGAACAGTTCAGGATGCTTGAACAGTGTTGTTGGTGCAGGATGCTGAGCCAGGATTTCAGCCCATAATAATTGCCCCCAAATTTGTCGGATGTGAAAAGGAATCCAAACCTAACAAATTTCAAATATATTCATCATTATCTTCAATCCCCACCGTCGATCTCATCCCCATGACTCCTAGTAATATCATGATTCCATTCTTTTTAAACAGACATTTACCTACTCTCGGAATTCTACTTCTTCTTGTTCGCCCTTTCCTCCTGTAACAATCGTGAAATTTTTATATTAATAAAAGCCTTGAGTTTAAATTTTTGTTATTCATTTTTTTATCTATGTATTATATATTATTCATTTAAATTCCTTCAAATTTTGAATTAAATTAGTCATTTAAGTTAAATAATTACTTGTTTGAAACAAATTTATTGTATTGCTTAAATTTTTGCATTCATTTGTCTAAATTCAATTCTAATATTATTTGAATTAAGTATCAAATTTAAATTAATTGAATCATTTACTCATTTTGAATATGATAAATCATAAACTTCTAATTTTAATAAGACTCGTCATATTTATAAACGTCACAACACATTTATTTCGTTTAAACAAAATCCCGATAATTTTTCTTAAAAAGTTATATGAAAATTTTGTTACATATTCGATTTTTATAAGAAAACTCATTTATATTTTTAGTTTATAAAGTAAACTATGGATTTATAAAAGATTTGATATTTTAGAAATAAAGAGTTACTTTGAGTTTATAGAAAAAATATATATATATATATATACATGTATAATAATAATAATAATAAATAAGTAAATAAAGAAAGGAAAAAAAAAATCAATTCGTCCCTGTCCCGTTTTTCCGGCGAAGTCGCCGCCGGCGACCGCCGCCACTCGCCGGAAAACGGCCAAAAACAGTCGTAAACGGCCGGGATTCTATGGCATTTACTCCTAAACGTTCCAAATAACGATTTAATTGTCATTATGTGTTCAAAACCGACGTTTAATCGCGTATTAATCATTCCCGTCGTGAAACAATTCGGACCTTTAAAGTCCGAATTAACTCGTTTTCGTCGTGTCTTCGGGCCTATAAATAGTTCCCCGTCATTCCTTGATCATTTGCGCATCGTTACACATCGAAAAAACAAAAAAAAAACTCACGAAACCATCCCTGCTCGTGTCTGGTTCGCCGCCGCCGCCGCCGAACTCCGGCGACCCTCCGTTTTCATCTTTCCAGCATCGTTTCAAGGTAATTTCTATACTATTCTGTTCGGAATTCATCAATGATTAAAAGCCCTAAGCTAATTTCTGGATTCCAACACGATTAGACCTCCGATTTGGTTACCTAAGATCTAGGGTTTTCGGGTATGTTAAATGGGGAAGAAGATGACTCACAGGTGAATGTTTTTAATCATTCTATTTGGTTTTAAAATCGAAATGGGCTCTAGCCCAGTTGGTCCGCCGCCTGATTAGTAACCACAAGGTCCCGGGTTCGAACCCTGCAGGACGCATTTTCCGATTTTTTTTCTTTTTTCTCCATATTTTGGTTACTTTCCCCATAAAACCACTTAAAAACAATATAATTACTCTAGAAAATTATAAATATACTTATAAAAATGTTCTAAACTCCATAAACTATATAAATTATCATTTTCAAGATTTTTTTTTTATAAAAACCTCACAAACTTTTTGGAACAAATATACACCTAGTAAACCTAATTATTTTTTTATAAAAACATCCATTCATGTAGTTAATTTTTTTGTCATAACTTATTTGTTTAATATTCTATTGTTTAATAACTACTCACCTAGTTATTTAGTTAACAACGTGATTATTTTGTCAATCATTTATTCGGTTACATTTCTTTTATTATTTAATTATTTAAACGTCATTCATTCAATTACTTAACATTTACTCAATTATTTATCTATTCAATAAATCATTTCATTTATTTCGTCATTCATTTAAAATATATTTAGTCTAACCACATAATATTTCTAAACACTTATTAACTATAGTCGATTTTCAACCTATCTATTTAGTCAAATAATTCTTTCAAATTATCGACATAGTTATTTAAATAATTATTTTCAAACCTCATGTTTTCCTATAAACACGAACGGTTTTGTACATCAAAGACCTAAATCGAGAAAATAAAGTCATCTTCCCCAAGTCAACAATCCCAACGAAACCCTAGGCATCTAGAAATCCTATTCTTCGTCATCGTAACATTAGGTTAACCAATTGCATCATTTATTTAGGAATCCCTCGAACTTGAATCATTCCCGTTACGTCAAGCTAGTAATCAACCAACTACTTAAGGTGAGTTCATAGTTCCCATTTTACTTTAAATCTTTTGGGATGGAAAACATGCACAAACGTTTATATCATTATTCGGTTTTCAAACAAAATACTTATTTATGGTTATCATTGAAATCATTGTGAGACTCTATTCTTGAAATCATTTATTCTTAATAAGCAAAGTCAAGTATTGTTAAATAAATTGCTTGTGTTTATCTATACTATATCGTATTCTAGGGACCTGTGCATGTAAGTCTCATGAGCATCATAGTCGTAGAGGTTCCTTTGAGGAACTGAACATCATAATCGTAGAGGTTCCTTTGAGGAACTGAACATCATAATCGTAGAGATTCCTTTGAGGAATTGAACATCATTTATGTACTGGGTGACGAATATGTGATTAATTTAGGTAATACTTGCATATTTAGTTTAACATGTATGACTTTGCAAACGTTTATCAACCGGTTATTATTACTGCTTTGCTAACAAACCTATGACTCACCAACTATATATGTAGTTGACCCTTTGCATGTTTTTCAGGAAATGAGAATCAAGCCTGATTGAGACTAGAAGTTTGGAGATCTAGTTAGCAAATCTTATGTCTTTTAAATTTTTATGCCGTGTAATAGACGTTTTAAGATTTGAATTAATAATAAAATATGGTTTTTCCTTTTATCCATGTGCTTCTATACTCTTTTCGTGACACCTCGATGTTTCCGCCATCGGTTGGGGTGTTACAGAATTGGTATCAGAGCCTTGGTTATGGGGAATTAGGTTATTAGAAAACAATAATCTAGACTATAACCTTAGGGGCCTAAAATAATAAACCCTATTCCTGACCTAGGTATTTGGGTTCTCTCGTCTAAACCTTTTCTCGTCAGCTTCTATCATGGCATGTGCAACTCACCCTCGTCTGCATATTCTTAGACTTTGCATTAGGGTTCCATTTTGGGGGATTCATGTTCTCATCTTTGAACACTCTCGTTAAACAACGGGTTCGCGTAATGGTTTTCGGGACTGTGTGTAATCTGGAAGAGTGGTCATTTCTTCGGAAGGTTCTGGCTAAGGCAAGACCTGGTATTTAAGTAGTCCTAGTGACTCACCTCTCTTACCTGGGAGATCTTTCGGGAAGATGACGCTTATAGGCTAAAACACGCAGTTCAAGTAAAATCGTGAAACGAACTCCGAGTTCTGATTAGTCAACGACGTTATTTTAATGTTTAAACATTAATAGTGTCATTCTATTATTTATTTATCTTATGATTTCCATATCTAACTCGAATCTTTTGTTTCCTGAAGATGGATCCCACCGCATTGGCTACTATCATCTCTCAGCAAATGGCTAACTTCCTTCCCACTATGGTCAACCAACTTAACGAAACCGTTCAAACTCGAGCCGTGATACAAACTAACACCGAAGGAGATGGTTCCAACCCTGGAGGAGTTGAAAGCTCTTTCAAACTGTTCGTTGCCTCTAAGCCCACTGAATTCGCTGGAAACGAAGGAACAACAGGTTTTCTTCAGTGGTTCGAGAAAACAGAAGCCACACTGAACCTATGCAACTGCCCAGAAGCTCAGTGGGTCAAGTATGCCTCAAGTACTTTCAAAAAGGGAGCCCTAACTTGGTGGAACACCCAAATAAGAGCCAAGACTCGTGAAGTTCTTCATGCTTTGACTTGGAATGAGTTCAAGGCTCTGTTGACTGAGGAGTATTGTCCAAGGTCAGAAATGAGGAAACTAGAGGCCGAATTCAGGGCTCTCACTATGAAAGGAGCTGATCATCTCGGTTTTACATCTCGATTCCAAGAGCTCTCTCTGTTTGTCCCTCACTTGGTGACCCCTGAACAAAATGCGATCGACTGCTACATCGATGCCCTCCCTGAGGCTATGCGTATAGTTATGATGTCAGTGAGCCCTACCTCTTTGTCAGCTGCCATCAAGTTGGCAGGAACCTTAACTGCCGAAATGGTCAAGACTGGGGTATTGAAAAAGGAATCTGGCAAAGGTAATGATAATCGTGGTTCAAGCTCAAGCAACAACAAGTCCAATAAGAGGAAAAGGGGTACGCAAAGCTATGCACTAGTTACACCTGCTGTCCCTGTGAATGTTGTGGCCCAACCCAACACTAGGCCTGTCTATACGGGTCCTCATCCTCTGTGCACTACTTGCAATTTTCATCATCCCACTGGCACGCAATGTCGGAAGTGT
>JBCNJP010000019.1:25536958-25585990 GCA_039602395.1 Deinandra increscens subsp. villosa
CCGACCCTTCGATGATGAGGTGCTCCGAACTCCGATCAGGTAAATCTCTCTCTTTATTCTTGATTACCCTTTATCGTAATGGGTAAAAAAAAATATGGCGTTCTACATCTTCTCCCCCAAAGGCGGGTTTAAAGATTTCCTAAGACAAAACCTACTCCAAAATCCCGAACTTGAAACCTACTAAGGTAGTGTTTGGTATGCTAGACTGAATGGTGGAATGGGATGATTTATTACATCGGAATGATAAATGACAGTGGAATGGACAATTACACAAGGAATATGATTCCTTCTATTTTTTATGATTTTCATTCTTGGGAATGAGTGTTTTAGTATTCCTTCAAGTAATGGAATGAAATTTTTTATTCAATTTGATTTTTTCTTAAACCTTTATAAATGAAAAAATAGAATATGAAAAAAATGAAACAATAATAAAATAAATATAAGATAAAAAATAAAAACAAATAAAAATAATAAAGAAACTAAAAGTATAAAAAGATAATAATAACATAAGATTTAAAATATTTAATAAAAAATAAATTAATAAAAAGTTAAACAGTTAAAAAAATTATAAAAATATAAATATAAAACATATATATTAATTTTAAATAGAAAATTTGGTAAATTTTTATTTGATTACTTCGTTTTTACAAACTATCAAACAACACGAAACAATGATTTATTTCATTCTCACATAGTAACAAAAAAGGATATTGGAATTGTAATGATCTATTTCATTATCTCAACCATTCCATTCACGCGTCAATTCCATTCCCTTGTTCATTTGATTACTTCATACCAAACACACCTTAAAGTAAAAGAAGCCCAACATAAATACCACTTTACGTTTTTATCCTTAATCAATATGAGATAAGTTTTCACACTTGTCTTTAACATTACTCTCAAATTCGCAACTTTGACAACTTTGTACCCTCAAATGATATCTCACAGTACATCGGTTTTGGACATGGTTCAGTGCGTTGAAAAGCCCCACAACGTCTGACACAAACTCATAACTTAATAAAAAAAACTCATTGTTCACTATTTTCTCTTAAAATTTCGAACAACATCAACCAAAGGGCCCCATATAACCCAATGGTATCTAGTGTTTATCCTCACCCAGGTGGTGCAAGTTCAAATCTCACAAAGTTCGTAATTAGTGAAATTTAGTGGTATGTTTGTTGTGAAAAAAAGGTTTACATTCGTTCATATTTTCCAATTTTTGTTCATTCATTAGAGATGTTCAAGATTATTATTTCTATCTTATGATTTGTTTCGGGTCCATTATTTGAGATTAAGAACCTTGACTTAGGATTTTATAGCTCTAAGTTCATAATCTTTTAGTTAGAAAATAAATCAAGAAACTAGTTAAAAATAGGGATGACCAGGGTATCGCACCGGTATCCGAATTTAACGAAATATGGGTACCGGTCCCTGTACCGAATATTTCGGTATGGTACCCGCTTTCATCCAAGTCCCAAAATATAATGATCGTTTCAATTTTCAAACCTCTCTCTTTACTCACTTCTTATCATACTTTTCTCTTTACGTGTTCCCACACAATTTTAGAAACAATTTTAAGTGAAGAGGGTATCACACACCGTATCAAATCTATCAGTACCGTACCGGTATTTCGGTAAGGTATCCGTTTGATACCGCTTTGATGTCACCTCAGTTTGTTAAAATTAATTAACCAAACTATTTTTTTCTATAACTCATGTAATATTAGAGTAAGTGTACTGGTCACTACACTTAAAGCTCCATAAAGCCCCTTTAAAATATGATGTAGTGGATAAAGCCCATAAAGCCTCTCAATTATTACAAAAATCAGCTTCATTCCTTCCGTTTTCTTCCCTTCACGGCGGCGCTATCTGGGCAACGCCTCTTGACTGATTTTAAGCACAGAGCACCCTAGGGGTGGTCATAGGCGCGCTATGAGACGCTATAAAGCCTTAAATTAAGATGGATAACGCTCATTACACTTAGCCTTATAGATAGCATTACATAAAAATTAAATTTATATATTAAAAGTTCAAACTTGTGTTAAACACACTCAGAATCAAATCAATATGAAAAAAAAAATGGATCAATTGGAAAAAATTAAAATTTAGACAATTCGAACTAAACATGTGTCCTAACTTCTACGGACAAAGTTTTTTTTTTCCTAAGCGAACACTTTGAATGGATTGAAGTAATCATGCAAGTAAATAATTAGAACCTATGTAATGACTTGTGATCATACGTGGTATTTTTGTATATCAAATCGAAGATAATGCGTGTCATATTAATCATCAACCGAGAGAGTATGAAATAAAGTGGTATTATAAAAGTGTAAAGATAGTAAAGATATATTTATTTCTTTACTAGTCAAGTAGAAAACCCGGGTCTACAATCCATCCGAGATTATGATATAAAAAGAATTATGCGATATATTACATAAGATAAACTCATAATATTGTATAAATATAAAAAAACACAGCTAAAATAATACATAAAGCTAATTAGAGCCGATAAACATTCAATATGATTAAATTTACAAGTTAAAAAAAACAAGATTATTGAATACAATGTTATTTAATGTTATATTCAGTCTGGCGACTCATCTTTATCTAATAATTTAGATTCGATAAGACCGATAATTTTGCTTTTCACTCTTAATAGAGCAACATACAGCTGGCCATAGAAGAATACCCGGGTTCTTTAAAAACAGTCAAACTCTAGATGGCGATTGACCTTAACTTTATTTTATGGTCCAATCCAGCAAAAAAAAACCGAAATTAGAACGTCCATGTGACTTCAGTTTAAAATCTGAAAACCCGCTAATCCGCTTTTCTGTTGGAATCGATGAAAGTCTTGGAATAAACAGTATAATCCGTTGATCAAAACCTAAGCAATATGGATCTAGTTTTGTTAGGTTTTCTGTCACGAATCCAAAACAATTTACGGATCGAATTTTTGTTGAGGAATAAGTGAGATACGATGAATAAAAGTTGTGGTATTGTAAACAAAAATATGAATATTTTTTTATGCAAAGAATTTAATTTAGTGTAATCTTTTAATTCTAAATAATGAGGAATTGGCAAATAAGCCAAATCCAATGTGACACACCTAAAATTGTGCCACATGGACTTTAAAAACTCATGTTTATTATATAGATAAAATTTTCAAATATAAAACTCAAATCTACAATCCATTAATATTACATATACCCCGGTATCTATTCGCGTACTTTTTAGTTTTTACCGGTAACGATACCGATTAGTACCCTTAACGGAAATAGATAATATCGAGTATCGATACTGATACCGATAGTCGATACTATAAGTTATTCGCTAGTTAAATATAACCTCCACTTCAAACACAAAACTCAAATCTACAACCCATTCATATTACACATACCGGTACTTATTCACGTACTTTTTAATTTTTACCGGTAACGATACCGATTAGTACCCTTAACGAAATTAGATAATATCGAGTATCGATACTGATACCGTATATGTCCGGTGATACTAACCGATACCATACTATAAGTTCTTCGCTAGTTAAATATAACCTCCACTTCAAACGAAGTTCCATTCGTCTCACAAACTTTCATCCCCACGGACCCACATACATTACAATCCTCTCCCTTACAAATTCCAAAATTCTCCACCACCATTTCCGATGGAGCAAGAAACTCATAATTTCATGAACGTCAAATCTTTCTCTCAGCTTCCCTTCATCCGTCCCTCACCTCTCAAACAAAAAACAACCATCAGGCTCTTCGGCAAAGAACTTGGTGCCGAAGAACACGAACACGAAGATTCAACCGAAGACTCAACCGCAGAAACAACTAACCGAAAGCTGTTCAGTTGCCGTTACTGTTACCGACACTTCCCCACGTCCCAAGCCCTTGGAGGCCATCAAAACGCGCATAAAAGAGAACGGCAACACGCTAGACGGCTTCGTCTTCACTCCGTCATGTTTAACGCCACCTTAACGGAGCCACAAACGTATGGTGTCATTAAACTCCACCGTTGGCATTTACCCTCCTACCACCACCCGGGAGTTAACGGTTTTCATCACACAGCCGTCAATGGCGGACCGTTGGCCACGTGGAGATTCACGGCGGCGGGTATAACCGACACTTTGATGGCTTCAGGGACCGGTTATCCGACCAGATATCCATATGAACAAGTTTCAGTTGTTGATCAAGATCCAGTTAGTTTGGATTTATGTTTGTAGTATTGATTTCTCCTATAATAGTATGTTTTAATTATTAACTTGTCAACTTTGTTTGGGCAGTTTGAAACTATCCTCAAATCTCTGATATTCGGGTGACTCTTTCTGAGTTAGGTTTTGGACTTGAGACCTCGAGGATCTCAAGCCCCTAACTATCAACTTATTTAATTTCTAGTAATACTAACATGTACGCTAAACACCTAACAATACACTTGGAGTGTGTTTGATATGAGATCATAAAATGGACGAGAAAATGGAATTGTCAAGGGAATGAAATTGATCAAAATCATTCCATTGTTTTGTTTGGTTACCATGTAGAAATGTAATCAATTATTGTTTCATGTTATTTAGTAGTTAGAAGATACAAAATAATGGAATACAATTTTATTAGACATTTCCATTCATAATTAATATATGTTTTATATTTATATTTTTTTATTTGTAAGTTTTATTTTTTTTAATTTGTAATTTAAACATTTTAATTATTAAGTTATTTTATTAAATACTTTAATTTTATGTTTTTTATTATTTATTTTTATTTTCTATTTTACCTTTTATTTTTTTATTTCTGTTATTTTATTATTTTATTTTGTTTTTCATTTATATTTTATTTTTATTTTTGTATTTTTTGTACTTATATTTCTTTTCTTTTTTTCATTTTTATTCTTAATTTTTATTTTTTGCCTTGTAAATTTTTAAGAAAAAATCAGATTGAAAAAATAAATTCATTCTATTACTTGACGGAATAAAAAAATATTTTTTCTCTAATAAATATAAAAAATAAAAGGAACCACATTTCTTATTTAATGGTTCATTCCATTTCAATGCGCTCACAAACATGTCATCTTTTTATTCCAGCGTAGTAACTCATTCTATTTTACCTTTTAATTATGCATACCATAATCAAACACCGCGTTGATGTTTTACTTTTAGACTGGACCCTGAGGCCTGATGGTCCGACATGATGCATATGGTTGATTGATTTGGCTTTTACATCAAACATTCTTATGAGTAACTCAAATGTTATGTTTGCATATATGGGTGTCTTCGAGACATTCCTACTATAACACCATATCCTACTTGACGAGCCATATATCTACATGTGGCTATGTCCTTGATACCAAAATGAAAGTTAGAGGTAGTTGTCAAACCGAGAGTGTAGATTATTATCCACCTACAAATTATAATTTGGATTATTAAAATTTAATTTATCTATAATTCTAAATTTTAAAAGAATTTCATATTTTGAAGATGGATAGTGTCTGAGACTGATAGTGTTGATTAACATGTATATATATATATTTCCAAAAAGAGTTTGTTTCTTAAGATGGTAAATCTATAGATTTTTAACCACAAAAGAAAATTTAAGGAAGCTGTCTGGAAGTCTGGAACAGGTATTGCCACAATGAGTACTGAAAAGTAGGAAGCAATAAAGAAGGGGAACACTAGTACACTACACACTTACTTACACTTGCACGTAATATGGACCACCCTCCCTCTTAACCCCCACCCCACCCTATAAAAACTTGCATACTATTACTAGAGGTTCATTCTTTTTATAAAATATTGTAAATTATCAACTATGATAACTATTTCTGGAATCCTATGTTGTCTTTACGGTCTATTTGTTGACCAAATATATATAACTTGTGCCATATGAAATATATTAGATTTTGGATCATAATATCTAACCTGCTTATCACTTGATTATAGCTCACTAGTCTGCTTAGATTCGTCAATTGGACCTGTTAATGTAACTGAATCGACTTCTAACGTGTTTATTTTCAAATAAAAATACGACAACAAATCAATCATCCCTTGTCTAAAAACTAAAAACTTGGTAAGAACTATCCAAATGTTGTGTTTGAGTCCTTTCAACACTTTGAAGACCATCTTTGCAACAAAAGCTGTGTTTTTAATGTGGTCTCATAAGTTGCTGGTAACATGTTCTCACTGTTACCTTACCAAAACAAACTAACAATAATTGCGAAACAAAACATCATAAAAACCAACCATGTTTACCTAGAAAAAGAAACTGTAGGCATCAATGATTATGTAGTAAGAACAAACAAGTATGATGCGTATTTTCATGTGCGTTCACGCACCAGAAAGACTATAAGGGAGGGGGGGGGGGGGGGGGGGGGCAACAAACATAACTGGCTTAGATATCTACAACATGAACCAAAACCGACTTAGATATCTACACTACAAGAACAAAAACGTCAGGGTTTCCATCACGTATATCATATACCTGCATATAATAATCACCGAAGCTTTTGGTGTTGGGAACGGGTCATATAGGTATCTTCGATGTATCTTGTAATCAATGAAATACCATAATGTGAGGCACTTGATGCAGCATAATATGATGTCACACTGAGTTGAGTAAAGTTTGGAAGCCCATATCCTGAAAAGTTTAAAAACTCATCAGCCAACTTGATCACACATTCATCTTACCATGAAATTGATAACAAGTTCTAAAAAGTAAAAAAAAAAAAAAAAAACTGGGTGGGGTGGGGGTTGATTAAACATGCATACTCTCATAGCTTGAAGATAAAGAATCCAATCATTCATGATTATACATTAACTAAAAACTAAAATTACATCAATAAAAGGCCCTCAATTTCTATTTGTATAGAGTATAGACTGTCTTCTTTAGTTAAATAATTAACTTATGTTCTATAAAGTTGAACTGCTTACACCATTATTAGAAGGTCATGACACCTGCAAATGAAGGAATACATAACCCAGTTCTTGCTAAAGTGTTACAATCATTGGGTGAAGCGCAGAGAGAATCACAAAAGAGTAAAAATGAAGTGTGTTTTAAGTTTTTAACAATAACACGGTTTTTATGCAATTTTTATGTCATGTAAACAGAAGGTTTGAGTTAAATTGTGAAAGATCTGCATACCATCACAGTATGATTTTTGTATAAGTGCACTCATTTACAAACATAATTTAAAATTATGACCGTGAAGAATAAGATATGCAAAGTACATCAGTCCCTTAGAACAGGTTTACACAGTAAATGAGAGAGCTTTCAATCCTTATCCAGTCATTTAATTATTGTTCTAGGCAAGTACAACCTATATATTATAAAATGAATTATTAATGAGCACTCAAGCGAAGGGTCTCTCTAGAAGCAACCTCTTTATCCCAAAGTAAGATCTGCTCTCATCTCACCCTCCCCAAACCCTACTTTAAGTGGAATTTTGCTAGGTATGTTTGTTTGTAATTGCTAATTAAACAAATAAAACTATCAATCATCTTAGAGATATACTAATGAAACTTATAAAACTATAAATCATCTTAGAGGTAACAAGATTAAAGGAAACAACCTTGAATTCTAAGTATTAGGCGACAATTTACTCTTAACACCCTTTCAAAGGGAATGAAACTTATAAATAGAAGTACCTTGGATTGTTTATTTTGTTATTATATAAAAGTAAGTAGATGGATAATGATAAAACTTAGAATAAAAATGAAACGGGGTACTTCTTTTTAAAAGTGACATCTCCTCCGAAGGACTTTGGCATTGGAGAACAATTTCGACAGACAAGGCATAGACTTGCCAATACAATAGAGAAAACACCAAAAACATTAAAAAAACATAGTTTAACAATCACGAACATATTACTCAAAAGCTAACTACATACCTCCAGCTGCCGCGCTGGCTGCAGAAAACATTAGCAATGGAGGAATCTGCCAAAACAAGAGATTCGTGAGAGTGATAAGATAAATTTGACCCATAAGACACAAAAAAGTAAATGAAGATAAAAAAACAATTTTAGTTACAAGTTTCGGAAGACTGGAAGTACCCCTATAACGAATGGAAGCCATTTTGGTCCTTTGATGTGTTTTTGGAGATACGGCATTCCTGGAATAGATTCATGTTATGGTCTATCTACAATGCCTTTATATCCCTACCCCCCACCCCAAAAGAAACAAGGGTTAAAGGTATATATATACCTGTATTCAAACCATAAAAGGCACTAAGCATCCCACCTAAACCGCAGCCAGCCTATTGAATAGATAAATAAAGTAAGTTAATTGCGGAAAAGTGCATATAGCTTGGCACAACCAGAGTTAAATATTAATACATGAATATGGTAACTAGAATTGTAGCACATTGTATAAAGTTTTAGCTTAGGCCAATAACTGCAGTTAAACTAAGAATAAATAAGTATATGGTCACATTGGATTGCATGATAATTGAGGAAGATGAGGCTAAAGAATGTAACCATTTTTAATAAGTTTCTCTTGCTCTTTATACTCGCTCAGACACTATCATTCCTCTGCTATTTTGTGACACTCCCCTACCACTAATCAATCAGAAAAGGTACAAAATGAACGAAATCTGATAGTGCAATTACAATATTAACCTATCCTGCAAGCAAATGGCCGTGTGATATATATTCGCAACATAAAAATTGTTTCTTTATAGCTGAGGATACATAAGACATCTACCAAAGAGCTTCTAGTCTAGCGCTATCAATGTATGTAGCAAAGGTGTTCATTCCCAAGTGGTTGAGGGCAGTGTTGTAAAAATCGCTAGACACTAGTCGGGCGGTCGGGTACCGCCTAGGGATTAATCGGTTGTAATTTTTATATGTATTTTTTTAAAATTTATATATATATACACACTAACACTATATGAAAATAATACTTTGAAATTCACATTAATACTTCAAATTTCATATAATTCTAACTTGCTTATAACAAACCAAGTACTTATATATCCAAAAAAGTTTTTTTCTTTTTCTGACTGAATTGTTACGCCTAGACCCGACTTTGACCGATTTTTGTCCGCCTAGACCCACCGCCTAGCCCGACTTTGACCGCATAGACCCGACTTTGACAGATTGTGATTAATAGACCGCCTAGGTGAAAACTAGGAAGTGAACTTCCGACTAGCGCCTAGGCCGATTTTTGCAACACTAGTTGAGGGTTCTAGTCCGGTGGTGGACATAGGTATGGAATTAGGAGTAGATTTAGTGGGTGTGAGAGTTAGCCGTTAAAAAAACAATGCTTTATATACAATCTGTATGGCAAGTAGCCGTTAAAAAAAAAAACTGGATGCCTTCCTTTATATACAATCTGTATGGCAGGTTTAACAGGATATGGACTAAAGAAAGAAATATCTAGTAGTGTTGTACATTTTACAAATAACATACACTTAAGTTTAAGTCGTGCCATGCTATTGCTTTTTTTCTTAGTGTGTGTGTCCAAATCATTGCATATCGAATATCTGGCTATCTTGCCACACATCCCTTCCCTTTAGAATGAATATGTCGTAAGTTCTACTTTCTAATTTCTGCCTAATCTATTGTTGGCTTTATAGCTAGCAAATTTCTATATATAGTTTGAGATGGTAGTCTATGCTGAAAGTCAACAGTTAGGGGATAAAATCAACACAACAACCCAAGAGCACTTGATTTGGAGATTCAAAAGGGGAATTAAGCACAAATGTTTCCAAGACATTAACTTATTCACGATTATAAGAATTAATAGTAGTAGTAACTCAATGGAATAGAAATTAGAGTAGGGCAAATTGCAAGTATGACTTCTTGATTTAGCTTACCATTGTATGATCAGAAATTTGGGATACAATCACACAATCACTCCTCTCTTATTCTATTTAATTCCCCAAACCAAACTAGCAGAATAGCAAAATAACCTCCAATTCTCCAAATCAGCTAAAATATAACAGAACTTATTATTAGCCCTTTTTGATGATTTATTCCGGGCCTCAAATCCGAAACTCAGGATTGACAATTTGGGAAGCAACTCACAAACTCCCCTACTTAGTTTATATATTCATGTAATCTTGTATCATCTACCACTTACAATCAAATTACTTTATCATAACTTGCAAGCTCCATCAATCCTATATTTTTTTGAAAGCAGGTACACATCCATCTAATCTACTCCTAATTCTACTCCACAGTCCACAGCAACACGAACCCTCAACTCATAAGGAAGGTGAAAACATCTAGCACACCACTGAGCTAGATTCCCCTTGGTATCTATCAATCCTATCTAAGCAGAAGTTCCTTAGGCTACTGCACCTCAACTTCAAAAAACAATTTCTTGTCAGTCTACAAACACTATACCCTAAATAAGTCAAGAGGAGAGGAACTGGAAAAAAAAAATTATCACATGTTGAATGTAAACATGAATCTGGTGTGCAAAAACAAAGCTGCATCTGGTATATGATATCAGAGCTAAATCATTACATGTATCTATCAAGTATCAATGATTGAATCTAAATTAGACTCTTAGTAATAACAACTACTCAAACCTCCTACTAGCTTGATTTCGTACTTGACAATAAGTAAACCGCTTCAATGAACTCATTTGCACACATATCTATGATCTAACAATTTCTATGTATATCGCGAGAATTTAGCCATCATACGACATAGTAAAACTACCATGAGTTACATATAAGCATGAAGATTGGATCGAAATAGCGGAATTACCACAGCCGTGGCGTCATGTAACACAGGAGTGATAGTCCATTCTCCTTTGTCCTGAATCAACAAAAATACGCGTATAAACAACAAATCAGCTCAGATTCAACAGACAGAATAAAACTAGATGATCATATATCAAATACATAATGAATGAATGGATGCGTTTAAGAAGAAGATGAGATAACGAACCGAATCTGAGTCTAGCAGAGAGAGACAACGGGGGCATCGAGGAGTGCCGAGACCTGGCTTGATGGTAGGCTCGTGGTAGAGATTTCCGGTTCGTAGCTTTTCTTCGTAGACCTCACGAGTCCCCATCACAGACCTGCAATTACACACACAGAAACACGCAGTGCGTGTGTCGCAAACGTGATCAAGGGTTTGGAACGGTTTTCATGGAATGGGCCTCGGCCCAGATACGAATCCATCGGGCTTCAGAGGTTTTTCAATTTTAAAACTTCCAATAGAAAAGCCTTAGAGCATTCACATCTCACTACAAAATTTCTCCATCTTATTCTATATCTTTTTAACTTCTTAAATTTAGGAAAAACCAAATCCATCCCTCCTCGTATTGTTCGGTGTTCACTACTTCACTCTATATCGAGTATCTTATATTATTATATTATTTGTAAGTAGATAGGAGTGGTAGAAAGAGAAAAAACAATAAAAAATAAAATAATGGATTTTATATATTTGAAGATGGATAGATATGGAGAATGGAATGTGGATGATTTTAGAAAATATAATATATCGATTTTTAGTTAAGTTATAAGGATGATGACGGGAACAAGCTGTGAACGCTCTTAGAATTATTGAATCGAACCGATTGATCAACGAGTATCAAAACTGGTATCTGGTGAAATAAGTTCGGTTTATAAACCAGTGTTTAGACAAAGCCCCTAGTTTCGCCCAAACCGGTTTTTCGATTAAATTTTTTATTATTTTAACAAATAAATAACTAAAGTTTACTTTTTTATACACTGAATAATATACCACAGTTTCTACATTGAGCCGTTTCTTTACCGTTGGACATCTCATAACAGTCATATATAAGAATTACAAAGCATTGTTCACTCCTTTTTTTGTCTTTTTTTTTTTTGTCAGATTCTTACACTCACACCCCTTGATTCTAATTTAACACCCTTTTACAGTCCCGTAAATATATTTACGGGGTCGTATAGCTAAAAGACAAAAATTCTAACAGTTGACCAGTCACATGTCGGACATTTCTAAATCTACACCCTTTACGTCCCCGTAAATATATTTACAGCCCCGAAAAGGTTTTTTTTAGATGTTTTACCTACCACATTGTACTACCATGTAATTACATGTACACCCCCGTATGAACCCACTATATATATACACTTGAACGGTTCATTCCAAACTCTCCACAAATTTTCATTAAAATTTTTAAATTTTCCACTTAAAAAACCGTAATGGCTTCCACTAACCCATGTTTGTATTCAATCCATTCGCTTAATGGTCACGGGGACGGGTTACTAGTTGATGTTGTATACGCAGGCAACCCAAATTATTTCATCTTAAGGATTCACCATGGAGGTGAATTCACAGACGGTAACGATTGAAACTCATTCTACACAACAAATCAGTCATTTTGAACTTTTACGACCCCGTAAATAGGTTTACACCCCCGTAATAAGATCACACTATTCAGGGAATCTCTGAATTCCTAGAAATTAGTGATTTACGACCCCGTAACTATATTTATCACCCCGTAAAAGCTTTACAACCCCGTAAAACTAGTTTCGACCTCGTAAAGAGGTGTAGGAAAAAGTAAGGGGGGTGTGAGTATATGAGGACCCCTCTTTTTGTTTGTTTTTGTCTTTTAGCGCAGTAGGAGGTTTTTACTTTTTTGCTTTTTATAGTAGCGTAATTTTTTTTGCTTCTTATCTAAACGCAACGAATTTACAGTCATATATCATATTTTTTGTGTCCTAAGCTCAACTTTCAACGTTTGTTTTTATATTTTTTTAACGTCGCCATGTACTCTTTCGTATTTACATTTTCTGTATGTAAAGTTATAGCAATGCAACTGTTTTGTGTACGGCCTTATCTATGCCATATTTTTTTGTATTATTTTTCTAAACGCAATGAATTTAGCATATAACTTGGTGATGTAATGAGTAGAGTAGTGTAACACAACTTTTAGATAGTAATTTCAATATCTTAAGCATTTGCCTTCTAATTTTATTATCACTACTCAATTTTTATATATTTTTACGTAACATTATAACAATACAACTCATTCATGTATTCGTATTAACCCGTGATAATTGGGGTACCAAATCCGGATATAAAAACAGAGTGTTTAAAAACTGTTCATGAAAGCCCAATAACTCAAGCCCATTAAGCAGGAAACCAAAAACCCTAGCAACCAAACATCATATAGCTTGCCGCAGCTTCATATCCTTTTCTTTCCACTCATACTCGATTTCGTTTCTCATTTTGGGTTTCATCGAGTGACGGAAAGATGCCGGCGGGACATGGATTACGATCGAGGACGAGAGACTTGTTTGCCAGAGGATTCAGGAAGAAGGGAACCATTCATCTCTCCACTTACCTGAGAAACTATCACGTCGGAGATTACGTCGATATCAAGGTTAACGGCGCCGTTCACAAAGGTATGCCTCACAAGTTCTACCATGGCCGCACTGGACAGGTCTGGAACGTCACCAAGCGCGCTATCGGCGTCGAGATGAACAAACAGGTCAATTTCGCTTCCGATTTTACCTTCTATTGATGAATCGGTTGTTAAATGTTTGCTTAAGATGTTCAAATTGATGTGGTAATTGATTGTTTGATACGTTGGATTCGCATTACGTTTTGATTGTAGAAATCATGGGATCTATATTTAGGGTTTTTGATTGTTGATTATTGATTGAATCCTGTAAATAAATACCTATTGATGATGTGGTCTGAAAGCATTGTGCTGGAATAATGATTTGTATGCCATTGAATTGATTCAAAGTTAGTAATTAGATGAAGAACAGCTTTAATATGTGGTTTATTAACTGTGATATGTGGATATGAGCTGCTGATAAGCAAGGAATCATTTGGCAAAAAAAATATGATTCTCTGATATTGTTTGAAGTTTTTGACCAAAAATTTTATGAATGTTTGTGGTGTATTACAATAACAGGATCTTGAACTAGTTTGAGCATTCTGCTGCTTATCCATGTAAATCGATTTACTTTCCTAGACCGGCTCAATCCTGGCTCTAAATGCACAAATTTGGTCTGGTTACCAGCTCTTGTTTTTTCACATTATTTGGTTATAGGTCCGTGCCTGGTTTGGTCCAAGATTTGTGACTATGATCACCTGATAATTGGGCATCTCACCGACTCGGAACATATAAAATCAGTTTCTTCCCTGTTTTTTCATGTTGTTTGTTCTCGGTTTCTCTGGTTTGGGATTGGTCACTATCACTTCTACTCTTTGCCACTTTTGGAGTATCATAGTACTATTTTATAGCAATTTTTACCCTTTTCTCGTTGAAAAGTACATGGTGTGTAAGGAATTGCTTATTAAAACTGCTCATGGCTGTTTGATTTGCAGAGAGGAAGTTTAAGGGTGCTTGGAAAGTAAACTGCTAATATTATATTTCAGGGTGAATTTATTCGTTACTGTGATTCCAAACACCCTTTCATTGTTCTCATAGCCTGTATATATCTATTTGAGTATTTTCATTTCATTACGCATCTTATTGTTAAAGCTCACATCTTTTTAATCGGTATTCTTTAGAAAAAACCTAAATAAATTGATTATGAAGAATGTATGTTACTTGGAAACAGGTTGGGAACAGAATCATAAAGAAGAGGATTCACGTGCGAATTGAGCATGTAATGCCATCAAGGTGCAATGAAGAGTTGAAACAGAGGATCAAAAAGAACGATCAACTGAAGGCAGAGGCCAAGGCCAAGGGTGTGGTGATCAGTACCAAGAGGCAGCCACTTGGACCCAAACCCGGGTTTATGGTTGAAGGAACCACACTAGAGACCGTGACTCCCATTCCCTATGATGTCGTCAATGATCTCAAAGGTGGATATTAACTTTAAAGGTTGTTTTCAATGTTTTTGTCGGTTTTTGTTTCGCGAGGATGATTTGTTTTTATCTTTTTTATCTTTGATTCAGACTTGATGTGTTTTTGTTATTTAAAATCAGATTATGGGTTTAGAGTGTTTAAAGCAAAATCATATTATATATGTCTCAACTCTCAAATGAATGGGTGGTGGGAATACAACACTTACTGTTGAGTTTAATTAAAAAAATTAAGCAGCTGAAATGGTAAAATGGGTCACCGGAATTGCAAAAAAAGAATAAATTACTGTGTTAAGAGAAAGGTCTCAATTCTCATTAGATTGCAAAAGTGAAGTTAAAAAAACAAATTTTGAAGGACAGACCGTTACATGAATGATTCTTGTAGTTTACACACACTGTGTTAAGAGAAAGGTCTCAATTCTCATTAGATTGCAAAACTGAAGTTAAATAGAGAAACTAAAACGTCAAAGATCAAGCAAGTTTTAAACAAAACTCAAAAGCAAAAGCATATCAAGAATTTACATCCTCAAATCATCACCAAGTGTCTTAAGACACCTAAGAAGCTTCTCTTATCTTATTTGTTTGATGAAGCTTACAAATGACATTGGAGTTAAAGAGAGTGATCACAAAGAAAAGAACATGAACCCAAACTCACTTCTACTAAAACTCACACAACTGACAAAACTGCCTTTCACCTTTCTATTTTTCCCTTGCAATTTATTTTTTTAATGAAAAAAATAAATCTTAACAATTTAAATTCAATACTTTAGTCAAAATATTGTCTGATTTTGATTCTTAAAGTCATACATAATAAAGTAAAGGCTTACAAATTGTGTAAAGAGAGGAAACAAAACATACCTTCCTCAAGCCTGACCATCAAAGCTGGAAATGAAGATATCAAAATCAACAAGATTGCTATCTATGCTCCTCTTGCTTCTACTATTTTCAGGTTTTTCCCTTACACCCCTTTGGGTTCAATTCTCACTCTACTCACCAACTGTTTGGATCGGAAACAGTTACATAACTGCTCTAGTTAAGTACTCTTGAACCGTCTTCATTTGGATGGCCAGTGATGAATCAGTCTGGTAGAACCACCTAGCTGAACCAGATTTTTAAATTTTCTATTTTTTCCCTCTAAAATTATATTTATGAAAGCTTTATATTTGTTAGCACCACGAAATACACACAGAAATATAAAGATTCTATATTGCTTTTTAAATTTTTTATGACACCAACCTAGGGCTGTTCAAAAAACTCGTAACTCGTGGCTCGCTCGAAGCTCGTTCGGAAAAAACTCGAAATTAGCTCGCTCGAAAATCAGCTCGATTATAAACGAGCCGAGCCAGCTCGGCTCGGTTTCTAAACGAGCCGAGCCCGAGCCAAGGTCAGCTCGACTCGTGGCTCGCTCGTTAGTTAGCTCGTTGGCTCGCTCGCTTGGCTCGTTTAAATTTAAGCTTAATTTTTATTATATAGACATATATATAACTGAAAATTATGAGTTTATTATTTATAATATAATTTTTAAGTTAATTACTAAGTTTTCTATAGTATTTTACTTAATAAAATATTAAATTAAAATAAGATATAAAACTGATATGATACTTTTCAGTAAGAAATATTTGTTTTTATTGAAAAATAAATAAATAAACATCGAATTTTGAAATTTTCATTACGAGTATGTCAAAAATTATGTTTTAGTCATGTTATATATCAATATGTGTAAATAATATAAATTTTAAAAAATAAACTAGCTGGCTCGACGAGCCGGCTCGGCTCGGCTCGACTTTTAACGAGCCGAGCTTGAGCTCAATATTTTAGCTCGTTAAAATAAACGAGCTGGCTCGGCTCGGCTCGGTTTCTAAACGGGTCGAGCCCGAGCTTACCCTGGCTCGACTTGACTCGGCTCGTTTACAGCCCTACACCAACCCCATTTTTAAAACCGATTTGATAGATCTAAAATCTGAAATGACCGGTAGACATGTAAGGATACCGGTTCAATGACTTATGAAAACATTAATAATTGCAAAGCTTAAGTTGATTATTTAATTTTACATAAAAGTTCTTTTCGGATGAGCAGCTTGTTCAACCAAAACTGCAATGATCGGTCTTGCTCGGGCTATCAGAATCCCAGAACACACATGCGAAAAGAGAATTCAAGGGAGGAAATGTGAACCCGAGGGATGTCAACGTAAGTGTACAAAAAGAGAGCCATTTGGTGTTGGGAAATGCAGGGGTAACATGTGTGTTTGCTCGTATTATTGTATGATGCCCCCAATCTAACCAGTATTGTCTTCACTGTTTCACATACGTAGTGTTACGACTCTAAAAATAAGACCTTTGAACTGGGTTACAGATCCCAAAATCTTCGGTATGGCTGTTTTTCGATATTGAACCCTTTTAAGCATCGGATATTTGCATCTCTCTGTTCATGAAATCAACTTATGCACAAAAATATAATGATGCACCAAATGGTACGCTCCTGAATCCTATTAAACACGACCCATTTACTTAAACAGACCGACTGTCAAATTTGCCAAAAATGTATTCAAACGCATACAAAGATTGCTTGTATAGTTTCTGTAATCATTTTTAATAAACACTAATTATTTATGAACTTTGTCGATCTCAACTGTTAGCTAATTAAGTTGATTTTGCTACCCATAAAGATAAATATTTTCATGTGCAAATACTAAGGAACCGATAAAATTGACGAAACTGGAAGAGGGAAAAGAAGCAAATAGTCATTCTGTAGCAATATACTAATATCACATTACAAGATACTAATACTTTCAGTGTCTTTGTCCTTCATGGAAAATGGCACTAATATGCCAGCTGTTTATTCATCCGATTACATTCATGAAGTCATTGATAATAGCAAATACTTTGCCGTCTGTTACATAACAGCCGAGGCCCTGTGTCGCTTGATCGACACAAGTGATCAGGGTCAATCCTTAACTGATGTCCGTAGAATTTTCACGTCATGAATAGGCCTGAAACCGAACAAGACAGTTAGTTATAAATAAGAACATAGGTTTTTTTTTTAAAAAAAATTTCATGCATGGTGCAGAAATGCATACAATAACAGTTTGGGATCTTGGACAAGGTCAGGTCAGGTCAAGTCAAGCACATGCGCGATAATATTATTAATTTTGTTTCTTTTCAGGTGTCAATCAATAGAAGTGTTTGTAAAATAAAAGCCCTTCTTCAAAACAGTAAAATGAAATAAAAAAGAGCCCAAACAGTAATGCACAAGTTTATGCCATTCAAAAAAAAAAAGTAATGCACAAGTTTATAAAAATGCCACTAAATGTCGAAGAAAGTTATAATTTTATAAAAAGGTATTCATATTTCATAGAGATCAAAAGGCATGTGCCAAACTGCCAACTTGCATTCGATATTAAACTAGCAACATCTTTATGGTTCTGCCCAAGAGTCACTACCACGAACATCACGAAGTTAAATGCAACCACAATAACATCAACTTGAGTTCACACACTGAATTTGTGCATCAAACTGAGATTTCTAATCGTTTCCTCAAGACTCCAAAGTCCAAACAATCGTTTCCTCACACTTGATAAAGATGAATGAAAATGATAGAAAGCTTTTTTGCATGTTAATTCTCTATTTTCAAATTGAAAATAACGGCACGTCTTGGAATGTAGAATCAAGTATGCTTTTTCTATTCGGATATCATCAATCAAATAATACCTATGTTTAAGAAAGGATTGGTGGACTTTAACTTACAAAGATTATCAAGATATAACAACATAGGCACATAAAGACACGCTATAGTTTTCTGAAGTTCAATGATAGCGTGAAGACATGTGTCATGGGTCGATCCCTCTCATCCAACCAATGCATATGCTGCCATTACATTGAAAGAAGGTGCCACATTTCGACCTATATAGCACAACTAGCATGTCCCCATGTGTGTACCATCAATACATCCAATGCAAAATAAAAGTTTAGGTCATAACGTGATCTTTTAATAATAACATAAGTTTTACCCTTAAGTAAGATTTTCATCAAACAACTTCCTTTTAGGCCCAAAAAGAAAAACCGGTATGAGAAGTATGGTCTGAGTTAAGAGCATGAGATATATTGGCTACTGGCTAGACTAATAAATCTTGCATTATATTGACCAAAATCCATTTTACTTGAAGTGCTGAAAACGATATTATAAAAGCTTGTGAAAGCTACGGACCTGTCAGTATTATCAGTCTGAACACTACCAAGTCTCTTGACAATCTCCATTCCTCTACACACTCTTCCAAATATTGTGTGCTTTCCTGCCAATAAAAATTGGCATATGTCAACATTAAACAAACAAAGCTATAGTGCTCATATTGCAGATAGTGCTCATATTGCAGATTGCATGGGTGAAGAAGATCAGATAATCATGAAACTAATTGTCATTATTAATCACCAAAAAGTTAACAAGATTACTTATATCCTAACTCGTTAATGTAGGTTAATTTTCAGCAGATACAGGTATTTACCCTGATCTTGTGGGCGTATACTGATAGCTCTCCAAAAAAAATATTTATAAATACAGAATACACAGAATCATATACATCGAATAATGGTACAATGAAAAAGTGCATAGCTTGACGTTGAACCTAACGGATTAGCTTTTCATATCATTGATTAGATGCTACTTGTAAATTTATAATATGATATAGTATCATACATTATGCCACTAGCATTTAAGACAATGAGTGTCTCACTCTTCATATGATCCATAAATTAGATAAATTCAACAACCCAAAACAGGAAGAGCAAAATGATCAAAATAATAACTTTGCAGAAGAAAAATGAGTACCATCAAGTGATTGTGCTGGTGCCAATGTGATAAAGAACTGACTTCCATTTGTATTTGGACCAGCATTAGCCATAGATAGGATACCAGCTCCAGTATGCTTCAACTTTGGGGTGATCTCATCCTCAAACTTTGAACTTCAATAACACATAATCATGTCAACAGAACAGTCAAATTTCCGGAAACATACAACAAAAACTTCAAAATTATAAACACAAACTGTCTTCAGAAAATGGTATATACTGTAACAAATCACTTCATTCTTATAATTTAAACCCAATTTGACCTTTGACTCCACATGGATAACATCAATAATCTCAAATCTAAGGAATTTGCAAAAGTTACCCGTAGATAGATTCTCCGCCCCTTCCTGTGCCAGTGGGATCGCCTCCCTGAACTATGAAATCCTACACCAAATCTCAAAAACTCAAAATTAGTTCTCAAAATCAACCGCTTATTTGTCAACAGATTCTCATCACTCAACATCAACACAGAAAAGCACAAAGTGTTAAAACATAGAGATTACTGAATTTACACACCTTAATGATCCGGTGAAATTTAACGTTGTTGTAGTAGCCCCTTCGAGATAGTTCGATGAAGTTTTTGCAAGTTTTAGGCGCGTGCTTGTCGTACATCTGATCAATTTAGCATCAATCGGTTTGGATTAGAATCATTTGGAACAAACAGTAGGAAAAGCTTAGAATAAGCGTTAGGTTTACTTACCTCCACGGTGAAAGAGCCCATTGATGTTTCCAGAGTGACCTCCGGCGGACCTCCTTCAGCGCCCGGCATGATCGATTACAATGGCGGAGAGATTACAGAGACGATGGTTCGCAAGGGACCAGAGTTAGGGTTTAAGGCTTTAAGCTAGCGTGAATACTGAATAGGATGAGACTAGATCGGGTCGGGCGAAGCCTGGGTGGGGGTTATCCGACCCAATGACTGTACGGGTTGGAGATGATTTTTTAAGATTGTTTTTAACCGCAAGACTTGATTATCTAGGATAAAATTGATGACGCTACACAATTTAGGATAAAGTTGTCACTTTCGAGAATTAAATTCATAACCTTCAATTGGCAACTCCTACTTATTTACTCTCGAATCCACAACTTTAATTTGGGATTATTGTTTACTTGATTATGGTATTTGTTTGAGGTGGAGCCATAGGTGGTTTCTGTTAGGATTCGTGATTAAAACACATACACAAAGGTAATAAGCACCGTAGAAAAACAGAGAAATGAGAATGAACAATAAAGACTAGATTAGGGTTACACATATAAATGGTTCAAAAATACGGGCCGAAGCCCAATCAAGGCTTCATAAAACCAACAATCTCCCACTTGGAGGCTTGATCATCTTCAATAGTCATCCGCTGCAACACTAGTACATTTAGTAATCCCCGTCAATTCTCCTGGCTGCTGCGACCTTCTCATAAGTTAACATGAAGGCCCGTTGAAGCTCCCCCAAACTCCAACATATCAGTCATGGTAAGAATTGCCCTTGACTCGTCCTTAATCCCTATTGGCTCCTACTGAAAACGAATTGATGGGTCTTGAGATGCCCTGAGTACAAACAACACTCTCCATATTAAGTAGGTAATCAACTGGAGAGGTAACCACTGGCACATTGGTTCTTTTAATACTCTATCATTTGGTAACTCTGACTAAAGCACAACATGTGCTTCCACTGCCACGAAAACCTTTGACATGCTATACTGAATCTTTTCTAGTACGTTCAACCTGAATCTGACATGTGGCTCTGGGTTTATCTCCTGCAAAACAAACCTTCTTCTACCTACTAGACTCTGTGAACCAGACTTTGATCTCCTTCTGAACTCGGATGGTCTCTTCCTCAGATGGTAAACTAACCATGTAAAGTGAACCTGTCTTTCTTCCTCAAGCCACAACTAGATTTCCCTTGACAACTTTTCATTGCCCGTTCCTAAATTTCACCCCATGTCCCTGTTCATCCAACTGCCTAACCGAAATTAACTGTTTCTTTAAGATTGAAATCACCCTAACATCCTTCAAAATCCATAAGCCGACTGAAGTCTTCAAATCTAAGTCTCCCATGCCCATAACATCCATCATTGTTTGACAATCTTACAATGTCAAAATCACCTTCCTTCAGGTTCTGCAATGCTTCACTGTTGTGGGTAGTATGAAATGGAGCACCAAAATCCATGAGCCATGAAGCAATGTTGCTTTCTACGCTGCATATTAACGTTTCATCTTCATCATAGTCTTCTGCAGAGTTAACTTGTTTCTTTTTATTCGAACATTGATTCCCGAAGTGCCCCACATGTTTACAGTTCCAACAAGTTACATCATCCCGAGCCTAGACTGGCTCCTTCTTCTGTTCCCGCTCCCACTACCTCCGTTATTTTTCCGATCCCTGACGACATTCACATGTTTACTCGATGATCTACTAGAACTTTTCCTTTTGACGTCTTCCCCCAAAATAAGATCACGAATCCTCTCAAAAGTAAACCCTTTAGGTCCTGCTAAACTAGTAACCGTTGTAACAGTTTCAGACCAACTGTCAAGCAATGATGATAATAGTAGCAAGCTTGAACTTCATTCTAGAATTTCATGTACACTAACGCAAGTCTGGACAAAATAGAATTCATATTGTTGATGTGACTTGTAACTGAACCGCCTTCTTGCATTCTCATATTAACCAGCTCTCGAATCAAGTAAACTTTGTTAGTTGCCGAAGGCTTCTCGTACATATTAGATAATGCATCCATGATGCCCTTCGCTGTGGTTTCCTTCAAAATGTTGAACGCCATATCCTTTGACATTGGCAACCTAATGACGACCTTGGCTTTCTTATCTAACGTGTCCCACTCGACTGGTGTAATTTTCTTTGGTCTTTCACCCAATACCATGTCCAAGTCCTTCTGAACTAGAAAATCCTTAATTTGCATTTTCCACCAACCAAAGTCCTTTCAATCAAACTTCTCAATCTAAAGGTTTCCGCTCACAACCATTGTCTCAAACTACAACGTGTTCACTAATCAAGTCAAGGCTTAAAGTAGTACCAAAACACAACAGTGGCCGGCTGCATGAACCTGAGTGTTGTTCTATTGCACACTACCAGTTTCCCTCAGTCTCATAAAATAGTAAAAAGTAAAGTTTAACAACGCATTTGAGAAATCCTTTGAATGTTGGTAACTAAATTAAAAAATTCTTAAACAAAAAAATGGCCGACACTGCTTTCGACTCAACCCAAATAAATACTCTAGACAAAAAATTGTAACTCACATTCTCTGCCAACTACATTAGGAAGTTTTGACGTGATAATCGGGATGGATTGGATGTCTACAAGTCATGTGGAGATTGTTTGTCAAGAGAAGATCGTTCATATTCCTCTTCCAAATAGAGAAATCTTAACTGTTTGTGGATAAAAAGCGAGACTATTGCTGGAATCATTTTATTCTTTAAGGCACAAAAGTGTCTGCGGAAGGGACACACCGTCATTTTAGCTCATGTTATTGAGAAGCCAAGTGAGAAGCCTCGTATTGAAAATATTCCGGTTGTTCGAGATTTTTTGGAAGTGTTTCCTGAAGATCTACCATGTCTTCCTCCGCACCGTGATGTTGAGTTACATATCGATTTGGCACCAGGGGCAGCTCCGAATGCCCCAAGCGCCTTATCTTTAGCGTCAAATGAACTCAAGGAGTTGTATGCTCAACTACAAGATCTGCTGGAAAAGGGAATTATCAGGCCGAGTTCGTCGCCCTGTGGAGCACCAATTCTTTTCGTGAAGAAGAAGGATGTAATGTTCTGAATGTGCATCGACTACCACGAATTGAACAAAGTTACCATGAAGAATCAGTATCCTCTTCCTCGAATAGACAATTTATTCGATCAACTTCAGGGATCCAGTTTCTGCTCCAAAATCGATTAGAAGGTCCGGGTACATCTGTGACACCCGAGAATTTCAAGGTTAACTTCCGTTAGACAAACCCGTTAACATCAGTTGAGAGTCTGGGGAGACGATATTTTCAAGACAACTTTCAAAACCCGGTATGGTGAGTTCTTGGTTATGCCGTTTGGGCTGACCAAAGCGCCGACAATGTTCATAGATGTCATGAATCATGTCTGTAAACCTTATCTGGATCAGTTTGTTGTCAAGTTTTGTCGACCATGTTCTTATCTATTCCAAGACAAAGGAGGAGCACGAGGAGCATCTTCGTTTAATTATCGAGCTTCTAAGAAAAGAGCAGCTGTATGCGAAATTCTCCAAGTATACATGACACACTTGGCTACATGAGCCTCTATACGAGTCATATTTATACATGTCAAATAGCCTATACCGTCATACGAATGATATAGTTTTGTTTCTATACGGGTCATATAGCTTCTATATGGGTTATATAGTTTTGTTTCATGTGTCGATAATTTCAAATGATTAGATAAGATTTTCTTGTTACACGTACCAATTATTTGTAACTATGACACAATATTTTTGAGTACTTTTCACACCAGGTGCTTGTATAATCAACATGAGCGGTGAGCCCACTATAAACATAATAAAATACATTTTAAAAAGTGAATACGAGTCGCATAGGTTTAATGAACCCACAAAAATCAAAACTATATTAAAAACCTAATATGCCACCTATATGGATCGTGTAGGCGGTATACGACTCTTATAGTTTAGTGGGAAACAATGTTATGACGAAACATGCCTATACGAGGTATTGTATAAAACCTTCACAACCCGTATTGATGTCAGAGGGGTTTAAATATTTTCAAAGGGTAACCAATAAAAATGATAAAAGTATAGTCAGAGTGTATACTTACATTGACTACTAAGATAATGGTGTTAATAACAAATGGAACGTATCTTTCAACCTCATGGATCAATTTTCCAGATTCGAGTGCATGGTTGTAATCATTTCCACCAATCTCTCCCACGAGAATCGGAGAACTACCAATTAACTGTTTGATGTCCGCAACATTTATGTTAACGTTTAGAAAATAAAGTTTCTCCGGTCTTTTGCTACTCAAAGAGTTTTTTCCTAAAAGAGTGTAATTTTAAATTTTATTTACCAAATAGGTGTAATTGAAAACTTATCTACCAAAACGAATATTTTTTTATATTTTTTATTTTTAATAAATGTAGTAGACCTAATTAGGGTTTCCCATTGGATGTATATATAGAGATCAGTAGGCAGAATCAACACCTCTAACTCCCATCACAAATTCGTGACTCACATTATCTGCCTCTCTAAATTAGTGGGTCTCCCACCCGCCACTCTAACAGTACACCCTAAACGGAAACTCGATCATAATAACAATAATCATGCCTTCTATAATAATGACTACGAATACCGATTCACAAGGTAATCATCAAATTATGTCATGTTATGTTACTATACTGAACTCTGAAGGAATCGTCTAACACCTTTTTTAATATGGATCAACCTCGGGGATGGTCCGTGCACTTAACTCTACAAAAAATAGAACCATTAGTGAAGATGTTCTATACCATCTGGACCAAGAAAAGAATTTCTCAAATGATTAGGGACTGGACTTGTATATCCTTCATTTTCATCACCGTCTTCCCCTGCTTCTCAAGCCCTAACAACCTAACAAACACACACCGTCACGGTTAAAAAACACACACTCAACACGCAGAGAGCTATGGCGGCATGTAGGAGGATACCAAAGTCTATTTTCGGCAGCATTTTTTCACGATCAAGTACAGGTTTTCAATCTTCTTCTTCGTTTGGACCTTCATCTTCCCTCATTTCACGGAGAGGCATAGCTTCCAGGCTTTATATAGCAGGTTTGCGTGTTTGTTACGCTATCCTTCTTCCTCCATAGTTTGTTTTCTTACGATCTCTTAGAGCATTCACAACCCACCCCCCATAATATTGTGAGGTAAAACCCTAAAATTTGGGGTTTAGTTGTAAGTGGTTGTGAGTAAGGAGATAGGAAAAATTACTGTTCACCCCTATATTTGATGAAAAAACTGGTGATTTTTTAAAATTTGGGGTTTTGTGTGATTGAAAGAGAGAGAAAAGGTAATGATGAGGGTATAAAAAAGTATTATTTAATTGTGGTTGTGAGTGGAAGAGAGAGAAAAAGTAATGATAAAAGTATAAATTATAGGGATAGGGATGGGGGATGGGTTGTGAATGCTCTTACTAGTAACAAGCAATCGCCATCTATGGAGATTTTGGACTGTAGAACAGATTGTGTAAAATCTACTCCGAATGTTGAATTTGCGTACCTGATACTGCTGAAATTCGTAGTTGAAATTGAGCTGCTGTTGTTATATTGTTTAGCTCAGACATCATCTTCTTCATAAATTTTTCTGTAGTTTCATGTAAGAGTTAATCGAAGAACTTATGACTAGACAGAAATTAGGAACTGTGGTGCACTTACTTGATGTGTTTGTGGATATCTTAATGATCACTGCAGCTAAAGAGTTGATTTCAGGTTCATAACTCTTAGATTTGTTGCAGTACCAATCAGTATTTGCTGTATACCTGAAACCATATTTTCTCTTTCTGTATTTGAAGTTAGAAATAGCATACCAATTGGTCTATGATTTAGGTGATAAAACTGTGTTAGCCGCTCACAGAGGATACTGGCAAAACTACAGTGGCGGATCCACAAATAATTTTGTTTCTTGTCGCTAAGTTCTAGTATTTAGATGCCTATCAACTAAATATTCAAATTTCTTGGGGTCAAAGTCTGGTCAGGCTGTGTTGGATCTCCGAACTTACGTTAATAAATAATTTAAAAAATATAAAATGTGTTATGAAGGAAAAGAAAATATCTTCTTGTTCACTGTCAATCTTACAAGATTGAATATGATTCAAGTTGCCAATTTTTTGTCTAAATTCACATTATCTATGTAGTTGTGAAGGTGATAAATGTAATACACATGATTACGCTTTAGCTGATCATAATAACTTTATATATATCATAATAACTTTATATATAAATACATGATTACTTATATCCGAGACTCTACTCTCTGAGTGAGATTTTTACCGGGTATGTTTGGTTTGGTATTACTTATATATACTTGTAGAAAGTACAATAGAGAAGCTTAACAGAGTCATTTAAAATGAGTCATTTAATATATTTGTATATTTGGTTTCCTGTAGTTTAGTTATTTGTTAAAATGAGTCCTAAATTTAAAAGTACTGCATCAAAATTGAAATAGGTGTTCGTGAAAAATAGATTCTATTTGATATTTCATTTGATAGGTTAATACTCATGTGCCTATAGGGTGTGAGATTGGGGAATCAGGTAAAGTTACTGGGTTATATCAAAGAAAGAGCCTCTTTGGTCCATGCAAAATGCAACAAAGTCTGCATACACAGAGTGGTAGGGTGTGTTTTGTGTAGGACTTCAAATGACAATCTGTTTATGACGGCTGAATATATATTATGTAGAAAGATTATGTTGGTCTTATAGTCAGGTTTGGTGAACTAAGCTTTGTAACATAGGTTATGTGATGTTTTTCTATAGTCACTCTATGGCTTTAAGTAACAGCCTCATCTCTTGTATCTCTTGTTGTGAATGTTGTGACAAAGGATACATTTAAACATTTTTCTTTGGTTGATGGCAACAACTTAAATTTCCAGATAAGTGTTGAGAGAACCTATTTTGTTCATATCCTATGGATGACATGCTCTGTTTCTCAGTTGTTATCGACTTTCAACACGATCATATTTGACCTATTGAAAAGGCCCAAAAAATAAAATAAAAAAATAACGCTACACTTTGCATACCAAAGGCATACTAAATTCTGGATGTGTGAAAACTTACTAGAGTTTATGTTTTTAAAAATTCTAGCACAAAATTGCCAGGACTCCAATCTTGCATATATTTGCACGAATACTAGAGTTTATGTTTGATTTCTGTCTTATTTGAATTATTCCAGCACATTCTAATTGTATTTGATTGGAGGCATCATGGATCTTATTTTTTTTTTATCATACATTTACTTGCAGGACTATCGTTTTATACCACAGAAAAGGCATTACTAGATGCATTTTCTCAATACGGCCAAGTTGTTGAAGGTACCCTAAACATTTTACAGGAGGCAACAATTCAACCCATTTACTTAAATTGGGTCGATTCTGGCTTAACAAATTAGCAAAAAAGAAACAAATCGAAGGGGCTGACAGTCACCCTGAAGTCTACTTTTATGCAAATTTTTATGGATCCAGCTGGTAAAATACACAATGTAACAATCTGTTTGACAAAAGCGTTTTGGGTTAACCCATCCAAATCAAAGATATGTTTTGGACCTGATCATTTTGCCCCGTCACCCAACCTGCAAGACCCACCCAATTTGTTACGTCTAATTTACAAAAATTACGTGACTAGAAGTCAACTATATGCTAAAATCTTCGCTATTTGCAGCCAATGTTCTGATGGATAAAGTTTCAAGCAGATCAAAAGGCTTTGGGTTTGTTACCTATGCGTCTACCGATGAAGCTGAGAAAGCCATTGCTGAAATGGATGGAAAGGTTATATCCTAAATTCATCTTTTCATTTCCGAAACTAATACCTGTTTTTTCATTTTAACCCATATCCGCATAATAACTTTCAAAATGGAATGCCAAGCCTCATTATTCTGATTTTGAAACATCCATTTAGGAGGAGCTAATATTAATATACTTGTTCTTGCAGACACTACACGGACGAATCATAACCGTTGAACTGGCGAAACCACGGACACAACGAAATACTGGTGTGCCAATAGCTAGAGGACCCCCTGAACCACCTATAGAGCAGCAGTAACCACTTGTACGCTTGATTGGCATATACGGTCAATATTACAAGTACTAACAGCATGGGTTCACAAGTGCTTCTATAGATTACAATCCCACCCTTATTGCTGAGGTGATCTGATCCCTTGTTTGCTGTTCACTGCAATAAAAGGGGAATAATATCAGTTTGCAGAATATTATTTTTAGTATTCAAAGCGATAGCGGAATATGTTTGAAGAAATTTTAGAGTTTTAATAATTTTAAGTTCTATAAACTTTGACGTATCATTTGTTGTACTTTTTAAGATTTGAGATTATCCATCTTATTAATATAGTTATATATTTAGTTTTGATACGGGTAATCAAGTGGATATCACTAGCACATATGAAAATTTTAAATTTTGTACATGGTCTTATACTTGAATATTGTCCTCATGTGGATTTAATTGTTTGTGTTGTCACAATGATACTATTGATACATAAAACAGTTATCTTGTTGATGCGCAACATAAAAAATTAAATATAAAGCATCAACAAAAAAATTTAAATATAAAAGGATGCAAAACGAGGTTGAACAATAATAACAAACTAAAGAAAAACAAAAATTGATATGTGAACGTAACATTGTCAAACTAATTGTCAAAATAAATCTAAGAAAACTTATAAAGGAAAAAGAAACAAAAAGGATTAAACGTGTATATAACCAAACTTCTTTGTTATTGTGTTGAATTTACAGACATTTATTTATGAAGAGAACATTATCATGTGAAAAGCCTTGAGTGGCGATATGTGGAATTATTCGCCTCAACTCATAATTGTATACGGTACAATGTTTTAGGTTTTGAGTGCTCCCATAAGGTAAGTTCGTCTGCATCATATATAGAATTAGTGCTACAAAGATTTTGAATATGATGTCGAATTCATGCTAACCAAATCGTGGAATTATTTTACCCATCGAATGCTTGGGTATTGGTTATACCCTTTTACGGTTCTTAGTGATTAAAGTTTACCTATTGGGATGCTCATTAGTGAAATCCATTCTCAAACTCATTTCCAATTTCGATTTGAATTGAAATATCAAATATAACTACACTTCAAACTAGGGGTGTTCATGGTTCGGTTTCAAACCGCGAAACCATCCAAACCGGTCATCGGTTCGGTTTCGCGGTTGGTTTTTTATCTTAACGAACGGTCGGTCGGTTTTGAAAATTTTAAACCGTTGTGAACGGTTTGGTTTACGGTTTTTATGAAAACCGGTCATAAAAAATCGGACCGGACCATGTACATATAATAAATAATATATAGTATATAAATATATATATAAATTACATTGACTTGTTTTTTGTAATGAGATTTTGGGTTTCAGCGTTTAATAACAAAAAATCTGAAAATTTGGACATGTTTTCATCCTGGAAATTTAGTATACTATTGTTTATATTATGAACTTTAGTAGTTGCATCATGTTTTGGAGGTTACATGTTCTATTTAGAGGTGGATTTTGTATTAACAAATTAGAGATGACAAGTATAGTAGACTAGCTCATATTCTCATTCCCACATTTGATAAAGTTGATTTCGAATATTCTTTTAATTTAAATTTTATATTCTAAACTTATATTAAAAGCCTAAATATCCTAAACCGTAAAACCAAACCGAAACCAAACCGGAAGTAATGGTTCGGTTTGGTTTAGTTTTAATTTTTAACGGTTCGGTTTAGGTTTTCGATTATAAAAAACCGTAACTAACGGTTTGGTTTACGGTTTGACCCAAAAACCGTAAAAACCGGACCGCGAACACCCCTACTTCAAACAACGACAATGTGATTTTTAATATGTGACATCTCATCTATAGGGGCACTATACGAGTTGTATGGCTCTTTACAGTCTATACAATTAAAGTCTAGCTTTATAAGAGCTACACGAGACCATATGTGTGGCAACACAATTAAAGTCGGGTATGCCTTGTTTTTCATTTGATTTAACGCCTCAAGACTTCCGCTTTCTCAAGATTTACCCTCAAATCCTCTCAATTTGTGAAGTTGAAAAGCCATACTTTGATGATTTGGATCAGCAGAGTGAGCAATTTAAATGCATCCCACATGGGTAGAAAGAGTAAAAAGAAATAAACGGAGGCTGAATAAGATGTGAGAGAGGAAACTAGAATACTCACTTACCTGGATGGGGTCAATGGGCGATCAAAAAGACCCATGGCCTAGGCTAGTGACATTCATTGCACTCTGAAGGGGTGCTAGCCTAAGATCGACCCAAGTGGCCGAGTCTACATCATAATTTGTGGCAGTGGGGGCTTGCGTTCGCGCAGCCCCTGCACAATCTTTTGAGTCAAACTTTTTATCTGCAACTAGCTGTCCTTGTTTTCATTTATAAATATTTCCCACTACCCCTTGACCAAACTTTCAAAAATCATCATTAATCAACAGAACCGAAAGGAATATATTCGCTGTGTTGTTAGAGTTATGTATTTACTTGCAGAGCGACTATTGTTTTATGCTACAGAAAAGGCATTACCAGATGCATTTTCTCAATTTGGCTAAGTTGTTGAAGGTGCCCTAAACATTTTACAAGAGGCAGAATTCAACCCATTAACTTATGATTAGATCAATTCGGTTTATATGTTTTTGACCATATCATTTTGCCCCATCACCTCAACCTTCCAGACTGGCCCAATGTGTTACGTCTAACTTACAAAAGTTACGCCACCGAAATGTTTTTAGAACTAATCTTATACATGGTCTCATACCCGAATATCGTCTAGAATACTTTGGTTGAAATCCAAATTTTATAATCTGTTTCGCATGCACACGACTGTTCACCTCCTATGAACGCCTATACTCATGCACAAAGCTTTTATAGTTCCTTGTGACATGACTACACTAGGAAGTCGTAAACACGGTTTCATGGTATTTGATGTCTGATATATATATGGTTTGGAGGTCATGGGTTCAAATCTAATCTTGTACACATTGCATTCTTTCTACGAAAGAACAATGCCAACCATGATCGGTTTATTCTCGAGCCATCTATATCATACATCAAATATCTCATAGTGCTACTACTACAAAAAACTCCAATAATTTGATATGCCAATCATGTCTCTAAGCTCATTTGAGAGTGTTTAAGTTGATACAAATCCCCTACAATGATTCAAACATCAATGAACGAGAGGTTTTCATATGCTCGTAATCATTAACCTATCGATCTCCATCTGCAGTCTTTTGCTAGCAGAGAGAATTTCCCTTTAAGATGTTAGGAACATGAAGAACACCTCTTAATGGTTTGCTATATAAGTGGAACTCCATGTGCTCACAGAACCTTCTACACTTTCCATTTCAGTTTGGAAGTTCAAACTTGAACAGCTTGAACAATTTGTTCAAAAACAAAAAAAAGTTGTTTATACAAGTTGATCTAATTTCTGTCTTAAACATGACTTGTATTAAGATTGAGCAAATTAAAGCCATTATCCCATATAGGTATATAGAGAAAAAAAGAAATGAAGGGAAGGCTGATAAAAAGTGAAAGAGGAATCTAGAATACTTACTTACCTTGATGGGGTCAATGGGTGGTCAAGAAGGCCCATGGCCTAGGTTAGTGACCTTCATTGCACTCTGAAGGGGTGCTACCTTAAGGTCGGCCCAAGTGGTCGAGTCTACATCATAATTTGTGGTAGTGGGGGCTTGCGTTCGCGCAGCCCCTGCACAATCTTTTCATTTGCATTTTTTGGTAAGCGATCACTACCTATTTAGCAGTTTTTGTCAGAAGCTGTTACCTTTTTAGGAGATAGTCAGATTTTGATCAACTTAGCCTTGGATAAGGGTTATGTGATGTCCTTCTGGCTTCTGTATTATTATTATGTACATACTTGGAGACGTGCAGGACTATCGCTTTGTGCCTACAGAAAAGCCATTACAAGATGCATTTTTTCAATTTTGGTCGAATTGTAGAAGTTACCCCAAACATTTTACAGGAGGCAGCAATTCAATCCGTTTACCCCAAACATTTTACAGGAGGCAGCAATTCAATCCGTTTAGTTTTCGGGTTATATTTTATCTTTAACCTACTAAAATCAAAGATATGTTTTTAACCATTTCAGTTTGTCCCATCACTCAACCTCCTATACCGACCATTTTGGTTAAGATCGATTCGGGTTATATTTTATCTTTTAATCTACTAAAATCAAAGATATGTATTTAACCATTTCAGTTTGTCCCATCACCAACCTCCTATACCGACCCAATGTGTTACGTCTAATTACGTGACTAGCTATGAAATATTTTTAAAACTAATGTTATACATGGTCTCGTATCAGAATATTGTCTGGAATATCTTGGGTTTTGAGCTCTCCCATCGGGTGAAGTTCTTTTTCCATCATATATACAGCAAAATGAGTGCTTCAACAATTTTGGACACGATTTTGGGTTCATGCTAACCAAGCTGTCGAATTCAATTACCCGCCAGGTGTAGGGTATTGGGTATACATGTTTATTGTTCTATGTGATTAAAGTTTACCTTTTGGTGTAGGGAATTCCATTACCCGAAACTCGATTTTAAACTCATTTTCATCTTCCATTTGAAATATTAAACTATTCAACTACACTTCAAACAATGGTGTAATTTTTTATATGTGACACACCATCTATACGAGTAGTATACGAGCCATATAAGAGCTATATAGCGACATTTTCACTCGATTTTACATCTCAAGACTCTATGTTTACAACTGGAACGATAACACCACCTATGAACTCCCTTGCTTTTTTTTTTTTGTTATATGATGAGCTTTGGTTTCTCAAGGCCCACATTGTTATATAGAGAAAAAAGAAATGAAGGGGAGGCTCAATAAACTGTGAAAGAGGAAACTGGAAAACATACTTACCTGGATGGGGTCAATGGGTGATCAAGAAAGCCCATGGCCTAGGTTAGTAACTTTCATTGCACTTTGAAGGGGTGCTAGCCTAAGATCGAGTCTACATCATAATTTGTGGCAGTGGGGGCTGCGTGCACACTGAACAATTTTGTTACCAATAATTGTGCTCTGATATTGTTCACAATGTCTGTTTCAATTTGACTCAATATTTTAACCAAAAACACCTATAGATATAGTGTTTAAAAAATGAAGAATCAACTGCTTGTTTAGTTTTATAATTAGTTAGAAGTTGAGATTTTAATTCAATAATCAAAATGTAACAGGGACTGCAAGTTTTGTTAATTGTTACTGTGAACCGCAAAGTTTTAGTTGCATTTGATGTACTCTTGGCCATCATGGAAAGTATGAATATCTATTTTCTAGCAGACACAAACTTTGTGCACAGGAGATCTTTTGGCTTACATTATTTTGTATAAATATTTAATCATGTTTATGTTTATTGATCTTGTAACAAGATGGTTCACCACCATCAACAATATCCATGAGTTGCTAATGTAAATACAGTGTGAGATTTATTTGGAATCTAAGGATCATAAAAAGTTTGATCCTCATGTAAAAGTTTTGTGCGAATTTCCAAGAATGAGTAGATAGGAGAACAAAACTAATCTAGAGAGTAGCAATCATGTTTATTAGTTCCATATTACAATCACGTTTCAGAAATAGCCTTAAGTTGTTAAAGAGATTATCAATAGTAGAATAGATTCTACAAACAAGAGGGGCTGTGACAAAATGTAAATTATAATGTAACCGACCCGTTACCAAGACGTGGTACTTATGAGTTAGTTATATCTTTAGTCATGTTCATAACAATTCAAACATCAATGAACAATAAAGGTTATCGAATGCTCGTAATCATGAACCTTCTATACTTTTCATTTCATCTGGAAGTTCGAAAACAAAAAAAAAGTTGTTTATACAAGAGTAGAATACAAGTTAATTTAATTTAGGTCTTAAACATGACTTGGATATATATATGTGCACAGGCAGGATTGGGAATGAGCAACTTATAGCCCTATTATCCCATATAGGTATATAGAGAGAAAAAGAAATGAAGGGGAGGCTGAATAAAATCTGAAAGAGGAAACTGGAATACATACTTACCTGGATGGGGTCAATTGGTGATCAAGAAGGCCCATGGCCTAGGTTAGTGACCTTCATTGCACTTTGAAGGGGTGCTGCCCTAAGGTCGGCCCAAGTGGTCGAGCCTACATCATAATTTGTGGCAGTGGAGGCTTGCGTTCGCGCTGCCCCTGCACAACCTTTGAGTTCAAAATTTTGCAGCATGTTGATGGTGTGTTTCAACATGACTTATTTATTAATTTTCTATTTTATAATCTACTGCCTGTTTAGCTTTATATTTAGTTACAAGTTGGCATGCAAGTTGGCAATTCAAGGGATACATATCTGTGATCAAGTAGGTTTAGGATACCATATTTTATTTAATTAATTCCTTGTGTAATTATCCTAGAACAAGTAGGCTGTAGGCTATATAAACACACCAAGTTAGGGTTTGGAATTGTAACAAATTAGAGAGTTTTGAGAGAGTTTCTTTCTAATAAACCCAAGAGTTATTTGAGTTTAATTTGTGTGTTCTTGTTCGATACGGGCCTTGACAGAGTTTATTATTTTATATGAAAGATACATCTTCATTGTTGCTACTACACACACATACATCACAATCTTTTACCTTTTCTTTGGCAATTTGCTTGGAACTTAAGACGTGAAACACTTGAACTTTCGATGCAGCGGATCTTCATTGCTACACATACATCACCATCTTTACATGCTCTTTAGCAATTTGCATGAATCCAACATGTGAAATGTTTAAAATTTCAATTTACCTCATATTCTTTAATGCTACAACAATATAATTCATATAATGTGACCAACCCATTACCTTGATGTCTTACTTTTGACTTTTGAGTTATATCTTTAGGCTGGTACGTCATAACTTTCAAGTTGTTCTATCTAAATGGAAACCGGTTGGTTGCAGTTCTTTCTCTAAAGTACTCATTTTGCATATATTAAAGTTATCATTGTTTTATATAATGTTGATAGCATCGTTTATATTACGTACCAAACAATACTTGAAAATTATGTATTACAACTATATTTTCATACGTCAATATCTCACAGTGTTACTACTTTAAAAACTCTCAATATGTAAGTCTTTAAGCGCATCAGAGGACTGAGAGTTAGAGTCGATACAAACCTCTATAAAGGTTCCGGCCAACATTAATGAACGAGAAAGGTTAGGGGCGAGAAATACTGACACGACCCAAAACATAACCCAAGCATCAGGTCTGGGTTGACAAAACTTGATCCATTTAATAAACGGGTCGTGTTCAGGTTGACCTTTAAATACATGTTGACAATTTCCATTTATACGTGGGAATATGAAAAACACCTCTTAGTGGTATAGGATTAGGAAAGAGCAATTTGGGAGCCATCATCCCTTATTGGTACATAGAGAAAAAAGAAATGAAGGGGAGGCTGAATAAAAGCTGAAAGAGGAAACTGGAATACACACTTACCTGGATGGGGTCAATGGGTGATCAAGATGGCCCATGGCCTAGGTTAGTGACCTTCATTGCACTTTGTAGGTGTGCTATTCTAAGGTCGGCCCAAGTGGTCGAGCCTACATCGTAATTTATGGTATTGGGGGTTTGTGTTCGCGCAGCCCCTACACAATCTTTTCAGTCGCAATTTTTATAAGCAATCAAAGCCTATTTATCCACCTGATTTCATGAAATTCTCAAGCTTATGGTTATGTTATGTATTTACTTGCAGAGTTTTTTAAGGTAACCTAAACAGTTTACAAGAGGGAGCAATTTAACCCATTTACTTATGATTAGATCGATTCGGGTCATATTTCATCTTTAACCCACTTAAATCAAAGATATGTTTTTGACCATATCATTTTGCCCCATCACTCAACCTCAAAGATATGTTTTTGACCATATCATTTTGCACCATCACTCAACCTCCCTAACCGACTCAATGTGTTACGTCTAATTACGTGACTATGAAATATTTTTAAAACTAGTCTTATACATGGTCTCATACCCGAATATTGTCTAGAATATTTTGGGTTTTGAGTTCTCCCATCTGGTTAAGTTCTTTAGCCTTTGATTTCTAAATTTTGAGTTATATCTGGTCATAACTTTCAAGTTGTTCTATTAAAATGGAAACTTGTTGGTTACAGTTCTTTCTGTAAAGTACTCATTTTGCATATATTAAAGTTATCATTGTATATATATTTTTATATAATGTTGATAGCATCTTTTATATAACTTATAAACGTACCAAAACAATTAATACTTATAAATTATTAGTTAAAACTAAATTGTCATACATCAATATCTCATAGTCTTTAAGATGATCCCAGAGCCCGAGTCTATACAAACCTCTACAAAGATTTCGGCCAACATCAATGAACGAGAAAGGTTTTCTAGCGCTCATAATCATGATTCAATCTCCAAGTGTGATTGAGCATTCGTCTGCAGACAACCATCAATTAAAGCTTTATAAGTTTAACCTCAATGCCGGAGAGTTTAAAACAAAACAAAAAATCTTTAGTAGAGAGGTGGAAGGATATAGGATTAGGAATGAGCAATTTAGGAGCCATTATCCCATATCTGTAGATAGAGAAAAAAGAATTAGAGGGGAAGTTGAATAAAATGTGAAAGAGGAAGCTGGTAAACTTACTTACCTGGATGGGGTCAATGGGTGATCAAGATGGCCCATGGCCTAGGTTAGTGACCTTCATTCCGTCTAAATAATTAGCCCTACTTGTCTTTTATTCTTTTATCATTTATCTTGGAAATCTTATCTTAGATTATTTACCATGTATTTGTTCAACAGCTTGCTTAGAATAACTTTGAATTTGATAGGATTGTGTTGGATACCAGTTCATGTTCGATTTTGTTTCAAGCATTGTTGTGGATCAAATAGAAGATTCAATAGAAACTTCTAACCTTAATGCTGGAGAGTTTAAAACAAAACAAAAAAGTAACAAAAACTCCCTCTTTTTAAACCAAATTCTATTCTAAATAGTGCATGCAAGTCTGTTGATGTTGTATGAAGTTCTGATATAACAGTTGCAAATATAGTATAATTCATCTGTAATATTTTGAAATGTAATGTAATTTAATTTTTAAAGTTGTTATATATACAACCAGAAAGAAGCCAAACAAATTAAAAATATAAAAACCATAAATTAAGTATGCAAATTTCAATCTGTTTCTGTTTACTATGATTGTATAGTTCCACGTGATGTAATTTGACTACACTAGGAATTCATAAACATAGTTTCATGGTATTTGATGTCATCTATATATGGTTTGGAGGTCATGGGTTCAAATCATGATCGGTTTATGCTCAACCCGTCTACTCCATCCTCAGTTCATGTGTTAGTGAATGACAATAAACAAATAATAGCATGAATAGTGCAGTGTTGAAATTTGTTTATTAGGGGAATTTTTATATAATGTTGATAGCATCTTTATATAACGTACCAATACAATACTTATAAATTATGTGTTAAAACTAAATTGTCGTACCTCAATATCTCATAGTGTTACTAATTTAAAAACTCTCATACTCTAATATGCCAATCAAGTCTTTAAGCTTATCTGAGAGCCTGAGTCTATACAAACCTCTACAAAGATTTCGGCCAACATCAACGAACGAGAAAGGTTTTCTAGCGCTCATAATCATGAATCTGTCTCCAAGTGCGATTCAGCATTCGTCTGCAGACAACCAACCATCAATTAAAGCTTTAAAGTTTTAACCTTAATGCCGGAGAGTTTAAAACAAAACAAAAAAAAGTTAGTAGAGAGGTAGAGGGATATAGGATTAGGAATGAGCAATTTGGGAGCCATTATCCCATATCTGTAGATAGAGAAAAAATAAATAAAGGGGAAGTTGAATAAAATATGAAAGAGTAAACATGAGAACTTACTTACCTGGATGGGGTCAATGAGCGATCAACGAGGCCCATGGCCTAGGCTAGTGACCTTTATTGCACTCTGAAGGGGTGCTACCCTAAGGTCGGCTCAAGTAGTCGAACCTACATCATAATTTGTGGCAGTGGGGGCTTGCGTTCGCGCAGCCCCTACACAATGTTTTAGTCTAAAGAATTAAATAACTGCTTGTCTTGATATCTTTTATTATTTATTTTGGATATGTTATCTTAGATTATATATCATGTATTTGTTCAAATTCGATAGTCAAAAGTAGAAATGTGAGTTTGAATTTGATAAGATTGTATGGGATACCAATTCAAGTTCGATTTGTATGTTATGGATCACAGCTGTTTTGGAGAGAGAAATAGTTTTACAGTTAGAAGATACAATAAAAGCTTTTAACCTTAATGCCAGAGAGTTTAAAACACAACAAAAAAGTAAGTAGAAGGATTATTGGATTAGGAATGAGCAATCTAAAGCCATTATCCCACATACGCAGATAGAGAAAAAAAGAAATGAAGGTGAGGCCTTGGTTAGTGCCTTCATTGCACTTTGGACGGGTGCTACCCTAAAGTCAGTCCAAGTGGTCGAGTCTACATCATAATTTGTGGCAGTAAGTGCTTGTAGCCTAACTTGGTGTCTTTTTTTTTAGCAGAAACTTGTTCTACCTGAAAATGTTACCTTTATCATGTTAGAAATTTGGTTATTAAGCAAATACCTTATCATCTTTATCATGATCATAAACTTTAACTGTAACATTCTTTCATACTTGTATTAATTTTTTTTTTCAACTTATAAACATCCCTTGCAATTGACCACAATAAATGTAATTGACCATTCCTTGTAATTGAAGTTCTGAATATAACATTTGCAAATATAATGTAATATATGTGTAATATCTTGAAATGTAATGTAATTTAATATATAACGTTGTTATATCTACAATCACAAAGAAGCCAAATTAAACAAATTAAAAAAATAAAAATAAATTCTCCATAAATTAAGTATGTAAAGAAATATGAATATTTCAATCTGTTTTTCTGTTTCAGTTTCTAGTTTTTGTTTTCTATGATTGTATAGTTTCATGTGATGTGATTTGACTACAATAGGAATTCGTAAACATAGTTTCATGGTATATGGTTTGGAGGTCATGGGTTCAAATCATGATCGGTTTATGCTCGAGCCGTCTATGCCATCCTCATTTCATGTGTTAGTGAATTACTAATTTACTAGCCCAAATACGAGCCATCATAGTCGAAACTTGTAACCGGGTTCACGCATCTTATGATCACTTCACTCTAAATCCGCTAGACAAAAGTTGCGCATAAAGAAGTTCATTCCAAGTGTCGGGGACACCAGGCAGGCACCAGTGGCTACAATCTTGCGGAGCCTGGTGTGAAGTGCCAGGCTCACGGTACCGTGAAGGGTGACCATCTTTCCTCATTGTTGTTAAATATGTAATGTTCAAGAAGTTGACTTTTCGTTTTGTGGTTTCCATCTCTTTGACTAGATCCAACATTATCTGATTGTTCAAGGGTTCAGAAGTTTGTGGATTAATGTTGTCTGTTGTTTCTGGTGCTTTACTCAAATCACAATGACCACCTGTGTTCCATTCTCCACCCCTGCACCTAAAACATGTTTATTCAGTTTATTCAAATAACCCCGAATTCGACAAATGTTTTATGTTTTGCTTGCCTGTAATGTACGGGCGAATAGCTTCGAAAAAAGATATGACTTGTATCGGGATCGCAACTCTTGTAAGCCCATGACTTAACTGTTTGGAGAGACTTCCCAAATGCCTCCATGACATCCATTTTCATGTTCAATGACCCTTCCTCCTGGAAATACCACCCCCTTGAGAACACAATAAAAAACCATCATCATATCAAGAAACAATTTCGAAAAGTGAAAACTAAAATTATAGGCAATCTATTTCCACACCATTAACTAGGGTGGTAAACGAGTCAAGCTGCTCGTGAGCTACTCGAGAACGAATTGATAAAAAAACTCGAAACGAGCATGAGCTGAGCTTAAGCTTTGAAATAGGGCTCGCTTATTAAACGAGCTCGAGCCCGAACTTCACACAGCGAGCTTGAGCCGGCTCGCGAGCCTTGACGAGCCTTTTATTTATATAATTTTTATTTAATTTATTAAAAATAATAATAATTATATATTATATTATGGTAAAATAAGTGAATAATATGTACTGTTTCTATATTATGTTTCTATATTAAAAGAATAATTCTAAATATATACAAATTTAGTTATAATAATAATATATATAAAATAAAAATTAATTATAAACGAGCCTAGCTCGAGCCAAGTTCGGACTTAAATAATTCTTTACGAGCCGAGCTCGAGCTTCAAAAATAAAGCTCGAATCGAGCTGAGCTCAAGCTCGAGCTCTTTTTAGTTTAAGCGAGCCGAGCCCGAGCCTAGACGAGCTCAACTCAACTCGTTTACACCCCTACCATTAATAATCTGATCTCACACCATCATCAAACAACCATCCACAAATACATTGAACAACAGTTTGCTTTAGGTTTGTCAAAGAATGTAAATTATAGGCCACCATCAATCTGATCTCACACCACCCTCTGACAAGTTTCCACAAATAAATTAGACAACAATTTGCTTTAGGGTTGTCAGAAATCGGCCTCTCACCTTCAAACAAACGACCATTTGGTAATTCACGTTCGATTTGACCTGATGGATGGTGTGGGATCAGATTCGGTGGGTTACAATTTAATTCCCTGATAGGATAGAATACTAACATCTTGAGGGTTTTATCTTTGTTCCACCAGTGACCAGCACTGAAGACAAGAACATCTGCTCCAGCCCATTTCAAAGAGAACCGGTGGAGTTTATCAACCCTAACGGCTCGCCGGACTTGTGCAGGAGCATTTTCCGGCGGGTCATCGATGACCACAAGAAACGGCACGCGGTAGTACTGGATGGTCAGATTGTATTCTTGAAACCTGATTGAAAGGAAACCTTTGTGTTTGGTTATGGGGTTCCCATGTTGTTCATATATTGTTGAAAGATTTGATACTCCTTGTGAAAGCATGCATAGTAGGGATTCCCACTGGTTTCTTCCGATGGAATCTCCGGCGAATACTATACGTCCGTTTCTGCTTCTTTCAAGAAAATCTTGTGCGTCAAATCTATTATTCACAGATTGCAATGATAAGGTTAGAATATATAGAGTTACAAACTTGCAATTCAGTAGTTGCATAAGATACCCATAATATAGTATTTGACATTACACTAACACACCCCTATACTTTATGATAATAAAAGAAATACAATAAACATGTAACATGCTGTAAGTTACAAGTTTTTGATTTTATACATAGTTTACACTTACGCGATTTTTTAAACTCATAGAAATGTAACATGTGACTCAACCAGTTATTTATTTATTAGATACAGTTTCATTTAATGTAAATAATACTCGAAATAAACAGTACTAAAGAATAGAAGTTAACGATAGTGAAATTGACCACAAATAGATGGGTTCTATTCCTTTTACAAATTTTTTTTGAACGGCTAAATCAATTCTACAAGCTAACTCCATAAATCCCTTAAAAATCGTCTACGTCTTGGATAAAACCCACGAACTCCGGGTAAGGCAAAACCTTACCACCTCCCCTAAGTTTTTGACACATATTAGCATTAAAAACCTTATTTTTGGCATCTAAAATGATTACAATCGTTTTACATTTTGTGCTTTGTTGAAGCAGAGATTAAGACACCTAATTAGACTAAAACTAGTAAATATATCACTATTCTTATATAAATCCAATATCCTACCAAGTTAAACTTACCAAGTAAGAGAGTTATTTCCATAAAATAAACATACTAATAAAAACCTTAACTTACGACTTTAGTTCTTCAACTTTCAATTCTTCAATAATCAAGATAACGTTTCACTCACCCCCTTAATTTAGATTTGAACTAAACTTCTCATTGCACAGTTCTTGCTTCTCACCAGCCTCTCAGCCTATCTTTCTCCCTTTCCCGATCCATAGCTTGCCTTGTATTGCTCTTGCTATTCAAACCTTGTAGGTCTGTTCTTGCTCTTGCTACTTGATGCTCTTGTTTTAACTAGATTATGTTTTTCTTGCTAATCCTACTGTTGATTTAACTCGAAACATGAGTTTCTTGCTCTTGCTAATTCGAATCAAATGCCTTCTGAGTTCTTGCTCTTGCTTTTGAGTGGGTGATCATGTTCTTGCTTTTGTTGCTGATAAAAAGATCGGATACTTGCTCTTGCTTGAACTATTGTATACGTGCTTAAAACCTTGCTATCTTGATTCATTTCTTTCTTTGTTCCCTTGGCGACTTCGATTCTGGCGACAACAACCAAGCTTGTTGCCTTGCTTCCTCGATTTATTTCTTCAGACTCTCAAACCTCTTCTTTTATCACTCTCTGATACCATTTGTTGGAAGTCTAACTTTCTTGTATTCAAGAAATTGAACTTTTCACTTAAATTACATAAACCCTATCCATCTATACTAAAACTTATACTTTTCCACTAAGACACATAATTAGACTTAAATTAGGAATTCAAAGACTATCTTAAATAACTCCAGGAGTGAACTACCATTTTCATCCATGTGGTTTGACCAAATATGTCATTTTCATCCATTCTTTTGAAATCCTTTATTTTTGTCATTATGGTTTCATTTTCTTATCGTTTTCATCCAGATGACTAACACCATCCATTAATACGTTTAATTTTTTTTAATAAATTGACTAAAATACCGTTATAATAAAAAAAGCAACAACTTTAAAATAAACACAACCCATCCCCCAACCCCACCCCCATTCGTCGTCTTTTTCCCTATCCTAGGTGCCCCATTGGCCACCATCGCCACACCACCACCACATTCTCCCTCGTCTTCTTCATCTTGGTCATCGGAATGCCAACCACACCACCATCAACCACCACTTGCTACAAACTTTCATCTTAAATTCCCCATTTGATATGTCAGGACGATTCTCAAACTAACTCATCAGATTAAGATTCCATAAAACTAAACACCTTCTTTGCTTCATCTCGTTGAATGGCTGGCATGCTACCCGGAGTCGAAAGCACTAGGAGGCGGAGGCTACGCAGGTGGTACTCCAATCAGTCATTCGTCACTGGTTCTGTTTTTGGATATGGTTTTGGATTTGCCAGGATTTGACTTTCTTCTCATGATAAGCCGGGTGGGGGTGAGGAAGAAGAAGATGATGGTGAGGGGCTCCCCGTCGGTTCTTGGATATGGTGCCACAAGACGACGGTGGTGATAGAAGCTTCGTGGATGTTGAAGATGGCGGTGGAGAGAGATGGGTGGTCGGTGGTTTAGAGAGTGAAACTTTTTTTTTGAACGACTAAATTTCACATCAAATACATCACTTCCAACTTTTAAATTTGGGTCTCCATCAATAAAGATATTGGCTCTTATCACTAGGCTACAATCTAAGTGGCAGTTTACAGAGAGAGAGAGAGTGGTTAGGAGGCTTGGGTGGGCTTTTTCTAGAATTATATTTATTATTTTTTATATTAGCGAGAGTATTTTGGTTCACTCACACATGTTTAACATAATTTTGGTTCACTCACACATGTTTAACATAATTCAACTTTAGCCCTTTAACTTTCTGCACTTCAATAATCAAGATTAAGAAGGATGGGGAAGCCTCATGTATGGATGTCGAAACGGTTGTGGTGGCGCCTCTAGCTAGTACTAATGCAAAAACTCCCACCTAATGTAGCTCTTCGGGGTAAAGAAGACAAGATAGGAAGAGATGCATACATCTCCTATATATTGAAGCAATGAAGCAGCAACAAATAAGAAAAGAGCAACAAATAAGAAAAGCGTCGCTAAGAGATGGAGAAGCAGAAAACACACCCACCACAATGTTAGTTAAGTGGACTGAAATCAAAAGAAACTGAAACAATAGTGAAGAAAATGAAGTATTTTAAAATAAAAAATAAAAATGACATATTGGACCAAACCAAAGGGATGAAAATAGTAGTTTACTCTAACTCTAATGTTCTACTAAAGTCGACTCAAATAAATGACTCATCAGTTTTCAACTTTAGTCCTTCCACTTTTTGTTCTTCAATAATTAAGATTACCCCTTAAAAAATTACTAGGACTCAGCAACTCTTTTGGTAGAAGGATGGGGAAGCCTCATGTATGGATGTCGAAACGGTTGTGGTGGCGCCTCTAATACTAATGCAAACACTCTCACCTAATGATAGCTCTTCAGGGTAAAGAAGACAAGATAGAAAGAGATGCATACATCTCCTATATATTGAAGCAATGAAGCAGCAACAAATAAGAAAAGCGTCGCTAAGAGATGGAGAAGCAGAAAACACACCCACCACTCTAGAGTCTTGATGCTTGGATTAAGTTACCTTTTGAGCTTATGGGATTATGGACATATAAAATATATGCCCAAATATATAAACTCATTTTATTTAGTTGATTCAAACGCTTTCATAAACTAGTACTTGTTTCTTAACTCGAGATTCACAAAGCTAAAAGGATGCTACACCGCTAGTGATTACAATACTATATAAATACACATAAAAAGCAGCAAATTGAACAAAAAAACAATTGTTTACAACAAGCAATGCATTCATCTAATTATGAGCATTAAATCTTCAACCCTAAATTTTATCAATGGCAACCTCGAATTTCATATTTTAAACAGAAGAATTCTAAAAACAATAAAAAAATAACACATGCATGCAGTTTAATAATGCATAAACATATAATTTATTAACTTATCTAGACTACAAATTAATTGAAAACTTAAACTTAAAGGACCCATACCTTGGTAAATCACACCCATGAGGCTGCCATCGCCATTTAACATACCCGAAATCCGGCCGCCCGTTACGGTGGCATCGGAAACCCGGATCAAGAAACGGGCAATCCTCATCGTACTTACGGGTCGGGTAGGTTTCATCCCAAACCCATTTTCCATGTGAGTAATCGCAGGTGTTTGTGGAGGGTTGGAGTTGGGTATCGGGTAGGGTTTTGGGGAAGCCAAACGGAAGAAGGCGAGGGTGGAAAGGGGTTAAGAAGTTGCAGAAAACAATGGAGGTGATTAGAAGAGTGATGAAGAAGAAGATGAGTGCATAGGTGAAATCGGTTTTGTTGGAAAATGGTGGAATGAAAAAATGGGATGATTTTTGGGGTTGAGTTTCCTGACGAAGATCCATTAGAAGAGGAGGATTGGTTGAATGAGGAAAAATTAGGTTTTTTATTTGGTTATTTATGAAGGGTTATTAAATTAAGGAGGGGTCAAAGATGTATTATATTGTATAGTTTTAAATTCTTTATGGATGAGAATAAAAATTAGATATTTTTATTTTCATTTTTCTAAAACAACAAGCATACACTTATTCATATCTTATTCCTAAATCTGCATTAGGGGGAAAGTTCTAGTGAGAACCATAATTATCGTGAGAACTTAAAAATTAATAGTTTTGGGTTGGTTTTAACAAAAACAATATCTCATGAGACCTTTTTTAAAACATACAAACTGGAGGGGCAAATTTGGAATATATTTTATAACTCGTGTTCAAGAAGATTGCGTATACGAACCGCCAAAACCACCTCTCTCTCTTCTCTCTCTAAGCAGACGATCGGCGATGGCGAATAGCTAGGGTTTGTGAGATTGAACGAAATCTCACCAAAATTTCGCACACGGCTTGGAAATCGAACACGATCGGAGTTAAATCACTCACCTACAAGCATACCGAAAGTAAAAAAACTCCAAAAAACATCGACAATTGGAGTTCATCGGAGTTCTGTAGTCTCAATTTTCTGTTACAACTTAGGGCTACGATAACAGCATGTAATAAATTTCTCCTTTACACGATTTCACTTCACGTGTGTAGGAAACTAGGGTTCCTAATTAGAAATTTGATTTTGAGCGGTTTTCAATTGTTTTGTGGGTGGTTCGTGGTTCAGCTACTACATATCACGTTGAAACTGAAGTTATGCTTGGTTCCAGTAACATTATTGCAGGATTATAATAAAAAATAAACTCAAAATTTAGTCTCATTGTTGTATAACAGTCTACTAACTTACTGTTAAAAGGCTTGTTTTGAGTCTGATCATGTGAATAGATTATACAGTGAATACACCCATTAAATCAGGATGTATACATGTTATAAGGCAAGTATGTGACACATATGCACATGTTGTGTATATAGTTTAATGATACAATGATAATTGTGAAAATTTCAGGAACTTCACACAAACAAAAATCATGGCAAAGAAGAACGATAAGATGGATGAAAGGCTAACAAACGTATATGCTAGGAAATATAACAAAAGAGAAAGAAGAGACAGAAATGTTGATGCAGATAAGAATGAATCAGAAAATGTGGTACTAAGAAATATAATGTCTTTGGTTGGAGGTGATGTAAATCAAGAACACATAGATAGAAAAAATGCAAAGTTACAAGCTCAAAACACGGAAAAGAAGACAACGGCAAAGATTAATGAGAAAGAAACAACAAATGTGGAAATGCCTAAATATGATGTTGGTTCAAATGAAGGGAAGGACGGTGATGATATCCCATTAGTTAAGAGTATTATAAGTAATGCGGTGTATTTAATAAAAACAAAATATGGAGATGTGCATCAAGAAGAGAGCACACACATCAATATAAATTATGTAAATTTGGAAGATAATGAAGCTGCAGATGGCGAGGAGAATGCAAACGATACACCAAAGGATGGCAAGAATGCAGGTACATTTATAAATTGCATATATGCATTATAAATATAAAATAATAATATTATTAATATAAACATAAAAAAATGGACAGGGTCAGAAAAAAGAAAGAATTTGATGAAGAGTTTATCTAAGATGGTTGAGCCATCAAGCAAAAAGAAAAACAATGAAGGTATATGTATATATTGTTTTCTATGTTTAAAACAAGTCAGAAAATATGTTGTATATATGCAACATATGTGTTTCAAAAAACTAATGTAATGATATTTATTAAAAACAGAAGGCAGAGAGGTAATGAATAAGCCAACCAGAACACAAAATAGAAAAAGGCTGTTACAAAATGATGATAATGATGATGAGTTAGATGAGAATGTCATCACAGGTATGCATCAGATTTAAATGATTCAAATTCATGTCACATTATGCAACAAACTATCGATTTATAAATGGTAATCGATATTAAAAAATATCAGATACTGAATGCAATGCAACAACAAATAAAGAGGTGAAGAGAAAAGTGTTGAAGAAGACCGTAAACGAAGATGTGTCAGGTATAAAAAATACTTAAATACATAATTATTTATAATTTTGCATATATGCACTAATGATTTGAGTGACAACAATCACAGAAAGAAGGTCCGGTAGGAAAATAACACAAAAAGATGTGCAAAAAAACTGATAAAGAGGTCGGAAAAGGGAAAGACATAATCAAGCAAAAAGCAAACAGATCCGATGGACAGCAAAAATTGATGGACGAAACTGATTCTGAATGAGATGAGGATGAAGAAGAACCATCTGTCGAAGGTTAGAATATATATATAAATATGATGCATATATGCATTATATATTAGGTGCATATATGTAACATATTGATATCTGATGCATATTGCATATATGCACTATAAAACAGGTGCATATATAGACTGTAAATTATATTGCATATGACATTGGTTCATATATGCATTATAATGTATGTTACATTTATGAATCAATAACATGTTGCATATACGCATCATGATAAACATAGTTGGTAAAGATGATATAACTTTAACACGTATAGTGTATATATGCATCACAGTGTTGCTACAGTCGCCGGACGGGATGAACACCGGTGATGGCGAGGTGCCCTGAGAGATCACAGGTCGATTATAGCGGATTGTGATAACGCGTTAGGGTTTAGAACGAAGGGGATAAGCGGCTCATGTAAAAGATTGATAAAATTACTTATTTGACCCTAGTTTTAAATGGTTTGTAAGTTCTTACAATAATTATTGGTTCTCACAAGAACTTTCCCCTTCTTGGTTATCTTAGAAATTGAACTGGTAAGGTAAGTAGTAACGGGGCTAAGAATTATTTTATATAACTTTTCTTCGGGTTTAGATTTATAACAAGCTAACATTAAAATACTCAGTTGGTCATATAATAAAGCATGGTACAATAATAAAAAATATATTGTCATTACGCATTAGAAAACACATAATACAAATACTATGTCAATAGAAATAAAAGATATATTACAATCTATATTTGCTTGAATTTGCTTGAATGAAGAATCCAAATTTTTGATTTGATAAAGAAAAAAAAAAGATTTACCTAATTGTTCAAGAAATTAAGAAAATTAAGAAAACAATATGAGCCAACACATAATTACTCCTTAAAATCAAGAAACATACATAATGAAAACAATATTAAACATGAAAGGTCAAACCTAAATGTGGAAGACCATCCTAAATTCCTAAACACATATTCATACCCTTGATAAAACAGTTATTTAAAGAGAGTTTATATAACTCTCTAACACACTCTTTTTTCATCTAAATTCTAGTAACATTTGGGTGCATCTTTAGGTTATAAGCTAGAGAGGTCTACTCCTGCTTATCAACTACTTTTATTGTGATAACATGGAAGTAAAAAAATATATTTTGAGAGACTCAAAATTTGTTTTAGGGAAGCTGTGTGTAACAGGGGTCTCGGTATTTTGCTCATACTAAATTCTTTGTATTTCTTTTGTTTTAAATTATAACTTGTATTTTAATTTTCTTTCATTGCACATCAT
>JBCNJP010000019.1:25586490-25602147 GCA_039602395.1 Deinandra increscens subsp. villosa
AAAATCTATCATGCAGAATCACAACAGTTGCCCAGTACCTAAATGGACCCCCTAAATTCCCCTTTCTACCCCTAATCATTTCCCTTTTTTCTTTTCTATTTTCAATTGCTATTAGGCTTCCAACTTAAAATCTAACCGTGACAAAATAAACGAGTCGGGTCGGTTCGGATAAGCTGTTGTAAGAAGCGAGTGTCATATCATAGTCGTTCGCGCTTGAAGAAACCTTCGAGAATTTTTTTTGTTTTGTTTTTCGAGGTTTTATGTACTATTTTCTTGGGAGGTCAAATGTTATTTCACCAAACGTTGGACATGAAAGCATCATCGTATGGTGGTTGTTGACAAAATTGAGAAATCCAATACATGTCACATTCCTCAGATCTTATCCTTGGTGTTGGTGGTACCTCATCTGGCTGAAATTGATGTTCTGTTACAAATGTACAGTACTACCCACAATTAGTTTTATTATAATAAATAATTAAAATGATATTATACAAGAAAAAGAAAAGTAAACTTTGTATATTATTCTAAGGAATTCATGATGATATATAAAGTATATACTAATATACATAAAATAGTTATGCTTATATTTTGTAACTATAAATATGAAAACTTATTTGAACCAACAGTAAATATATAAAATTTAATTATATTTCTCATAAGAAAGCATATAAAATATGATAATGTCTTCTAAAAGGTTAGGAAGAATAAAAAACACATGCAAGTACCGAAAACTGGTTAGGCAGTGACTAAAAGAGTTTGGTTTGGATGTAATTAAAGTCAAAATGTTGGACCACAACTTTGGTCTTGCAGCCTACAATTTTTATATTAGCTTTCACACAGAATTGTATTTTGTTTAAAACTATATTTAGATTATTATTTAAATAGAGAAATTTAAACTTGAGTTGCGATATAATACTTGTTTTTCATGCGTTATATACGTATCCAATGTTTGAGAAACATCAATTTATCAAACGTTTCATGAGTGAAGGGGTAAGAAAAATCTTGACTATTTTACTCACATAATATATCAAATGTTTCGCGAGTGATATAGGTAAAACAAATCTTTAATATGTGACCGTTTTACTCACGGAATATATCAAATGTTTCAAGAGTAAAACAAGGGTAAGAAAAATCCTAAGTCCTTTCACTTTTTTACTCGGATGAAATAGAGATTTCGAATGGTAATAAATGAAATTAGTTCTTAGATCTGAATGACCGTTTAAGGTACATTTATTATAGCATCGTGTCGACATCTGTATTAATAGACAACAAAAGATTCCTCCGATATGTTGGTCCTTTTATATTCTTTTAAATGTCCTTGATTTATGTTTGTTGTTTTGCATAAAATACAAATCAATAAAAGGTCAAAATGGACATAAACTACATACTAATTAAAGATATAATTAGTTAATTTAATTTGGATAAAATCAAAGATATTGCCATGTTATCCCTTAGAGAACAAAATGTAATATTTTATAGAAGAAAAAGTTATTATAATTTTAAAGAATATTCCGTAATAACAAAATAATAAAGAGAGTATTTTAGTAATAATGATGCGCACAAGTTGCATGCTATTTAAACTTTAGCAATATGCATGCACTTAGCTTCATACATCCCATTAATATATTATTAGAAATTGTAGAAAAGTACTTAAGGGGGTGTTGACTAGTCTAAGTATGATTAATTAAATGGACAAAAATATATGCTTCATTTGAGGAGGCAACAAAATCATTACAGACTGCCATATTTTTAAACTTAACCCTCTCGATTGAGAGTTTAATTTTAACTGTGGACATTGACATTAACGTAGATTTAAAAGTAGGGTTCTTGGATGAATTTGCGTTTATTGTTCTAATAAATATGCAAGTATATAGTTGGAGGTTTATTATAAACATCCTAAAAAATATAGAATTGTAGACATCATTTTGGACTCTTAGAACTATTTATCTGATTAGTGTGATTAATTTATTTTATTTGTTTTTCTCTTCATGGAATTTTATATGCAAAATAGAGTTATTTTGCATACAGAAATATATATATATACACACCTAACTCTCTCTCTAAGTTCTTTTTGTTAGGATTTTGGCATAAACTTTTTTTATAAGATGAAGAGATAATATTATACACTAAAATCCAAAAACACATACTTTGTACACTTTAGACAAAGATTTACTTTTTACTTAACCCAATTCTATGTATATATGACATGAAGGTTTCGATTTCAATTCGTGAATCAGGCATACAGCCTGTTATAGAAATGAATGGAAAATGCATAATTTAGCCTAAGTGGCCGGCGACACTCACGAATTTATAAAAATGCCGTCAAGTTTATTAATGTTTTAGTTTATGCTTCAATGATCATCACTAATTATATTATCCCAAAGCCGAAAAGAATATTTTGATTTTGATATTGATTTTGCAATTTAAAAATAATAAAATGAAGACTGTTAATATGGAAGTGGAAGTATATAGTACTTACACTATTAATACTTTTGACTAAACGTGATATAATTATTTCTCACTTGGCTTCATTTTAAATGGTCATATCAATTTCCAAAATAATTAATTAGATTTTTGGAATTGCCCCAAAATAAGATTTTCTTTCTTCTTTTCTTAAAAACAAATTGTTCTATATAAACCCATATATCTTTTTCGTTGAAAAAGTAACTTAAATACACAAATAATATCTGCTAGCTAGAATAAAATCAGATCCTAAAAGATGGAAAATTCATACCTGCATATTATGATTGAGATTGTTGGAATTGCTATGAAGATATTGGTAGTGGGGTTGACCACCCTGGCTCGGACCATCTTGGCTTGATGGCTCAGTTTCATCTGGACATTCCAGGTTCACACCAAATAGTCTCACCCTCCTTGGGTTCCCACTCCCCACCATATCCCTATCTCTTTGGTTGTTTTCTACATTATCATTTACACCTCCTGCATCATTTCCATTTTAATTAATTACTAAATTTAAAAACATACATTTTTTTTTCAACAAATATTTGTACATCAAAAAGCAACAAAATTAATTCCCAACCAATTTGTTTGGTTTTCAGTGTAATATATATTCTCAAAAAGGATAATAAAAACAGAAACAATTTCCCAGATTAATGGAGTTTTATATACAAAAGGGTCAAGAAATTTATATATTAGCACCTACTACTTTTCAAGATAAAGATTAAATTTTAAATTTAAAACAAAAATACAAAAAATAGAAACAATAACAATAAAAAAAATAATAATAATAATAATAATAATTACCTGCATGAATACAGGCAGCTGGTTGGTATGGATGATGAAGGGATAGAGGTAGGTGGTGCGAAGGATAATTATACTGCGCATTATAGACCACCCTGGTGGTCCACCCATTAATCTGCGCACCACCGCCAGCTGGCGAACCCACCGCCCCACCCTCCTGCACCACCGCCGCCGGCCTCCGCCTCCACCCAATAAACAACCTCTCCCCATCCACACTACACCGCTCAAACAAAACGACGTCGCCGGCATCCAACCGTTTCTCCTTCACATACCTACTCCACCCTTTAGTCAACACGTAGCTTTGACTACTGTTCCAGTAAGAATAACGGAACCGCCACGCCTTTCCGGTCTCGTCCTCGAAGCTGAGGAGGAGGCCTTTGGTGTGGTCAACGGGGTCAACGGCGTTGGTTCCGGGGAGGGGGAAGTATTTCTCGGCGTGTTGTTTGGGAATGACGAGGCGGTTGAGTTTTCCGACATCGCTGGGGGTTAAGGGTTTCTCGAACATGGGTTGTTTGGAGGGGGAATGATGATATTCTTGGTGGTCGGAATTGAAGGTGGGGGGTGGGGGGTGGTGGTCGGGGGAGGAGTCCATGATGGGGAAGGGGGGGTGTGGGAGCTGAGTCCACCAGAGGGGTTCGGGTAGGTTAGAGGATAAGTGAGTTAGGGACATTTGTGTGTGTGTGTGTTGTGAACGTGGAAAAAGTGTGTGTGGGGGAGAGAGAGAGAGAGAGGAGAATAGAGGCGTGAGGAATATGATTTTGGATTTGGAAACTATTTGGGATGTGTATATGTAGCTAACACTTGGGGATGGGGTGGTGGGATTTTTTATTTATTTATTTATTTACTTGTTTATTTTTGTTTTTTATTTGTAAATATAAATTTTTGTCTTGTTTTATGGGAGAGCTAATAACGACCTTACAAGGTAGACTACGTGTTGAAATTTATTTTAACTCTATATTGACAACATTTCACCTGTGGTAAATTTTGCAACTTTTTTAAGTTGTCACGTTACATTTCATATTTTAATGGTGATTACTATTAAGGATGAGTAGGGTATCGTATATGTACTTGAGCGGTACCGGTCCTAGTTAGTACCCGGGCCCGTTTTATTTAAAAATTGGGTACCGATTAGGGTACCTGATATATCGGTACGGGTATCGGGCCAGTACAGGTATCGGGTACTGACGATTGGGGTATAATACCTATTTGGTACCTGGTTAGCAAATTCGAAAAATTTTACAAGCTTTTGTATGTTCAACATACTACATCAAATCAAACTTGATAAAAAAATTAATAAACTAAGTTCAATAAAAACATAAACACACCAAATCATGTATTAAAGACTGCGATAAAAACACACACACCAAATAATATGTTGAACTAATTTGAATAGTAACAGTGTTGTGGACTGATCCAACTACCACACACACAAAATATTAGTACGGTACTACCAATCAAAATAAATGAAACTCTTCAATTTCATATTCTCTAATTGTCGTGCATCATTCATTTTCTTTTTTTCCTTTTGCTTGCTAATCACAACCTCAATTTCTATAAAACAAGCAAAAAAAAAGTTAGTATATGTTATTATACAACAAAACCAAGTACGAACTAGTATTATTATTATTATTACCTATGGCAATATCATCATCCTTTAGGATATCATCTATGTCATCCACAATTGACTTTCTTGATTTTCTGACCCAATGTTGAGTGCAAACCAACGCTTCGACAATCTTAGGTGACAATCGTGTGCTATAAGCATCTAGTACACGATCGCTCGTACTAAATGCCGACTCAGAGGCAACGGTGGAATTTTGAATTGCCAAGATATCTAACAAATATACACAGAGAACGATGCCATGAATATGCCGGCGACGGTGGTCCGGCGAATCGACGATGGTGGTCCGACAAAGTAGCGAAGGTGAGTCGATGATCATGAATGGACGCAGGTTGCTAGAGTTTTTGTGTGGGAGAAGGAGAATGGACGGACGCAACTGGGGGGGGGGGGGGGGGATTAGGAGAATGGGCGTCAGTCACGCTAGATGAAGTTGCTATTGTTTTATTTTTACTTTTTTCTATATATTAAATTATAATAAAAATATGCGTATTATCGGGTACCGGTACCCAATCGGGTTTTTTTTTACCTGGTCCCGCTCCCGGTTAGTATCGGTCCCGAAAATTAGCAAAAGTTGGATCCAAGTCCCAGTACCCAATGTGTCGGTACGGATACAGGTACACGACGGGAAAAAAATACTCGCCCTTCCTACATGCACACGTACCATATTTAAATACAATGTGAGAGGGAAAAAAAGTTAAAGAATAGTCGTACGTTGCAAAGGGTTTGGACCTAACACTGAACACCAGAAGTCCAGCACCACCTAAACGTTCTTCCCATAAACACTACCCTAAAAGTCTTGCGTTCGAGGCGGTCTAAGGGTCATTTCAACTTAACGGGTTTTTTCCTACTTCTAATACACCTTTAAAGGTTGTTAAAACTCATTCATTAATGTTTAGAACATACTATTCATCTTGGGTCTCTTATCTAAGTCTTTGACCCATTGGTATGTTCAGACCCGTCAATTCACGTATCCAACCCGGTTTTGACTTATAAGAGTTACACTGGGGTTGACGTGTCATAAAACCCGCTTAGGTTAGTTAACCGATAATTAACAAAACATTATTATTAATATTACTATTTTAGTATTATTTATTTATTAATCTTTTAAGTAACTGAATAAAAGTAATTAATTATTTATTAATTAAATAATTAATTAAGTAGACAGTGATGGATAAACCAGAGTTTAAACCAAATTGTGATAGTCCACAATTTGTTCGGGTTGGTTATTTAATGACCAACAAAAGGAGATGAAGGGTTGATCAATTTAATCATGCTCCCAACTCTCTCTCTCTCTCAAGAAACTGGCGCCACCATAGCTGCCGCTATTTACCGCCACCCGCCACCATGCTGCCGCCATCACCGTGGCTCATCCGTCCGACACCGTCGCCATCAGCGATGCACCGTTGTCACACCCCAAACGCAGAACAACCCCAATGTCCACCTGGCCCACTCCTCTTTACCGAACCACAAACTCGCCATCGTCAGCCACCTCCATTGTCGCTACAAGTTTAGTATTCGGCTCCCTACCGCTGCTCGGGGTATGCGAAGAGGAAGCCACCACCACCGTCATCATACACGACGGAGCTCCACCAGCCTTGTCTTTGCCACCTCCACGAGCCGTCGATGAGTTGACCCACAGTTTCGTTTACTAGCAACGACGCGTTGCATCTCGATGTCTCGAACGGTTGTTCGAACCCGACCAAGGTATATTTAAACCCAAATTTTCTTATCTCAGGTATGGGGATGCGATACTTACATCATTAGTGAATCTTATGACAAGCTTGATCCTAGCAGTGAAAAATTTGTTTTCGTCGGTTACTATTTTTACCATCCTGGTGGAAATTCTATTTTCATCAAAAGGAAAGGTAAATTCCTCAAAGAAGAATTTCTGAAACGAGGAACTAAAAGTAGTTTTGTGGATTTTGAAGAAATTCAAGAGACATAAAAAATCATGAACCGGTCGCTGCGTCTGATAAACAATTTCACTACTACAAAAACTGGCATTCTTGACGTGCATTGCGTGTCAAGAAAGTGCCTTCTTGACACGCAAATGCGCGTCAAGGATGCGGGGGTCAAGAAGCTTCTTGACGCGCAAAATGCGTGTCAAGAAGCTCTTGACGCGCGAACAATGACACACATTTTATGACATGCTTTGCGCGTCATAAAATGCGCGTCAAGGAAGCCCCAGTCATAAACTAATTATGACACTCAATTTTGCGCGTCAAGAATGTAAAAAAAAATTAAAAAAAAATATTTTTTAATAGAATCACTAGTTTCTACAAATAATGACAATTAACCAGATAATAGAACATAAAAAACACTTATAGTAAAACAATACATTTCATATATTAAAAACAATTCGAACATTTCATACAAGTACTAAAAATATTTCTACATTAACAAATAAATGTATTAGTCGGATGAGTGCCATCTTTGTGAATTAGCTCCCTTGTTGGTAGACCTGCAAGTTCCCGCAGAAGAATACCATTTCAGTTGCAACCAACCAAATATGTAAACTTATCATTTACCCATCGGTTGACTATCAGGAACAAATTCAGCAGTTTGCTGGCTCAGTTTGTTTATATAACATGTACATGTCCACCTGCTGATAAAAAGTTCTAACAATGATTCCTTCTCGAGTAGACCAAATAGGGATTATGTAAAACAATATGCTACAGTTGATACTAACCGCAATAATGAGCTGAATACAGATTATAGTGGATCATACAAGTTCATACCCAGCATTAGGAGCCAATCCAAGTGAAGGATCATGTTCCTATATCAGATTCAAATATCTTAATATGTTTTACAATTACCCAACGAAACAAACCCTTTTTATTGAAAACTATGTTTAATCTTGAATGAATTTGGTAACTGCCGTCTGTCCTAATTAGTTTGGCCAGCTTTAGAACAAGGGAACCATTTTTAAAGTTAAAGAAAATGAGAGGGCCTTTGGAATTTGGATGTGCGCCTTAAAAGAAATTATCATATTGAATAATCACAGAATCAGCTTTTAATAACACATGTCGTGAAAGAAAATGCTTTGGTTATGGTTGTGGTGTTTGAAGTTGTTTAATAAATTAATAGGTAAAATGACAAAAGGGCATTTTTGTTCGAAAATTAGTCGCGAATGAAGTTAACCGAGGGATAATTTTATTTTACACTTTGATGATCAGTTGGTAAGAAGCTGACTATCCAAAACAAATTGTTTGGTCCATAAATAATAACTAGTTGGTGACCCGCCCGCGCGTTGCGGCGGGTCACCGATGACACACTATTTGTTTTGGGAAGGAACTTTTTGTTACGTGATTGTACACAGTTGGTATTGTATAACATTTCAGACTTTGTGATAACTTACAGGTAATTTGGGCAGGGAATTGGCGGTGTTCTTTGCATATAAGATTAGGCTTGTCATTATCACTTGAAAGTACTTCGTGAAGCTGTCGGTTGCGGTCGCTGTCTGGACACTTTGCTAAGAACCATCGGCGATAGGCTTCAAAGTCTTTCACAGTTGCCACATAAGAATGTGTGCTTTTTGTTTTCGCCCTTGTACCTATAGTTTTTTTTGTGCTGTGGTTTTTTTGTTACCTGTAAATATCTGATTGTAGTTTCGGTGCCTACATGCAAGGATGTTTAAGGAGGCAAAGTCAAAGTAATTGCTCTGTTGTCGATCTCAATTGATGTTAGGTGACTAACAACTCTGCCTGTTGGCCTTGGTTATGTCCACACATGGCCATTGATGGCGTAGCATCTGTCCACTTTCATCAGGCAGTTGGTCTTCTTGTTGTTTACTATGTTACAGCCTTGTCATCCCTATCATTAAGAACTTGCTAACACTTTTTTAGTAAACATTTATCCAAACATGATAAAGACTCATATAAGAACTGTGAAGAAAATGAAGAACATGATAAAGACTCATATAAGAACTGTGAAGAAAATGAAGGGTGACTCATGTGAATGAATGATTTTAATATGTGAAAATTTGCATATTGGCATGTATCTATATATTTTTTGCAATACATAGATTGAAATAAGAGGTGTAGCCTTCTTTCATCAGATTCGATACTATATGTGCAAATCAAAATTAACAACATGTTATAATCACTAAACTTAAATCACGGTTTATGGTATTTGGCCAGAGAATTTGCTTATAAAGGAAATGTGTGCACCCCTTCATTTGTGCCTGCTACTATATATGCAAATTGATGTCATTTGTAGCCTTAATAAGTGATGAAAATCAGTTCATAAGAACACTATCCAAGGGAATTATAAAGTTACTAATAGAAATATAAAACATTGATTGCAAAATATGATTGAATTTTAAAACAGATTTTAATACATTTACAATCATATACATAAGTGCAGTTCCAAACAATTAAAAAGTTAGATGTCATCTCAATTCTGAAATTAGTAACAACATCCACTCAGGAATGTTTCCCCACAATGCATTCACAGTTCATACAGAAATCATACAGTCAAAATAACATATACTCTGAAAATTTACAGTCAATTATAATTGAGAAATCATGTTCAAAGAAAGAAACCTATTTTCTTCTCAACAATGTATTTACAGTTCATAAAGAAATCATACGTTCAAAATAACATATACTACAGTCAATTCAAAATTGATTATCATTGTAAGAAAGAATTTAGGTTACATATTTATTTAATAAAATCAAAAAATTTAGGACAAACAATAAGATAGCAGAAAACCTAAATTCCAAGGATGAAAACAATCAACCATACTCAATCAAAGCTAAAAATGTAAATGAAGTAAACGTAAGTAAAATAGAATGCAAAAGACACAGAAAACCCCAATTATCAAACATGCATAACGAAATAAAGCGAAATCGGCATACCAGAAACAGAAAACGACTGCAACGCAACCTCAAGGGACAACACCTGCAAAATAGGGAACGATAACTAAATGTAAATCAACGAAACAAAAGCAAGACACGTTCGAAGAACGGAAGAATGGAAACCTGGATACGCGAAGATGACAGAGAAGGAAGAACTTAGAAGAAAGTGCGAAGGAAAACATCGGCATGTTTACTCGAAAATCACCCAACACTGGTGGTTGCTGGCTTCAATCGACTCGAGCGACGGTGATTCCGTGAAACAACAATCGGAGAGCAGTCCGATTAAAACCTGCGACAGGGATAACGATTGCGAGAACGAAAACATGAGGGAGTGAAAACGAAGAAACGGTTGTGTGAGAGGAATTGAAAGAAGCTGCGTGAAACCTAAGAAGAAGCCACGAAGATAGAGGAGACGGTCTCGAGTTAGGGCAAAATATTGGGGGGAAAATAGAGGCTGAAAATTGAAAATTAGGGCAAAATATTGGGGGGAAATTTGGAGCCAAAAATTAAAAGACGACACTTTCTTCTTGACACGCGGTTTTTATATGTTCTCCGTGTTTTTTTTTTTTGAAATATGACAGAAATTCTTGACACGCAAAAATGCGCGTCATGAATTCTTAGGAATTACCTATAAATGACATTTTATTTTGACACTTCAGTTTTTCCACGTCAAATATTATCGAGTGTCATCGTTCGCGTGTCAAGGAAGGCAGTTTTTGTAGTAGTGTTTGTTGTTGCACCATTAGACGAAAACATAAGCATTCACAAAAACGGAAGGACTCGTTAGGAACCTGATAGATACCTCCGTAATCTAGAAGTTTCCAAAGTCCTGCTAGTAGTCAAATCTAATAATGAACCTACTAACTATAAAGCTTCTATCTCAGACCCAGAATCTGAGAAATCGATCAGGATATTACTTTCTATAACAGTGTACCATGATTACGAAATATGGCAAATAGATGTCAAAACCACTTTCTAGAATGGACATCTCTCTAAGGATGTCTACATGATTCAACAAGAAGGTTTTGTGGATCCTAAATATCCAAATAGGGTATGCAAACTGAATAAGTCCATTTATGGACTTAAACATGCATCTTGGAGCTGGAATCTTCGTTTGGATAACAAAATTAAAGACTTTGGTTTTGCTAAAAACGAAGATGAGCATTGTGTTTACAGAAAGGTAAGTGGGAGCACTATACCAGCCCTCATATTGTATGTAGATAGTATATTGATCATAGAAAACAACATACCCATGCTTAACGAAGTTCATAAATGGCTTTCATCTTGTTTCTCTACGAAGGATCTAGGAGAAGCCGCTTACATACTGGGAATCAAAATTCAGAGAGAAAGGTCTAAGCGACTTCTAGGTCTTACTCAAAGTACATATATTGACAAAGTAATAGCCACATTCAACATGGCTGATATACATCAAATTATATATATTTATATAAAATATTCCCCCCATTTGGGTTATTTCTGACTAATTATTAATAAAACAGAGCCATATTGTTTTCTTTTTAGTTTTTATCAGTGTAATCCAGGTTAAAATCACAAAAGGAGCTAAAAATGCAAAAATTATAAAGAAAATGAAGACTTTATGACTTTTGGCCTTGAGCACGGCCGTGTCCATCCCCAACAGGCTTCTAGAAGTTGACTTTTGCATCTCACACACACGACCCGAGTTCTAACATACACAATCTGTGCTTTTTTCCACACGGCCCATGCCCAATGACATCGAAAATTCCTAAAGATTACCTAATAAGCACGACATGTGCACCTGCCAGGCACGACCCATGCTCGATTCCAGATTTCGCCTATAAACGGGCTGCTTCCTCCCACTTCAAAACTTGCTCAATTCTTTCTCCCTTCTTAGTTTAAATCTTTGATTTTACTTTTGAGTCGCTTGTTTTTGGTGTTTTAAGCATTTGGCATCAAGTTTGTAAGAATTTTAACTTAATAAGAGTTTGTTTAAATTTTGTCTATGGAACTACTCATTTTCTATTAAGCAAATCTTTAAAGTCATGCTCTGCTAAACTCTTACACCGGGGGAAAACAAACCTTTTGCGGGTTGGTAAAATGAGTTTGTAAGTTCACCTTAAGGTGTGTAATAATGACTTTATGAAAACTCTTTATATTGAAACTTTATTGTCACGTTTTTGAAGAAACGTGCCTTGTCTATTCCGGGCCATTTGAGAAGTCAAAAACTCTTCACCGGACTTGTGACACCCGACGCGGGGACGATGTATGATCCATTTAGTGACTCGCATCTCATGCAAAGCAATACATTCTTGTGTTTTATGTCTATGTAAATAAACACGATTTTCAGGCATGTGCGATCTGAAGGTATTGGTTGAGAAAAAGGGTTGGTAATATTTTGCCGTTGCATAGACGCGATAGTGATGCGTTAGTGGACTTGGTTCTGGTTACGACCGACCATGTATGCGCGAGAGCTGTGTATAGAGGAAACGAACCTTAGTCCCTTATAAAGAACTTTTCATAATAAAATAATATGGCACGTGGGTTGTTCCTCTACTGGTTCATGACAACGTATCCGAGTGTAATGATACTTTAACCATAAGGCCCTACAACTAAATGACATTCATGCACACTATATTTGTTACTAATAGAACAACTCTTCTGCAACTCACCTTCGTGGGTGGATTATGGGAGGAACGTGAGATGGAATTTGAGGCTGAGTGGAGGTCCCCCTCACCTGCTAATAACAATCTTAAGGGAAGTTTATAAATAAACATGTTACTAACTTACCACTGGTGTGTCCTCCCAGATGATATTATCTTTGATTGTTTAAACTTAAAACCCATTTTATATTTATTTTATTTTTCCTTTCTTAGTTTATTTTTATAACCTTAAAACTTAAAGTTTGGTTTAGTTAGCTGTTAGTAAAGGTAAAGTATCAAGATCCTCATTTTTCCTGTGTCCTTGGACGACCTTGGTATCTTATCATCATTGTACTATGCCAATGATGGGTGCACATTCCCATGTATGTGGTGTACAATGGTAGTTCATTATTGTGTTTTATAATTTAAAGCTATGAGCAATAGTGGTGTTAAAACTGACCCATAATTTTCATATTTTTATATACACCCAAGCGCACACCAATGCCAAATTCCAAAAAAGGAACTGTCCCTATGACTAATGGAACCGTCTTGAACAAGTCCCAAGCTCCTTCCATGGACCTTGAGAAAAATCAGATGGAAGCAATTCCATATGCTTCAGCTATTGGGTCAATTATGTATGTCATGTTATGCACACAACCTGATGTCTCATATGCACTAAGCATGGCCAACCGTTACCAACAGAGTCCAGGACTAGCTCATTGGACCGTTGTAAAGAACATCCTAAAGTATTGAGAAATACTAAAGATATGATCCTGGTATACAGAGGAACTGATGAAGAGCTCACTGTAAGATGTTATACTGATGCTAGTTTTCAGACTGATCGAGATGACCCTCGATCACAATCAGGATTCATATTCACTATGAATGGAGGAGCCATTTCATGGAAAAGCTCAAACAAAATGTTGTAGCTGATTCCGCAACAGAATCCGAATACATAGCCGCCTCAGATGCTGCTAAAGAGACTGCTTGGATGAAGAAGTTCATTTCAAATCTCGATTGGTTCCTAGCATCAAGCAACTAATCGAGATTCTCTGTGATAACATAGAAGTCGTTGCTTACGCCAAGGAGCCAAGATCACATCACAGATCCAAGCACATACCAAGGAAGAAATACAAATCAGTAAAGTAGAACGAGGAGAAATACAAATCAGCAAAGTAGACACATATCAAAACTTAGTTGATATTCCAGTTACCAAGCCCATTGCTCAAGAAACTTATGATTGTCATATAGATGCAATAGGGCGTACATTAGCTAAAGACATGTTTTGATTTAGTATTTGGATGTACGAACAAAAGCAGATATCAATTTTAATATTGTTATGCTTATGTCATTAGTGAATGCAATTTGAATTACACAACTGTGTTCGATTTTAATAGGATTATCATCCTTGAATCAGCAGATTCTAGAAGTTCCATAGTCGGTTACACTCGTGGGAACGAATCTGAAATAAGACTATTTTGACTTTGAATCTCTAGTTGTTGTCATTCAAACTCACAGGCCTCATTGAAGAATGATCGTTTTACGTACTTGCATAAAACGAAACTCCATGGATACGAGATTTCTTTGATTAAATGGTATACTCAATTGTATACTCTGACCTGAGACGTATATTAAAACTTTTCGTTTACGAATACCTATTCTTTGATTGTAGTTAACCACTTTATGTAGTTGCCAGTCATAAATGCTACTCTTGAGAATATATCTGAAGTTCAATGGGAGTTGTATATGGGCAATATGGGATTTTGTACTCTTGCATTATGCAACAACTAGGCATCATGGGGCCCTCGTTGATCCAAGTGATAAGTGTGAGGTCTCATCTAAACTTAATGTGTGTTTGATTGGATCAATCCGAAACTAGATCGAGAATACAATGATTGAGCCCATGTCTCATAGTTCATAAGATGTCTTATACGCAAAGGAACAAGTGAATTTATAAATGACTCTAAGTCCTCTACCTGATTGTGGTAACAAATAGATATGCCTTGGCTGACGACTTAAAGCGTCATCACTGGTTGGTACAATCATGCATAGATAGAGTGCCTCTGACTGTACACGTTAATATTGTCGCAATCAGTCCAAGTGGGAGACTGTGAGAAATGGTATGTCCATACCCGACAATTAACGTACCCGACCCGGTCTTGACACATAAGAGTTACACTGGGTTAACGTGTCATAAAACTCGCTTAAGTTAGTTAATCGGTAATTAACGAAACATTATTATTAATATTAATGTTTTAAAAATATTGGTGAATTATTTATTTACTAATCTTTTTAGTAATTAAATAAAATTAATTAATTATTTAATAGTTAAATAATTAATTAAATAGATAACGGTGAAAGTAATTAGAATGTTTACTTAATGGATAAACGAGAGCTTAAATCAAATTATGATTATCCATAACTTATTCGGTTTGGTTATCTAATGAATAATAATAGGAGCTTAAGGGTTGATCAATTTAATCACCCTCCCAACTCTTTCCCCTCTCTCAATCCTCTCTCTTTTGGTCGTAGAAAACCGGCGCAACCCTAGCCGCCGCTAGTCACGGCCAACTGCCACCGCCCACTGCCACCATGCTCCCGCCATCTACCGCTGCTCCTCAGTCCAACAACACCGCTGTCACACCCCAGCCACGGGACGACCCCATTGTCCACCTGGCCCGCTCCTCTTTACCCGACCGTGAACTTGTCACTGTCGCCGTCACTACGGGTATTTGTGAAGTTTAGAGGACAATCATTGTTATTAGTAAAGATAAATGATAAATATGCAAAATGTGCAAACCTAAAGGACACAATTTGTAATTTACTCTTTTTTTAAATTATTCTTGAGTATATTTGTTGCCCGGAACCGACTACATAAATTTTTTTAACATTTAATATTTAATTGTTAGAATTATGATTGCCTAAAAAATATGAACCCACTAAGAAAAAATTCTAAATTCGTCGCTTTACATACATACATTTTAACATAAGAAACAAAAGAAACAGTAATACCAAAGAGATTAAAGATAACAGATATATACTATATGCCAAATGGCATCATTTAATTGACACTATGATTTATCAATATCGTCTATTCTACTTAGACACCGCAAAATTTTAATTTAACACCCTAAACTGTCCGGTTTAATCAAACAGTCCCGGTTTAAATAAAGACAAAAGTAAACAACCCCGGTTTGATCAAACAGCCCCGGTTTAGGTTTTTTTTTCATGATTCTTTTAACTTTAATCTATAAAAAAAATCACGATTCTTTATCAGGGTTTTTTTCCACGATTCTTT
>JBCNJP010000019.1:25602647-25683478 GCA_039602395.1 Deinandra increscens subsp. villosa
AAGCTTGTAATCGATCGAAAACCCTCAAATTCACTCACAGATTCACACCATTGAATTGAAAACTGAGAAATCTTATTAAAAATGAAATCCAAACTGATTACATATATATCGAATACTAACAACCTGCTAACAAACTTTTAAACAAGATTAATTGAAAATTTTACAATTTACACCCCTGTATATTTAGCAAGTTGCTAAATTTGACCCGAACATGGAATTAACATTCTTCACACTCCCCCTTAATTCCATTTCATATCTCAGTTACAAAATAACATCAAGCTTCAGTTTATCAGGTTGATAACTCATCATCATCACACAATAGAGGTTCCATGAACTTATTTGTGCTAATGTGACAAGTTCCCAACACTATCAAAACTTCTTCACTTGACCATTTCAATCATGCCAATCATTTCTTTTAATTGATTGAATCTAATCCTTGGGACTGCTTTTGTAAGCACATCAGCTGTTTGCAAAGTACTCCTCACAAACTCAACTATGATTTGACCATCTTCCACACATTCCCTAATGAAATGAAATCTTAGGTTTATATGTTTGGATCTACCATGAAATACTGGATTCTTCATCAATGCAATGGCAGACTTGTTATCAACATAAAGTATAACCTTTCCTTGTTCCTTACCAGTAATTTCACTCAGCAAACCAGTGACCCATATTGCCTGACAAGCTGCAAGTGTTGCAGCAATAAACTCTGCTTCACAACTACTCAAAGCAACTATTTTTTGCTTTTGAGAGAACCAAGACACAGCAGAATTGTTGTAAAAGAATATATTCCCACTAGTACTTTTCCCATCTTCTGATTCCATACTATGGTTACTGTCACTATACCCTATTAGTTCTCCTTTTATTCCTGCAGCATAGAATAACCCATGATCAACTGTCCCTTTTACATATCTGATCAGATTCTTAACTGCATTCAAGTGTGCTATCCTTGGTTCTTGCATAAATCTGCTTACATAGCCCACAGCATAACATATGTCAGGTCTGGTTTGTGTTAGATATCTCAAAGACCCTATCAACCTCCTATAACTTGTAGGTTCCACAACCTCTCCACCCTCTTTCTTACACAGTCTAAGACCAGGATCCATGGGTATACTTGCAGCATTACTATCATCTAGACCTGCCATCTTTACAATTTTCTTTGCATATCCAGTTTGTCTCAGATAAATTCCATCATGATGTTGGGCTACCTCTATTCCCAAGTAGTAATTCAGCAAACCCAAATCTGTCATTTCAAATTGATCTTTCATTTGTGCCTTGAACTTCTTCACTTCTTCTTCATTGTTACCTGTAACTAACAAATCATCCACATAAACACAAACAATTAAATGTGTTTGCCATTTTACCCTGGTATAGACAGCCTGTTCATAATGGCACCTACTAAACCCAATTTCTTTTAGCACTTTGTCAAGCTTAGAATACCAGGCTCTAGGAGCCTGTTTCAAACCATATAAAGCTTTATCTAATCTATACACCTTATCTTCAGATCCTTCTACCTCATATCCTTCAGGCTGCTTAACAAAAACAGTTTCTTTTAACTCTCCATGTAAGAATGCAGCTTTGACATCTAAGTGAAACACCTTCCACTTGTTTCTAGCAGCATAGGCTATGACAATCCTAATAGTATCTATTCTAGCTACAGGAGCAAAGACCTCCTCATAGTCAATACCAAACTTCTGAACATACCCCTTTGCTACCAACCTAGCTTTATACTTAGTAACCTGTCCCATGGCATTCCTTTTAATTTTAAACAACCACTTCAGCCCTATAGGATTGCAATTCTTAGGAGCATCAACCAATTTCCAAGTGTTATTTCTTTCAATAGCCTTTAACTCTTCCTCCATAGCAACCTTCCATAGCTTATTTCCTTTTGCTTCTAAGTAATTCATAGGTTCATCTTCTTGAGCTAACATGAGTTCAACATGTTCTAATTCTTCCTGTCTTTGCTGACCAAGCCTCAACCTATTATCTAAAACATAATCCTGCAATTTTCCAGGAACATTTCTAATTCTCCCTGACCTCCTAACATTGCTAGGCTCAGGCTGATCCTGTTCATGCTGGTCCCTTAAATCAACCTCAGACTCTGCACTATGATCACTATCACTCTCATCACCCTGATTTCCTTGATCTAAATTATGATCATTGGGCACAGCATCTAGGTTATCCCATGTTTGGCTGCTTTCACCTACATGAGTATCACTAATGGTCAATGGGCTTTTACCCTTCCAATCCCATTTCTTAGTTTCATCAAATACTACATCTCTGCTAATGACAATTCTATTATTGCCTACATCTAACATTCTATTTGCTTTTGATCCTTCCTGCACACCAAGATATATCATAGGCTTACTTCTGTCCTCAAGTTTAGTTTGGCCAGGCTTTGTGTTTTTGACATACCCAATACACCCAAACACTCTAACATGTCCTATGTTTGGTTTTCTTCCTTTTAAGACCTCATAAGGAGTCCTATCTCCCAATGATTTTGTTGGAAGTCTATTCAGTAAATATACTGAATGCCTAACCCCTTCAGCCCATAGTTTGTCCTCAACACTCATAGCCTTCATAACACATCTTGTCATATTCATTATAGTTCTATTTCTCCTCTCAACTGAGCCATTTTGCTGAGGAGAATAAGGAGCAGTAAGCCACCTAACTATTCCTTCCTGCTCACAGAATTTATTAAATTCTAATGAAGTGAATTCTCCACCCCTATCAGACCTTAAAGTTTTAATCCTTTTACCCAATTGCTTTTCTACATTGGTCTTAAAGGTCTTAAAGGTATCATAAGCCTGATCTTTCTTTTGTAGAAAATACACCCACATATGCCTAGAACAGTCATCAACAATCAACATGAAATATCTATTTCCAGCATTTGTTTCAGGACTAATTGGGCCACACAAGTCTATAGAGATCATTTCTAAAAGTTCCTTAGATCTATATTTAGCTTCTTTAGGGAAGCTAGTTCTAGTTTGTTTACCTGCTAAACAGATATCACAAACTTCACCAGTCTTGTCTATCACAGGAACTCCTAGAACACTCTCTTTTCTACTCATATGTTCCAAAGTATGAAAATTTAGATGTCCTAATCTCCCATGCCATAGCCAATTCTCATTTTGACTACTAGACAAATAGCACTTAGGTGTACCTATATCCAAAGCAACTTTATACAGCCTATTAGCAGATCTCCTAACTTTCACCAGAAGGGACCCATTCTTATCAAATAACCATAGGTGATCTCCTTTCATCTTAACTTCACAGCCTATCTCTGTAGCTTGACCAAGACTCAAGATACTATTCCTCAAATGTGGTATGTAGTACACATTTGTCAGAACTTTCTGCAGTTTGGCTTCATTCCCTATGATTATAGACCCTCTACCCTTAATGGCAACACATGACCCATCCCCAAATTTAATATTTCCTGTAATACTTTGATCAAGAAAAGAAAAGTAAGAGGACTTACCTGTCATGTGATTAGAAGCACCATTGTCAAGATACCAGAGATCCCTTCCATCATCAGCTTGCATCTTTGATGGGTCAACCTTGAGTTCACTTAAGTAGACTTCATCCTTTCTGTCTTCTTCTTTTAACATCATCAAAAGGGTGGGTTCTTCATCATCAGAAACTTGAGTCAAGTTAGCCTCTTCATCTTTGACTTTCTTTTGAGGACACTCACTTGCATAGTGCCCATATGTTTCACATCTGAAACATTTAATTGATGATTTATCCTTCTTGGGTTTATTTTGACTCTTAAACCCATTCCCTTTTCCTTTACTTGAGACTTTTGCAGCATCATTGCCACAGTTCTTGGACCCCTTTCCATTTTTGTCCCATTTCTTGCCTTTTGATCTTGACTCTTTAGCCCTGGCTTGCCATTCAGAGTAGGATAGAAGTAATTGCTCTTCCTTGGCAGGTTGAGCTTTTACCTTTGAAGAAACCCTTTCTTCAAAGGCTTTTAATCTACCCACAATTTCTTGGAATGTCACATCATCCAAGTCAACAAATTGCTCAATGGAAGCCACTATATGCACATATTTCTCAGTTACACTTTCAAGCAATTTCCTTACCAGGCTTGAATCTTCAATTGGGGAGCCAAGATTTGAGGATCTCGTGGCCAGGGTACTTAATTTTCCAGCAAATTCATCCACACCTTCGTTATCTTTCATTCTCAAACTGTTATACTCAGACTTGAGAGTTTGTAGTCTCGCTTTCTTCACCCTGTCAACACCAACAAACCGAGTCTTAATAGCATCCCATATCTTCTTTGAACTATCAAGCTCAGCCACCTGGATAATCAAATCTTCCGGCAGGCTTTGGAACAAATAAGCAATCGCTGCACTATCCTTCTTGGCATTGATGGCGACTCCTTCCGCCGGACTTACTGTTTCCCATAGCCCGTGGACATTGAATATGGCACGCATCTTCACTGCCCATATCGTATAATTCGTTTGATTTAGCAGGGGGCACTGTAAGGGAATCGTTGTGTAATTATCCCTAACTTGATGCCGATTTGCATTTGGATCCGCCATTTGTTGTCTGATCTCCGGTGACGATGTTCGGCGAGGTGATCGGCGAGGTGACGAAGCGATAAAACGATGAATCTTGGTGATTCACCAAAGAGGATTAGAAATCCCCTTTTTCAATCGAAGAACAGAGGATTGAGATGATCGATATACGGATCGAAGAATCCCTGTAAGCTCTGATACCAAATCAAAGCTTGTAATCGATCGAAAACCCTCAAATTCACTCACAGATTCACACCATTGAATTGAAAACTGAGAAATCTTATTAAAAATGAAATCCAAACTGATTACATATATATCGAATACTAACAACCTGCTAACAAACTTTTAAACAAGATTAATTGAAAATTTTACAATTTACACCCCTGTATATTTAGCAAGTTGCTAAATTTGACCCGAACATGGAATTAACATTCTTCAGGCCAATCAGAGAAGTTCAAGTAGAAATTACATGGGAAGTGAAGAACCGTTTAATTGGGCGTGGCTAACTATAGTTAAGTCAGTGCTATCTAGTGTCTCATCGTACTATATGTCAATGTTTAAAGCACTCTAAAGTCAAATTTAGAAGGTAATATATATTATGAATGTTTGTTTTCTCTAAGAGTACATATTATTTGTGTAAATTATTATTTTCTAAATCTACATGTTTTTTATTTCATTAACTTTTTCATCCCTTAGACAAATACTAAAACACCAAAAGACCCGATACTATCTGGGGTATGTCGGATTTCTCTGAAAGCAAACGTATGTTGGGTATGATGGACTTTGTCGTTTATGGTCTTCGCTACTTATGGCCATTTTATCATATTAGATAAAGAATGGGCTTGGCCCATGATGTCATCTTGATGTTGTTCTAGATCTTATTTATAAATAGCCATATGCATATGTAATCTTTTAGCTTTTGAGCATCTAATACAAAAAAAAAAACATAATTGTTGCATCTGAACGTTTGTCAGTTTAAACCAAATCACGTTATATCACGTGCTCATCATTTTTTGCTTTTTCACTGTTGTTGAGAAGTTGTGTGCGTGATTACCCTACTATATGTTAGTTTTTGTACACCGAGAGATAGTATAGTGTGTTTGACTTTTATTTTAATTTTTAAATGATGTAAATATTATTTAAATTTTTTCCGCTCCTCTTTCTCTATTAGGCCATCGTTTTCTAACCAAGTAGTAATATTAATTATAATAAAATTAAATATGATGACAAATGAGAAAGAACAGTGTCTTTACTTATTTATTTAATTTGCCCGGCACGTCATTGTTTAACGATGTTTAAGGTATTTTTACTTTTATTTTTATTTTGATCGATATTCATCACAAAAAACCAAGTTTGATGTCTTTTCCTCTTTACATCCCGTCTACCATATCTAACATGACTTAAAGCAATTTATTTTATTCTTGGTTATGTAGTTTATTTATTTGAAATTAATAGTACTTTTCTTGTTTCTTTCTTCCATATTTAAATATAAGAGTGAAGTGACGGTTTATCAAGGATAAAAACATAATCATATGGATATTTTGACATCTATTATTTATTTTTTATTTTTTATTTTTTCTAAATAAGCTAGGTTGTATCTCTCGTCAATTTTATGTTGGAAATTTGGAAAAAAAAGCTAGTGGAAATATGTTTTTTCAGCAAGTGTGAAAATGAGTTTTTCATCAACCTTGTATATAAATAAAATACAGATAACATAGGTTGTTGGTGCTGTATTTTCTGGGTTTGTATAGTACGTTGGGAGAGCTTTCCAACACACCAAACCACGTCCAAATCCGAGCTCGTATGAATGAGATATCGAGGTTCAAAGTTGAGGTTTCAAAACTGTTAAAGTTGTGAAAATTAGAGAGAAAATGAAGTCAAACTTATCCCACATTGGTTGGGGGATAAATCCTAAAGTGGTTTAAACACGCACCAAAACAAAGCCTATTATCAACCATATAAACAACTTAAAAAACACTAATTATGAACATATGAAAATCACGCAAGTAGACAAATCATGCAAGATATGATTTTAAAACCACGCAAATATAATTCTTAATCACGCACAAAATAAAAACAACAATCAACATATGCACAACTTAAAAACAACAATTATAAAACATACAAAAATCACGCAAATATGTTTACAAAATTATACAAGATATAACTTTTAATAAAAGCAAAATGTATTTCTTAATCACGCACATAAAAAACAATCAAATTACTTATTACTTTACTACTAGATTTCAAAAACATGAGCAATAACTCATAGCTTTGTTCCAACTAACTTAAATCTACCATGATTTCGTTAAACGATAACGAAAATCACTATTGAGAAAATGATGATTCGAATTAAATAACTCTGTTTCGTTCTGATTTTCATATTATATATGAGTTATTAGCATGCAACACATTGCACAAATCGTTATGGCCAGTTCACAAGATAAAAGTACCATATAACCCCTGCGTGTTAAACTTAGAAAACCACGTGTCGGACAATCTTTTCTTCGTACACTTCGCACGCAAAAACCCCTTTGCACCAGATCCTACTTCTATATATGTAACTTGGTTAGTAACCCGTGTACTACACATGTTAAATTTAGGTTCGTAAATTAGATAAAAAACGGTTAAGAGATTTAAAAAATTATAAATGACGTAATTCTTTATAAAACATAATTGATAATTTAATACATTAATTTTTTTTATTATATATGACGAGTTGTTGAATTTGTCTCTAAAAAGAGTCGAATTATTGAGAAAACTTATCAAATCTACATTAAGTTTGTCATTTTTTTAAATAAAAATTTAGTTTGGATAAAATTGGTAATTTATCTAAATTGATAATTTAATAAATTGATAATTGAATGTGGTTTTAACACGTGGTTGTGAAAATGCTGATGTTAACCACTTAGAAAGAAGATGACGTGTGGCAACCATTTTAGTGTTTTATTGAGATTAAGAATCTATATCTATATATTATAATAAATATGATGAGGATAAACTTTTTATTTTTACTTAAAGAAATTAAGAGTCTAAGAAGGTGTACAATAGTCTTTTAATTAAAATTTTAAATTACCATCTAATAGAAAATTTGAAATTTAAACAATTCGTAAATGATAATTTATAATTAAACTTTAGTAATTTATATATATAAGTAAAAAGTAAGTCAAATATAAAAAATGTATTTCAAATATCATATTTTAAATCTCCGTAATATCATAGAGGTTTCCTACTAGTACGTGATAAATTGTTGGTTTCTTTTTTTTAAACACAACTAGCAAGGAATTTGGTAAATTGTTTGACGATTTAATAATTTTGTCCATCGACTGAAAAATATCCTGACTGAAAATATCTTGACCATTTGTTAGTTGAGGCAGCTAATAAGTGATTCAATGATTAATTAAAGGAATAAAATAAACGCGAAGATGGTTTCCATTCCCCATAACTAATTTGCAGAGTAATTGAATAATATATATTGAACGTTGTATTTCGTGCTTTCGTGTTTCAATCCTCTCCTCATACTCCAATCTTGGACCCCCATCTCTCTCTCTCTCTCTCTCTTATGACTCATCTATATTTCATACGCACGAATACGTATACACACATGCACATGATATACCCTTTTCTTAACGTCGGCGAATTCATGAATATTAATTTTCATGAGCTCAGAAATTTTCAGGTATATAGCCGTCCATCGTTATATATAATTATTTTTCTAAACTGGTTCATTTCGATTTGGGTTGAATAATGTTACATGATAAAAATATGAAAACATATAATGAAAATAGTGGCGTGCATCATTCGTCAATAGTGAATAGAAATAGAAATAGAAATATAATATATTTAAAGTTTCTATCTTACAGGTTTTCATTTTTTTTGAAACTTATCGAATATATTATTTATGAAAACATTTTTAAACAATTATTTCTCAATATAACATATTCAATCATCACTCAGTACTATTGGGCTAACAAATCAGAATTAGGATTTAGCTAGGTTTTTTATTTGGTATAGGGTATTTGGTAATTAAGTTAGAATATTAATAATATTGGGCTTTATTAGTGTTTGGCTTGTAGCATTTCCTATTGATTTGGATACTTGAATCTTAGATTAAGTGTATTGGATATTAATAATAATAAGTTTTGGTTATAAATCCCTTTAATTTGTTTTTATAAATTTGTTTGTAATATGTTTAATTTGTAAATGTTTAATTTTCTAAAACTTGAAGTTTAGTTTTTTAGATTTTAAAGTCGGTAAAAAAATTCATAAGGGTCTGTGACCAAACTTCTTGGGTGTCGATTGAGATCAAATAGTATATAACTAGTACAAAAAAAAAGTTCATGGGTGTCAGATGACCCCATAAATACTAGATAGGTACGCCACTGATCCTTAACCGCTAAATGTTACGCCAACATGTCATATCTATCTGGGTCTTGAAACCTTGACCTTAGAAAGATTTACCCAATTTAACTCTTAGTATCTTTATCATTAGATTTAACCACTCATTCATGATACTAAGAGCTAGCATTCTTTAACTCATTCTCTATCACTCTTGACATCCTTAAGCTTTATAGAAAACCATCATCAGAAACTCACTCAATCACATTTATCGATCCTATAATTTGATGGAAAAGTAAACTAGTTCCACATATTTGATGACCCATTTATCTCTATACTTATTATTTATTGTGAGTGGTAAAAGAGAATATATAATTTATAAGAGAATTAATAAGTATTGTTTGGTTGAATTGGGATAGATATATATAATTAAATAATAAGATGTAGAAGAATTTTAAAAAGATGATATATAGATTAAAAAAGTGTCAATTTTTAAACAAGTTCTTTGAATGATCATGATAAGGAGTAGACTCTAAATGCTCTAAGTGGGTTATACTGAACCCATCATAAACTAAAGAAAATTTCCAAAATGACTTTTAGACCCACTTTTAACATGCCAAATAATTAATGATCATTTAACTTTGGTTTCCATAAAATGAAGATTCAAATAAAGGCGTCGGTAACCATTAAAAGGGTCGATCGACCCAAGTTAAAGTCCAATAGGATTTTTGACACGTCAGCTTTCAGAGAGTCATTGGCGATTGCGTCATCTTTATGGTCTTCTCGAAAATATATGTGGTCGTCAACGCCTCTAGTGCTGATGTGTCAAACTCCTATTGGGCTTAAACTAGGGTCGATCCATCCTTTATAATGGTTGCCGACCCTCTAAGTGAATGACCATTTTATAAAAGTAAAAAGTCAAATGGCTATATGTGACAAAAGTAAGTCAAAATGGTTATTTGGGAATTTTCCCTAAACTAAAACTTTCTGTTTTCCCTAACATGATATGAGTAATCTTTTATATGTCATTATCATGTAATTGACTTTTATAAACTAGTAAAATACAAACAAGTGACTGAAGTAATTAAGTACATGTAAATGCACATGCATGTTTTCATGCATGCATGATGTGTTTGAAATAGATTCTTGTGTATTATGTAATGACGTAAAGACAAAAACCACCTTCAAGTCCAGGTAGATTCAGGCACCTTTTTTCTCTCTGCCTTAAAAAAATGGTCATAGTTGTCTCTTATTTATGAGTTGTTTTGAATCAAAAGATAGAAGTTGTTGTTTTCTGTTGAATAAACTAATTTATTAATGTAATCATGTGTCTCCTATCTTGTACTCACACGTATATAAAGCATATATACTTGTCCCCTGTAACATGCATATTCGTAACTAAGACTATCTCCATTGCGTGTCCGTAAGGCTGTCCGTCCGTCGTTGATGTGGAGGCTGCATGCTAGGTGTACGAAGTTGTGTCATTATTGCATGTTGCCGTCTAATGGTGAGGCCCGCATTCAATATATTATTCTTTTTAAGTTATTATTATTTTTTCTTAACAACATACTTGAATCACTGATGAGAACATTACACCACCCACCCGATCATCTTCAATCAGGAGGAAACTCACCATAGGTGAAGAAACACCATGACTCAACCTGTAACTCCTATTTATTTATTTTTTGTTACAAATGAAAGTTGAATACAAAACCTCTCATTTATAATGTTTTTAGGTACCTCCTTTTAGCTAATTGGGTTAGAGATCAGTTGGTTTCTGTAATAATTCTCGGTCGAATGTTTCCCTGTCAATTCTAGCCAATTGGGTTAGAGAAACCAATGTCTTTGGGTAATGGGATATACCTTCTTTTCTTCACTCCTCCTCTGTAATTCTCAGTCGAATGTTTTCCTCAGCTATCTTTGTTTCTAGCAACCACTTTCTAATATGTTTGTGCAATCAGAACGATTTTCCCTTTCTTTTCATGGCGGTGTGTAAGCCCACGCACACTAGCCTTCCCCACCTCTCTTTATTTGATCTATGAATCTCATCACTGGATCTACGAATCAAGTGACGTTGACTTTTTTTTTCTTTTTTTTCCTTCCTTTTTGATCTATGGATCTCGTTGCTTGATATATGTATCAAAGAGATCTCACTACAAGAAAAGTTGCCATTAAGGACTGTCTTATCAGTCTGATCAGATACCTAGTATCTTAGACTAGTATATCACTCCCTAATGTTATTATGAACTGATTCTGTAGAAACTCATGCTAGTGGCTGATAAATCATTTTTAATCCTAAATAAGTGTGGTTATTAATGAAAAATGGCGCCATTGTATGATAAAATGATACTCAGTCTCTGATAAATAAGGAACATATTAAAGTCTAAAAATCAGTACCTAATATTCCTAAAGCATATTGAATTATGTACTGATATTTAGTCTTTAATGTAATTTTTATTAGAAATTATTAAAAGATCATGTAAATGAATTTATTCAAAACTGATATTCACTCTCTATAGATTTTTATGGATGAAGTAAGAAGGAACTAATATTCAGTTAAAAATAAACTACACATAATCTAATGTTTCGAGAGAACATATTAGAGACTAAAAATCAACACTTAATATTCAGGAGTTTCACGGGTGATAACTCGAATGTCGATGGTTTGCTGCGACTTGGGCATCATCGCCTGGGTTTCCTCGTGAGATGGATCTCACGCCCTGGGTTAACTTTGACTAGATTTTGACTTTGACTTTCAGGGTTTACATTTTTTTTTCCAATTTTGCTTTGTTTTCTCGACTCGTTTTCTTTGCCATGCCCGTTTTAACCTGAAATTCATATTTTTTCATCGGTAATGCATAATCATCAAATAAAATTAATTATTTCAACGCTTTTCGGCACTTTCGGCCACTTTTGGCCCATTTATTCGTAACAAAGTACACTCTCATCAATATCAGCAATGTAATTCATACAACTATAAACCTAATCCGAATTATAGAGTTGCTATAGGGATTTAGGTCACTTCTTAATTAAATATTAATAACATATTTATACGATACAAATAATGATAGTGCAATAGTGTAACACAAAAGAAAACAAATAACAAAGTAAAGTTACATGACGTAAATTTACTATATCTAAAGGCTCGTCTATGTGTTGAATCTTTAACGCCGTGAGACTTCAAGCACGTCATCATCAACGGGTCTTGATGTCTTGACTCTTTTGGACTCAACTCCACTCTAACACATTTATAAACTAAAGGGTTAGCGTTGGCTGAGGACAATGTCAAAACTTGGGGCCCTTAAAACAGATTGTGGGTCTTTATGCGAGCATTTTTTTGTCTCCAGTGTACAACAACCGGAACAACAGTCATATATTTTTGGAGATTGCTTGCACCCGAGTTCTCGCCGGTTCATTTAGTTGTTTAGGAATTTGGGAGAAGAAATATGAAGATGAGTGGTGATGGAAAATTAGAAAGTATTGATTTCTAGTTTTGGAAGAAAGATATACTCATAGTTTTTTTTTTGTTTTTTTTTTGAGTGATTAGGAGTAAAAGTCATCTTTTGCTCTCTTTCTCATATTTATAAAAGGAATCTACATGTTCAATATTTAGTCAGAAAAAACTCAAAACTTATAGGTCCATTAATCTTGCTAAGTAAGGGAGAGCTATTTAAGATATTAAATTCCAATAAAATAGACTTTAAGTGGACACTTGAAATCAATATTTTTTAACTGGAATTTTAAACGGATCGGACTTGTGTCAAAAAGGGTTCAACTGACCTGGGTTGACCTAAAAGGTCGAAACGAATTGACTATTTAAACCTATAAATTTATAATATACACTTAAAAACTTTCAAACACGACAATATATATAAAAAACTTCAATAAAGTTCTAAACAAATTACAATTATCCAAAACACATCAATATAAGTTCTAATCAAACTATATTTACCAAAAACAAACTACATTGGATTGTTGTATGCATCAAGTTCTTCATCATTTAGCATGAGTGTGTGACTTAAGTTTAAAAACCAGTTCAATTAGTTGTCCGGTTTTGGGTTCCGTTTGGTTGAACCGTAAAAACTTTTGGGTAAAAAATTAGGTCGGAATTAGACTAAACCGGGCACACCTGAACCAGCTTAGCCTCTGGTCGCCAGTTCAACCGGTCGAACGGGTGGTTCGAAGCGGGTTTTAAAACTGCTTGAAATAGTTAAGAGGGTTGAACTAGTCAAGCAGGTTGAAACATTCAAGTTGGATCCATTCCACTAATTTTTCCATCAATTTTCACACATTTTGACATTCATCTTAGCTACGTTTCAGACATCACTTGGTTCGTTATGAAACTCTCACAAATTAAACCCAAACCCAAAAATAATTGATTATATATAACACATATACTAAATTTTCCAACTGCTATTTAACACATTTATTTGTGTATAAATTTAGTAAAAAACTCATTTTTACTTAATTTTCCAACTGCTATACCACATATTTAGGGTGGTTGAATAACAACAAAAGAAACTATATATGTGTTGGCACATATGACATTCATACTCCGCTGATCGTGTTTAATTGGAGCTTTAAGACAATATAGTTAGGTTATTTAATTATGGTTAGCTTAAGAAGTGTGAGATAGAAGTCAAAATTTATGAAGAAATATTATTTTAATACAAATGTTCATTATTTAAATGTTTAAATCTAGGTTAATCTAGACTAAAAGCATTGCATCATAATCCAAAGGAAGATACGCATCTCTGCATCGAACTGTTAAAATGATGCAAGGACTAATAATGCAACAAACAAACCAATATTATACTGTTGGAAATTCGGTGTAAAAACGATTATGACAATCGTTACACAAACATGAGCATTTCAATAATAGAAAAGCAAATAAAGATCTAACCTAGTTGATGTCGCAGTGAGAATTAAAACGAACCGATGATGTAGGAAAGATAGGAGATACGATCACGAACAGCAACCTGTAAAATCAGAAACACAGAGAGAGAAATGAAAGAACCGGGCTTGTGTTTGACACAATTCCCTTAAACAGATTCGCCGTCTGTTCCCAGGGTACACCGGTTCGAAGCAGCGTGTACTGCCGGACTAGATAATCTGCCTGAAACGAAACCGGAACGCAGCAACAGCAGCCACGAGATCGATGATCAGAAAACCGCAGCAACAATGCGTGTTTCTATTGTTTCCGTGTGTGTATGTTATGAGCCAATTCATGTGTTTATATATGAATATCAAACACTAGATTAATGTCCCATTAATCCAAATAAACTCTAGATTAATGTCCTAGATTAATGTCCCATAATGTCACATTAATCCATGGTTATTAAGCTCATTAACCATTGCAATGAATGGTCAGTTTGGAATGCAAAGGGTTGGTTCAATGAACCAAAAAACGTTCTAGAATCTGCTCAAAAGAAAGGTCACGAAAATTAGCAAAAAACTGGTCACTTATTGACCCCCGTTTCGGAGCTGCATTCGTGTCCGCAGGTCGCGCGTTCAGAATTTCAACCCGAATCGCCATTTTTCGCACCCCCCCCCTGTGCGAGGGTATGAGCTAGAGTAAAACATGACACAAGTGATATCTAGAGCTTTGAGGTTTATCCTTATAAACCAATTCACCTTTTGTTCCCACACCAATGTGGGATAGCTCACATCACATTTTCCAAACTTGAACAAATATTCTTTTGAGATAAACATCTCATTCACACACATTTTCCAACATATACACACACATGTATATATATGTGTGTATTTTACTAAACAAATATTTTTAATATCGTAGATATATTCTTTTTCTATGTTGGGTTATTTAAAATTCAGAAGATATATAGAGTGTTGATTCTGTATTGTCCTTTTAATACTTGTGAGTTGTGAAAGATTTCCATATACTGATTATGGTCAAATGCATGCATCATGATTCATGTTAAAACCTAAATTTCTTTTTAGAACTATATTCTACAACACATCTCCTCAGACTTGAAACATCAACCTCTAACGGAAAAACACCTTAAACGACATTAAGATACTACTAATCTAGAAGCCCTTTGGTGTTAAAACCTTAACTAAGTCGTGTACGTATCAAAGCATTTTTGGTAATCAACCTTTTGTTTTCCACATCATTTTCCCCTTAACTTAATTTTTTGAAAGGGTGAAGCGTTTGATCTCTATAACTCTTTTCAGTTCTACATACGCTATATATGGAAACTTGTATATCTAAGAGAAGTGATTAATGCGGGTGTTCTCGCGTTGTGAGTTTTTATCATGGTATCACCTCAGTTCCACACTCTCACTCCCTCCACCTTTAGATTAATGATTTAAGTTTCATGGTAGAAAATGTTATAGATTTATTCACATGTATATTATTGGTAGTAATAATCACTATCAAAAAACGAATTTTATCAAGAACAATTCAGTGACTTTTCAACTAATCCTCAAATGGAATCAAACACTTAAAATCCTAAAAAAATGAAAAGAAAAATAAAATTTTATCCGTCAGAAATCACCTACGGATGTCAAAACATTTAACTTTGTTCTCTTTCTTTAATATATTAAACAAAAGATAATAGAAAAAACTTAGTAATCTAGAGCTTGTTGATAACCTATTGGTAATAATAGACAGATGGTCGACATAACTGATATTCTTTTTATTTTTTAACAAATTATGTTGGTACGTAGTTACCGATGGATGGTCGAGGGGTTGATGGATCTAGGTCAATCACAATCGAACTTTGTGAATCAAAACTATAACTGATCAATCTAGGTCAATCACATCTATATTTGATTAATATTGGTCAACATTGTTCAATCACAACCATATTTCGATCATCAATCTTGCTCTAAAGTCGTAATATACTTGCTATATTATGGTCTTTCTAGGTTACTTATAAGCATACTTGGCCACTCTAGTTCAATCCTTGGTCAATGTAGCTCAATCAAGATCATACTTGTTTGATCTTTGTTAATAATGGTCAATCACAACCACCATATATATAACTCATTACGTTCTAATATGACTTATTACAACTCAATTTAACCCTTTAAGACCTTTATATTATACTTTTGTTTGACTATTAAGATCCAATATAACTCATTCTAGAATTGGAGTACCAGCTATAACTCATTATATATGACCTGAAATGACTTGTTAATTAGAATACGATCTAACCTAGCTATTAGGGTTTAGATATGGCTCATGATGCCCCATATCTATCATTATTGTTATGACCTCTTAAGTCCTATTAAGATACGAATGCCCCATTATCTACAACCTAAGGGAGGATGGTATGGTTGCATTTTGAAGCCTTTAAGGCTCAAGATGCAGCCAATCACACGCATCACGTCACAGAGAGAAGAAAAAAACAATAAAGCCTTGAAGCTTGAAGATGGAAAGGTATGGTTGATGTTTGAAGCTTAAAGGCTTCATTTTTGTTTGGGTTGGAAAAAGTAAATTAATGTTGAATGGTCAAAAGGACGAAAACATTGTAGCTGCTACTTGCAAGAAGCGGCATTGCTTCAAATCAGAAACTGCATACATCAAGCGAGAAGGAAGGGGGGGGGGGGGGGGGGGGTTTGAAGCAACGAAGCCATGAAGCCCTCCAAGCCGAGGGGTATACCCTCCTCCCTAATATAACCAGTGACGGATCTAGAAAATTTGTTCAGTGGATACCAAAAATATCAGTACAAAAAAATAAAATAAAATAGTATTAGATAATTATTTTTATTCAAGAATTTGATAGCTTTGGGTGTCTTGGGTGCGTAAAACAACTAAAAGTAAGCTATTTTCACAAACCTTGGGTGCCAAAATCAACGAAAAAGAAGTCATTTTCATAAATTTTGGGTGCCTTGGTGTCTCCGAAGAAAAACCTTGAGTGCCTTAATCATTCGGTTCAAGTAATTACCTAAAATTTTACAGTTTGAGTGGGTACCTATAGCTAGGACCCAACCGGGTCCTAAGTAGATCCGCCATTGAATATAACCTATTATAACTAAAGACCTATTATGCCCCATTAAGAGTTATAGTGATTCTTTAGACCCAATGTATCCTATTAAGACATGAATATTGACTCACATGATCAACTCATTACAATCGGATATGAACATTGTCCAACCTTTAATACTTAATACGACATATGAAGGCCCATCTTGCTCTATTTAGCTATATCATGACTATTAATAACCATTATCAGTCATTCAAGTTTGTATGACCAAATAATCAAACTCCATTAAGATTTATCATGACTATTAAACACCAATATAATTCATTAATGCATACCAATATAATTCATTAATGCATGAGGGGACTAAACATAGCCATCCGCCAACCAACATTTTTATGTGTAACATCGGCACACTTAAGATTTTTGTATAAGTTGTAATATACGCATAGGATTACATAACAAAAATGACGTGATAGTTTCATACGTACAAATAATATTTAATCATATTTTAAGATTACATTTTTTTATAGAATGTAATTTTAAACGTGTATAAACGAGTGAATTATGTGAATTTGAGTTGGTTCAAATAAAAATTACTAACCATGGGTTTATAATTCTTGTTGCTATCGGAGCCCCGTACCTCTATGAAATTCAAATCAGATTCTAAATAGCCCCTAATCTCTAGTTTAGGCATTTCTTTTCAGTTTTGGTCTTTAAATTATTTGATTATTTAATTTATGATTTGATTATTTTCTTAATCTTTTTCATATTATATTGTTGTTATTTACGAGCTAGAATGCTAGTCCGTTTATATCACTACAAGAAATTGGGATATTTACCCACACATAATTTATCTACACTTTTAAATGTGTTGGTAAGTACCTACACATGTTTGTATATGTGTGGGTAATAATAAATGACATTTATTTATAATGCCCGACACTTAATATATGTGGGTAATACGTTTTAGCCACACTTAATTTTGGTGGGAAAATTTCCCTCGAAAATGAGGATAAAGTAAATATTAAATTACCCACACATATACTTAATTTATTATATGTGTAGATAATATATCTACACATATGTAAAAAACTAAAATATGTGTGAGTAATTGATCATCTTTTACCAACACATACAATTCCTAAACACATATGTAGATAAAATAACTCATAAATTTTTTTAAATTTTTTTTTGAAAATGACGTGGCATAATATATACCTACACTTATCTAAAAGTGTAAAATATGTGTATATATTGAAACAATCTTACCAACACAAAATATATTAATTAAAATGTGTAGATAAAAATAAAATGACATGGAAATAAAAATTTGAAATAATTTTTTTGAAAAAAAAAAGATAATTAACTTTCCACATATAATTTATCTACACATGTAAATGTGTGAGTAAATACCTACACATATTTTTATATGTGTGGGTGATGGTGGATGATATTTTTTTTTGGAATACCAACACTATATATGTTGCTATTGGTTAATAGGATTCGATGACAATTTCTAATAGTTACACCATATGTATCAACAAAATTTATTATAGCTCAATGGCCTTGAGCATGTTTTCAATCTCATTTACGCAGTTTCGAATATCACTCCATTCATTTTTTAAACAGTTTTTTTTAATCCGAAAAACCCATTCACTTTTTATTTTTTAAACAGTTTTTTTTAATCCGAAAAACCCATTCACTTTTTAAATAGATTTTTTTTAATCCGAAAACCCTTAGTAAAACCCTAATTGAGGGTTGCGACTTCTGTTCAACAACAGCGCTCCTCTTCTGTTAACATCCTCGCGGCCTCGCTCAAATATACAACAATTCGTGAGTCACAAACAATTACGAAGATTGTTTTCTTGCGATTGTTTATACCTAATTTCAACGTTATTTGTTTGTTTTTCAAGTATTTCAAACGATCTGAGTCTCTTTGCTCTGTTCATTCTGTATACCAAAAAAGAACAATGGTGGATGAACCTATACTTGATTCTGAGACTGATCGTGATTCTGACGATCCAGGTCGTAATAGTGATGATGATGACTCTTTTGCGTGATTTTTTTGATAAGTTTTGGTTAGTTGTGAGTCAAATTTTCCTCAATTGTTAAATTAGTATTATTCATTGAATTATAAAAAAAACTTGTTTTTTTCTTTATATTTTTAAAGAGTATAATGACAAGAAGAGGTGGGCGAGGTAAACAAGATGGAGAGCGTAGATGTGCGTAGATGTGCGATGAGAGTCAATATTGGTTTAATAGTATCAATTACGGTCTATATTAGTAAATTATGTTCAACTAAGGTCAATGGTGATCATAAGATACAAATTATAGCAAAATTTAATTCCTAACTCTAAATCGTAAAGTGACAACTCTGTAAAATAATATTAGTAAAGCAAAAATTTATCTATAGATTTAAAGTGTGAAAAGTTGAAATTTTTTAGAGGATTTGAAAGAAAATTTATAATGGAACGAGATCTCTATATATTTATCATCCAAGTCTAATTTATTTAATCAACAAATCTATCTTTTAATCCCCCCACCCCCCCCCCACCCCCACCCCACCACCACAACAATTCGTTCTTCCCACCACAACACTAAAACACCGGATTAAATGGGGATTTCTGAGCCCTCGCCTCCCCCACGTTTTGATCGGTTAAACTTCTCACGAAATCTTCATAGTTATTTATCTGCTCTCATATGGTTTGCAAGCCCCTTGTGCACAACAGATTACAATCGAGCCTTATTCATCAATCCAGGTACCAATTTCGACCCACGCTTGGTGTTTCTGCTTCGTTAGGTTTAAGGTGCTCAACTATAGTTCTTGTGGTCGATAGAATTTGAAAGCATAGTTGATTTATTTTGTATAAACTGATAGTATATTGCGAGCCCTTTGTTCTACCTATTGCAAGCCCTACGATATACATATACAAAGTGAAATATGTACTGAACCCAGTAAGTAGGATGATGATCAGATCCAGTTTTCTGTCCATTAGTTTTGTTGCTACTTGGTATTTGTGTTGTTATAATGGTAGCATATGGATTACTTGAAACAATTGAGGTAGTATAAATAAAATGTCTTTGCTTTATCATTAATAATCTACTTAGCTAGAATTCTAATGGATATCATGATTCTGATGGATATCAAGAGCAAAAGTTGGGTCATGAGTAGGGTTAAGTTAAGTGATGTAAGCTGGTCAAATTGGGGTAGATGCATGTTGTAATGTCCTGAGGGTCTCTCATTGTCGTGGGACTTGTTGCTTTTTGGGGTCTGTACTTTTGTTGCTACTCTACTTCCTTAGTAGAGCTGCTGTTTCTGTTGTTTTAATGAATTTTTTCGAGCTGATAATCTACTTAGCAAACCATCTCCCAATTGGTTAAACATATATAATACCAAAAAAGTAAATAAATTCAATGGCAATTTAGTTATTCATGAACCTTTTATAAAGGGTAAAATGTATATATAGAATAATTATTTACATCTGCATCCATGGACAAATAATAGACATACATTTAGGTGAAAATTACCAACTCATTAAGATCTGGATCTTTCCGTATATAAAGTAATGGCATGTCACATTTAGGAACAGTCAAACTCTTTTGATTTTGTTATATGTTTATACTTCCTTTACATGTAATATATAGTTTTTATGTATTAAAAGCTTACTTTTTCTATATATTTTCACAGAGCATAATGACAAGACGAGGTGGGCGAGGTAAACAAGGTGGACATCGTAGGGAAGATGGCGCTAATCGTATTGGTACGTGACTGGGTATATGTAACAATTTTGTTTTATTTTGGGTTTGAGTACACTTATTATTGCATATTTATCTTGCAACAGATTCGGTCCTTCTACGCTCAAGCCAGGAAACTAATCCAATCCCTCCAATATCAGGTACTGGTTTACTAACTTTTACATATTTAATAATGCTTACTAGTTATTCTACTTGGCAAACCATTTTTTATACTCAATTTTATCCAACAAACCTAGGTGTTAATGTAGAGGAATCTCAAGAACCGGAGCAACAACAATCACCTCAACTATGTGGTTAGTAAATATGTTCAACTTTACTCTGTTATATTTTTGTAGGTAATGTTATAAGTGTAAATGCTCTTCTACTTGTTTGTACTAGACACGGTTTATGAGGCTGAGCAAGAAGTCGACAATGGTCTTACACGCAAAAAACGTGGCATTACGTGTGGAAAGGGAGCTCGAAAGATCATGAAAGCATCAAAGAAGAGATTGTTAGTGGAGTTTAATTTTGAGATGAGGCGGGTAATATCTGAAAATGAGTCTTCTTTCATGCACGAGTGTGGCTACATTTTACGCAAAAATTGTAGCTTACAATATAAGGAGTGGAGGCATGTGCCAAGTGAAGATAAGTTGTCTTTACGCCACAAGTTAACTGTAAGTTTTTTTTAATAATTTAATATGTTTTTTTTAAGATTTGCATTAGTCTAACGAGTTAATTATATTTGTTGCTTAAAGACACTCTTTGAATTTGATGTGGAGGATCCAAATGTTTGCAAAGTTATTGATAGCTACATGGCAAGGGCATGGAGAGGTTACCGAGCTGAGCTACATGTTTACTTCAAAGAGATTCAAGGATTGGCAGATCTAGCGAAGGCAAAGGCCACACCCCCTCCTGGTACTAGGAAAGAAGATTGGGAATATCTTTGTGATATGTGGTCTGAGACAAAATACTTGGTAATGTTTTAACAATATTTTACCTATTGTATTATTAATCTTTATTATATTCGATTTAATATTTTAAGTTTTATTTGGTTGTATGTCCTTGAAGGAAAATGCAGAAAAGAAAGTTATGGCACGTGGAAAGCGAAAGGTCGATAGTAGAAACGGTTCAAAGAGTACAATACGCTATCACCTTGAGCGTGGACAAGATTTGGATGCTTTATCGGGTCAAATTGAGACTTGGCGGCTTACACATTGGGATGCGGAACAAGGTTGGATATCTACAGAGGCGGTTGCACTATATGTAAGTGTACTTGCTTATATCTACTGTTATAATTAACCGTCCATAATCTCTATATAGAATGAAAGTACATATCACTAGAGGCAAAATTCATACTTCAAACCTTTTATACTGATTTACATGATAGAGACTTGAATAAAAGTTCACCTGCATATTCTACAATATCAATCACACACCAAATACAAGGAGAATAAATAATACCTACCTATAACAAATCAAATATTAAAAAGACTTAATATACCACAAAATAAGACAGATAGACCTGAGTATTAAAAAGGCAATATCACAACAGACTAGTTAGCTTGTTCATTTTATTATCATTATTTTGTCTCAATAGATTGTGAGAAATCTAAGAAAGAGTATTAAAAAGGCAATATCACAACAGACTAGTTAGCTTGTTGTTCATTTTATTATCATTATTTTGTCTTAGTAGAGTGTTTGACATCTGGGCAGATTTGAGAAATCTGAGATTGAGTTAAGTGTTACTAGTTCTATCAATGATACATAATATAAAAGCCAGAACAAAACAATTACTTTCCAACATATACTTTCTAAACCAATAATTTATTGTACTCGTCTTCTTTTTTATGCTTATAGGAAGATATGATGAAGCTAAGAAACAAACATTCCGTGGAATCAATGAGCGACAAAATGATTCTTGAGAAGGTACTTGGACGAAGTTCCGTTCGTTTGCGTGGATGGGGACGTGATCCAAGTATTACTAGTAACACCATGGGCACTTCTCGGAACACAAAACGTCCTACTTACGACGAAGTGGTAGATCAAGTTGAGACATTGAAAGCTAAATGTGCAGCTATGGAACAAACACTTATTGAGAGGAATATCATGCCTCCTCCAACAAGCACATCAGGACCATCTCAAGATGATACATCCGAGTGTGGTGAAGATATGAATCAGTGAAGCAGTTTTAGTATTTTCCATGAGCTCCTAATGACTTATGAATTATTTTTTACTTGATAGTTTAAGTATTTATATTTTGGTAAGTACTACTTTTCTTTTGTTCTTTAATGATGGAGTTATGCACTTTTAATTAAATATGGTAATTTGGTTTAGGTTTTTATTTGCACTCATATATTTTTGGTTGTTTGTATCTATTTGAAGATTATTAACTACATATGTTGTGATAAATATCCACACATAATTTTACTTTTACCAACACATATATATATTTATATTTTACACAAATTAAACTTATTGCCCACACATTTACTACTTTTACCTACACATAATATCATATTTACCAACACATAATATTACTTTTACCAACACATAAATACATGCCACGTCATCATTATAGTCCACGTCATGTGCCACGTCATATCCCACGTCATGTGCCATGTCATCAACCACGTCAGCAACCAACCAATCAAATCGTCGAACTTCTACCCACACATATTAGTTAGTTTAGCTACACATATATGTGTAGATATAGCATGCTATATACCTACACATAACTTATGTGTGGGTGTTGATCTATACCTACAGTCGCGAGGCAACACATCTTGACACTTACTTTATGTGTAGGTAAAAACAATTACCAACACATAATGCATTTTTAACCACACATACTATGTGTAGGTAAAGACCCAAAATTCTTGTAGTATGTAGTTTTTGATTAATTACTTGTTTTGCACTTGAATTTATTTTTGTGATCCAATGGACCCGGCCGGAGTCAGAGAAAAAAATAATATTTAATAATACATTACCAACTAACTCTTAAAAATTCCGACCCGCATAAAAATATATATTGTGAGTTCGTCATTATCACTGATGATCATAAACCAAACGAAATAGCTTTGTAACATTTTTTTTATAAATAGAATAGATTTAAGAAGCGTCTTGTAATATATATATGTTTCAATGGTAAAAAGTTGATCTTTTAAGTTCCTAAATACTAATTCAAAGATTTATGAATACCTTATAATTTGTCAAATTCAAATTGAGATCTTGCAGCCGGTGTTTGATGACGGTTCTGAGTTCTGACCACATTCACGACATGTTTTTGAAAAAATTATATGGTCATGCAGTGGCGGCAATAAACAACAAATGAGGAAGATTATAGTATATATCCATATATATGTTACATATGACAACCAAATAAAAGAATGAAAGATTTAAGAGACAATGGATGAAGCCACGTCTCCAGAGTTATCACTTATGACTAGAAGTTCATAGTTTCCCCACCAAACCTTCTGACCCCACATGCATATATGACCATACATATCAGTAACATGTTTCATCACAAATTAATTATGTCAACATGTACCATTTTTGTTGGAAATTCAGTAACGATTCAACAATCGGTTGATCAATTACAATATAAAGAAACAGTAATACAACGAATAGAAACAACTAAACGTAATCACCACCAAGTCTAATCACGAACAGCAGCAGGATCAGGCCCTGCAAAACAGAAGAACACAGAAAAGAAAACGAGAGGAACCGGGCTTGTGTTTGACACAATTCCCTTAAACAGATTCGACGTCTGTTCCCAGGGTACACCGGTTCAAAACTGTGTGTACAGCCGGACGAGAATACTTGCCTGAAACGAGACCGGAATGAAGCAGCAGCAGCAAGAGATCGTAGCAGCAGAGTAGTACGGATGTGGTTTTGTGTGTATCTCCTATGACCCAATTCACGTGTTTATATACGAAAACAAAACACTAGATTAATGTCCCATAATGTCACATTAATCCATGGTAATTAAGCTCATTAACCATTGTAATGAATGGTCAGTTTGGAATGCAAAGGGTTGGTTCAATGAACCAAAATTCGTTCTAGAATCTGCCAAAAAGAAAGCTCTCGAAAATTAGCAAAAACTGGTCACTTCTTGACCCCCGTTTCGGAGCTGCATTCGTGTCCGCAGGTCGCGCGGGCACGAGTTCAGAATTTCAACCCGAATTGCCATTTTTCGCACCCCCCCCTGCGCGAGGGTATGAGCTAGAGTAAAACATGACACAAGTGATGTCAAAGCCTTTGAGGTTTATCCTTATAAACCAATTACCCTTTTGTTCCCACACCAATGTGGGATAGCTCACATTTTTCCAAACTTGAACAAAAAATCTTTTGAGATAAACATCTCATTCACACACATTTTCCAACAATCCCCCACATGAATGGAGGTTGATCTCAGAAGTAACTTAATCCCGATCGAATTTCAACAGTTGAATCTTGCATACGATAGGTAGGCGTTACCCTTTGAACCTTCGCTCATGAAACACACTTAGTCTACTGGCTCTGAGTAGGCGGTGATGCCTTTGAACTCGTCTGCCGTTTGTGTAGGCGACAATGTGCTTCACACAAGACTCTCCTTGACAATATCAAGTCCTCATAGTTATGTTCGTTATGGTCATGAACATTAGCCTGGTTCTGCGAGAGCTCTTAGGTATTGTGCCCCCTCAAATACCCTTCGAAGCGACCCCCACTTCTCTCTCACATAGGTGATTCACCACGTGTGGCTGCCTCAGCTGAATCATTAAAAGCCATAGGCTTAACCTCGTACTTGTCACTTTTAGGAATGGACTAGGAGATGTATCGATTCCAATTATACATCCCCTTCTTAAAGTGCGTGGAGTTATCAATTCTTTCCCCCACAGTGACCTCACTAGTTCATACAATTAGGTTGTCCTATTGAACTCAGATCTTGGGATCTCCAGTCAACTGAGTTAGGTTTTCCTTCATATGAACTTTAATCTTTCAAGGGCTTCAGTCCCATTCCCATGCACGACTTCTGAACTACCTCTCTACTTAGGCCTTTTGTCAGCGGATCCGCAATATTATCCTTTGACTTCACATAGTCAACAGTGATAATTCCAGTAGAGATTAGTTGTCGTATCGTATTATGTCTACGTCTTATATGTATGTTCTTACCATTATACATTGTGCTATGAGCTCTGCCAATTGCCGATTGGCTATCACAATGTATACATATGGCCGTTGCCGGCTTAGGCCATCTTGGTATATCCTCCATAAACTGACGTAGCCATTCTCCCTCTTCACCAGCTTTATCTAAAGCGATGAATTCTGCTTCCATCGTGGATCTAGCAATAACCGTTTGTTTCGACGATTTCCACGATATGGCTGCACCTCCAAGTGTGAATACATATCCACTCGTTGCTCTGGAATCCTTCGTACCCGATATCCAGTTTGCATCACAGTGTCCTTCAATCACTGCAGGATATCTGGTGAAGTGCAGCGCGTAATCCCTTGTGTACCTTAGGTACCTAAGTAACCTAGTCACACATCTCCAATGAGTTGAACTTGGATTACTCGTGTACCTACTTAGCTTGCTTACAGCATATGCTAAGTCTGGTCTGGTACAACTCATCAAATACATCAAACTGCCAATAATTCTTGAATACTCTAATTGGTTAACAGGTTGTCCTCTGTTCTTAGCTAGATGTTGACTTGTGTCAATGGGAGTTCTAGCTACATTAGAGTCATTTGCATTGAACTTTTCAAGAATTTTATCCACATAGTGGGTTTGTCCTAAAGCAAGTCCACTTTGGGTTCGTGTGATTTTAACTTCCAAAATCACATCTGCTAAACCCATGTCTTTCATATCAAATCTTGCTTTCAAGATGTTCTTTGTTGATTTTATCATTTTGTCATTACTTCCAGCAATGAGCATGTCATCAACGTATAGACACAAGATGACATAACCATCTGGTGTGTCTTTCACATACACACACTTATCACATTCATTGATCTTGAAACCAGAATCACGCATGACATGATCAAACTTTTCATGCCATTGTTTTGGTGCTTGCTTTAGTCCATACAAGGATTTGACCAGTTTACACACTTTCTTTTCTTGTCCAGAGGCTCTAAAGCCCTCTGGTTGTTCCATGTAAATCTCTTCCTCTAGATTTCCATTTAAGAAAGCGGTTTTCACATCCATTTGGTGAACTTCCAAATTTCTAATGGCTGCAATGGCAAGTACCAACCTTATGGAGGTTATTCGAGTTACTGGTGAATATGTGTCAAAGTAATCTAGACCTTCCTTTTGTTTGTATCCTTTGACCACCAGTCTTGCCTTGTACTTTTCTATGGAGCCATCAGGCTTCATCTTCCTCTTGAAGATCCAACGATGACCTAGTGGTTTGCATCCCGGAGGAAGATCCACTAGTTCCCATGTATGGTTTTGTAAAATAGAATCTATTTCACTTTTGATGGCCTCCCTCCATTGAGGTCCTTCTGAGGAAGTTACCGCTTCATGGTATGTTTTGGGCTCACTTTCTACCATGTACGTGTAGAAATCAGGACCAAAAGACTTTTCAGTTCTAGCCCTCTTGCTTCGTCTAAGCTCAACATCTTCTTCCTCAATTTGCTCGTGTTCTTTCGGAACACAGTCTGGTTCTTCCGGAACACGTTCTGGTTCTCCCGGAACACATTCTAGTTCTTCCGGAGCATGTTCTAGTTCTTCCGGAACTAGATCCTCATGAATACGTTCATCATCTGCCCCAAACGTATTTCCATATTCTTTTGTAATGCATGGAAATATATTTTCAAAGAATGAGGCATTCTTTGATTCCATTATCGTTCCTTTGCGAATATCGGGAATCTTGGATTCATGCACAAGGAAGCGATACGCGCTACTGTGATCTGGATATCCAATGAATATACAGTCAACAGTTTTTGGTCCTATCTTTTGAGCCTTAGGTAGTGGAGCAACCACCTTGGCTAGACACCCCCACACTTTGAGGTATTCGTAGGACGGTTTCCTTTTCCACCATAACTCGTATGGGGTTTCATCTCTTTTCTTATGGGGTATCCTGTTCAAAATATAATTTGCTGAAAGGATAGCATCCCCCCACAAGTTTTGGTTTACACCAGAACTCACTAACATGGCACTCACCATTTCTTTCAAGGTTCGATTTTTCCGTTCAGCAATCCCATTTGATTGGGGTGAATATGGTGCAGTGAACTCATGTCTAATTCCGTTTTGCAAACAGAATTCAGCAAACGGTGAGACATACTCACCACCTCTATCACTTCTTACAACCTTGACCTTCCTTTCAAGTTGATTCTCAACTTCAGTTTTATATGCAATGAAAGCTTCAATTGCCTCGTCTTTACTTTTAAGCAAGTAAACATAACAATACTTCGTGCAATCATCAATAAACGTGATGAAGTATTTAAATCCATTTCTAGTTGGAATGGATTTCAAATCACACACATCTGTGTGGATCATACCCAAAGGTTCAGTGTTTCGATCGACCGGTTTGAATGATGATCTAGTTAATTTTGCTTCAACACACGTTTCACATTTATAGTTTGAGTCAATATCAAAAGTTGGTATGCAATTCAATTTAATCAAACGACGAATGGAATTAAAGTTAACATGACCAAGTCTACCATGCCACACATTAGAAGACTCAAGCAAATAAGCAGAACTGGTACCAGTCTTATTCATAGCATTGTTAACAACCATTACATTCAGTTTGAACATACCATTGAGGGCATAGCCCTTTCCAACATACACACTATTCTTGGTCAACACGACCTTATCTGACTCAAACACCATTTTGAAACCAAACTTATTCAACAACCACCCAGACACAAGATTCTTACGAATCTCAGGAACATACAACACATTAGTCAAGGTAAGCTCCTTTCCTGATGTCATTTTCAGGATCACATTTCCTTCACCTTTGACTTCAGCAGTGGCAGAGTTACCCATGAAGAGCTTCTCTCCATTAGTAACCTCCTTGAAGGTGTTGAACAAGTTCTTGTCAGCACACACATGGCGGGTGGCTCCGGTGTCAACCCACCATTCCTTGGTATTCGAACCAACCAAGTTAACCTCAGAGATCATCATTGTGAGGTCAGAGATCATGGCAACAAGATTCTCATAATCATCAACCATATTGGCTTGACGAGAGACATCTTTCTTTGGTTGTCTACATTCATTTGCCCGATGACCTGGCTTGTCACAGTTGTAACATTTGCCATCAAATTTCTTCTTTGCAACCCCACCTTTGGGTTTAAGATTAAACCCTTTCCCCTTGTTCTTCTTCTCAGCCCGTCCTCTACTTTTGTTACCTTTGGAGGATTGGCCATATTCAACAATATTGGCCTTTGCTTGCTCGGGGACATCACTCTTCTTTTGAGCAAGTTTGTTGTCTTCTTCAATACGAAGACGAACCACAAGATCTTCAACAGTCATTTCCTTTCTCTTATGTTTGAGATAATTCTTGAAATCAACCCAGCTTGGTGGCAATTTCTCGATCATGGCAGCAACTTGAAATGTCTCACTAAGTGACATTCCCTCCGCATGAATATCATGAAGAATGATTTGCAATTCTTGGATTTGGCTCATAACAGTTTTTGAGTCAATCATTTTAAAATCCAAGAACTTGGCCACCACAAATTTCTTTGTGCCTGCATCTTCGGTTTTGTATTTCCGTTCCAAAGATTCCCATAGTTCCTTGGCCGTGTTTACTTTACAATAGACATTGTAAAGCGAGTCCGCCAAACCATTGAGCACATAGTTCTTACACAAGAACTCAGAATGCTTCCAAGCTTGAACTGCGCTCACAGATTGAGCATCCATTTCCCCTTCAGACACTTGGGGAGCGATTTCAGTCAAGAACCTCGCAAGGTTCAACGTTGTCAAATAAAACAGCATCTTCTGCTGCCAACGTTTGAAGTTCAGACCGTTGAACTTTTCGGGTTTCTCAGCGTGGCTTGCAACCGCGTTAGGCAACGGTTCGACCATCACTGTGGTAACAGCAACGGAAGAGGTGAACACAGCAGAGACACCAGAGGTCGGTACACCAGAGGTTGGTAAAGGCTGAGATGAGTCCATTCTGAAACGAGACCCACAGGAGAACAGTTAGAAATATTCGTACACAGAGTGTACACCAATCTGTTTAAGTTTGTTGGAAATTCAGTAACGATTCAACAATCGGTTGATCAATTACAATATAAAGAAACAGTAATACAACGAATAGAAACAACTAAACGTAATCACCACCAAGTCTAATCACGAACAGCAGCAGGATCAGGCCCTGCAAAACAGAAGAACACAGAAAAGAAAACGAGAGGAACCGGGCTTGTGTTTGACACAATTCCCTTAAACAGATTCGACGTCTGTTCCCAGGGTACACCGGTTCAAAACTGTGTGTACAGCCGGACGAGAATACTTGCCTGAAACGAGACCGGAATGAAGCAGCAGCAGCAAGAGATCGTAGCAGCAGAGTAGTACGGATGTGGTTTTGTGTGTATCTCCTATGACCCAATTCACGTGTTTATATACGAAAACAAAACACTAGATTAAACCAAAATTCGTTCTAGAATCTGCCAAAAAGAAAGCTCTCGAAAATTAGCAAAAACTGGTCACTTCTTGACCCCCGTTTCGGAGCTGCATTCGTGTCCGCAGGTCGCGAGTTCAGAATTTCAACCCGAATTGCCATTTTTCGCACCCCCCCCTGCGCGAGGGTATGAGCTAGAGTAAAACATGACACAAGTGATGTCAAAGCCTTTGAGGTTTATCCTTATAAACCAATTACCCTTTTGTTCCCACACCAATGTGGGATAGCTCACATTTTTCCAAACTTGAACAAAAAATCTTTTGAGATAAACATCTCATTCACACACATTTTCCAACAATTTTCATATTCTTCGTCCTTTTTGTTATCTTCTTCGCTAAATAGTATTTGCAGAGCCATCACGAGCGAGAACATGTCACATTATCAAAAAAATGTGGGGTATGTGGTACGAGGATGGGGAATCTAATATAGAAGAAAAATAGATATAATTGTTTATTTTTTTTAAATTATTAGGAGGACGATAGAGATAGAAATGACGATCCCGTTATGAATGCTGTAAAGGTGGGGGAGTGCAATCCAAACTCCTATTATTATTTCCCACATATTCATGACTCTCTCTCTCTCATAACATTATCCTCCAACTCCTATGAATAGATGGGGTGATGTTCTCTAACTCCATTCGTTTCTAGATGTGTTATGAAAAATTGAAAACTTGTACGTCAATTATAAAATAATTTGGTGAAATCAATTAGGTTTCCCCAGGTACAAGATCAAGGGGACGGTGTTCCCACATGGAGAGTTAATGCAACATCATCTTTCTGCTTAGCTCTCTGAGTACACTATGTTATGAAATTAATTATGTCGTTATTCTAGGGACGTACTTTCTACTTTTGATGGTTAAATTCCATCTTAAAGCTATTGATAGAATTTAAATACAACTAATTTTATGATGACAAAAGAGCATGTACCATTATTTCAAAGATGTAAGGCTAGAACTCTTTGGTTCAACCTTAGGTATAGGGTTTGTTTGTAAATATGTTTGTAGGGTTTTTAATTGTGTTGAGCATCTTGTGTTTGTGTTTTATACTGTGTTTTGGATTTTAATCATTATACGCAATTATTTCAAATTGCAAAGAGTGTCAAAGTTAGATTTTTCATAACCCAATTGTAAGATTGAAATCAACGCCACACGATATCACAAGCTAATCTACACATGCGGAATCTGTTTAGATTAGTGATTCAAGACATAAAACGAGACCAAAAACAAGATGAAGACGAATACGATTATAACAAAATAAAACCTTCTATTGATGCACACGATGATCTATACACATTGTGTTTATATACTACAGATGCCCTAATTTGGTCCAAGCCCAATACTCCCTAACACCTATTAAACTACACTTAACAGTCCAATAACACTTGCAAGCCTACTAATGAACCGAACACTACATATTTAATATATAAGCCTCTGTTATATCCTTACACTAATTTAACGTTCGTTGTGTTCTTGGTAGTTTAATAATCTCACCATATAAATACGACCCGATTTAATTGTTTGTTATACACTTTGGCCTTTGTGTTTGATTCTAACCATGTCTCAACCAGATTTAAGTGTCTCTTATATCTTTATGTTTGATTCTAAACATGATATATTATTGACTTTAATTACATATTTTGCAAGTAAACCTTGTAACAGGTCAAAAAAGAAGTTATATATAAAGGATGGATCCATTAAAAACCTCTTAAGTTGTGAAAAACTTAAAAACCCTGTTTTTCATATAAAAAAAAAATAATTAAATTTGGGTGATCGTTCTTTTAATTACCTTTTACAAAATTCAATTTTTGTTGTATGCAATTCTTGGGCTATGTTTGGCGTACTAGCTGAAAAGCTAGCTGCTAGCTGATAAACTATAAGCTAGCTGATAAAAATAACGTTTGGTAAAAACTAGCTGATAAACTAGCTGAAAATTATAAAATGACATAAAAGTACATGTCATAAATGTAAATAAAGGTATTTATTTATAAGTTAGGGAATGGTAGAACTGGAAATATTATAAAAGCTAGTTGAAACGCTACTCCAACTAGCTTAGCCTGTGTTTGGCGCGCCATAAGCTAGCTTTTTGGCGTGCACCAAACGGAGTTTTTTTTAAAAAGCTAGATTTTTTAAAAAGTCCCGTTTGGTAACGTCAAAAAGCTAGCTTATAAGCTAGGTTTTGAAAAGGTAGTTGAAGTAGCGTTTCAACTACCTTTTATAATATTTCCAGTTTTACCCTTCTCTAACTTATAAATAAATATCTTTATTTACATTTATGACATATACTTTTATGTCATTTAATATTTTTCAGCTAGTTTTTACCAAATGTTATTTTTTATAAACTAGCTTATAGTTTATCAGCTAGCTTATCAGCTATCAGCTAGCTTATCAACTAGTGCACCAAACACAACCTTAATTTTCAAAATGTAGCTTATAAGCTAGCTTATTGACGTTACTAAACGAGGCTTTTAAAAAAAACTAGTTTTTTTTTAAATAAGGCACTGCTAGCTTATAAGCTAGCTTATGGCGCGCCAAACACAGCCTTAGTTTTACTCAACCCAATCAAAAGCGAATTTTACGTTTCTTGCAATTAGTTAAATAATCAATTGTTACACACGTCATTCATACTCTTTGTTGTTCAACATCGTACTTAACCTATCTAATATGATATCTAGGAAAGCATTTTCATCTATACTTTTATGGTACTTTGACGCCGGTCATCTACCAAATGGGTTGGTTAAAAGCCAAACCGGTTAACCTATGTAACAGGTCAAAAATGAAGTTATATATAAATGATGGATCCATTGAAAACTTCTTAAGTTGTGAAGAACATGAAAACCCTGTTTTACATATGAAAAAAGAGAGAAAAATTTAAATTTTATATTTATTTTTAATATTGATTATACTTTCAATTTATTACTTTTGGTAATAAAAAAAACGCCAAGTAGAGTTAAAAAACAGATTTTTTAAACCTTTTTTCGTAGGTAAAATTTTGAAATTTTTATATATGTAATTTTCCGAGAACGGATATTTTTTATTTTATCCGAATTTAAAAAAACTAACTGTTCTTTCTTAACCATTTTTCAGATCCTGTGCCGGAAATACATTTAGAACAATCTCATATTTTTTATATATTCTTTTTGCAAAAATATATGGGTTTTCAGAATTTTCACAACTCAAATAGAATAAGAGGAAATTAAGAGGTGTGATGGTATTTTTGGTATACAATTTATTTGTTGACTTTTTTAAGTTTCCCAACTTTTTTAAATATTCATAACTTTTTTATACGATATTATTTTTTATATAAAAATTACACCATAAAATCAATCATTTTTCTCTTTAATTTGAGTATAATATTGATATATAAAAACTAATTATTTTATTCTTTTAAAAAATTATACTAGTTTGTAATAATTATATTGATTTTTAAAAAAGTGTACTCGATTTAAAAAAATAATAATACTTGTCAGTAAGTTATGAACGCAAGTTCCTCTTAGAGGAATTTCACGGGTGAGTTTAGTCACTCCATGACAAAGCCATACAAGTATAACCTCATACCTTTAGTGATGATTTTCAGCGATGGTTTTTCGGTGCAAACATCGTACTTTTCTATTAGTTTTTATTTTATTCCTTATATAATCCATTTATAGAAAATGACGTTTAGCAAATAATCTATACAAACATTAAAAAATAATTATTTATCAGTGTTAATCATTACTTCTATAAATTAATTTTGTTTATATAGTTTTCTGTTTAACTGCGAATTTATCACACATATTCCATAAACTAATTTATACAAATATCTTGGTTTGAATCCAGGACTTTTAACTAAAAGAACAAAATCTCTATCAGGTGGTCTAGTCTCATTTGATGTTTATATAATTTTTTTAAGGGCATTTGGAGCTATCCTAGATCTTCAATACCCGAGTGAGCATTCTAGTGGTGTACTGGATTTGATTTTTCAGTATTAGTGTGTGCTGATAAATAACCAAACAACAAACTGAACCATTCTCAAAACTTATCTTTATATTTTTATCTGTTATAAAAAATATATTATATCTTTATCTGTTATAAAAAAAATCTATATATACAAACAATAAAAAGTAAATATAGAAAAAAATATTTAGCTTGAAAGTGAAAGTAAGAAGGTGATATATTTAAGAAGAAACCAAACCAGCAACATCCTCAAACTGAACCAGATATATGTACTGATTACTTCTGTTCATCTTAGTGTAGAATAGTACACCAAACAATGCCAGTACTGGTATCGTGTGATTGTGTTTGTTGGATACTTGGATTCCTTTTTTTTATCCTCAAAAGTGATTGATTTTGTTAGAGAAATCATTGTTTTTTTAAAAGTAAAAAACTAATCCTTAAATTTGATGGAATAATAATACCACTTGGACTTGGGTTGCAATCTCATGGTAAAAGACAAAGCATTTTTAGTGAAAATAAAGATTCAAATGTTGACACGATGAAAATTGATAGAATAAAAAGAATTTATTGTTCAAAAAATAGTAAAAATAATAAGATCAAAGCTTAACCTAAACATTCATATTTAACTACATTTTTATGAAATATAATTGTTTAAGTGATTCTGAAGCAGGGGCGGACCTACCCTATGGGTAGGGTAGTCCCCGCGACCCCTGAACCGTTAACGCGAAGAAGGAAATTTTTTCGGGTTTTACGTTTTTGTATTTTGCGACCCCTGAAACGAATTTTTCGCGACCCCTGGAAGAAATTTTATGGTTTTTACCTAAAAATATGATCAAAAGCCCCTTGAAAATATGATCAAAAGCCCGTTAATTACCTAAAAAAAAAAATCGGGACCGCTGCCCCCGAACCCCCATTAGTCCCCGCTACCCTGATTTTCTTTCCTAGATCCGCCCCTGTTCTGAAGTAACATATAATATATATAACAAGTAGGGTTAGGTTCAAATGAGAATCAATTGGTTTTGAGAATTTTTAAAACCATTCTGGGCCAATAATGTTCAGGGGGGGGGGGGGCACTCAAATTCATGGAGGAGATTTCCATATATATAACTAGTGGCTAGAATCGTTTTTAAAAGTTTTCAAAACCAATTAGTTCTCAAATGATCCTCTCCCATAACAAGTATGTTACAATAATTACATAAAGCTTATTTGCCAACTCGATCACCATAAGGAGTACTCGTCCCTTGGATTCAATCACCATAAGGAGTACCCCAAAACACCCCTTGGGGTGCTCTGTGGTTGGGCTCACCGCTCACGAACGTGTATCAGCGTTTTGGTTTTTCTTTTCTCCATCACTCAAACAATTACACATTATTTTCTCGTTTTAAATAAAACCCTAAATTCACACAACCACAATCCACACTATCACTAACCCATCACACATTTTTTTCACTATCACACCACATCCTGCGTGACAGCTTAATCACTTTTATACCATCACACCACTACACATATCCATAGGGAATTTTGAACATTTGATGGTTTAAAATCTATCTCATAATCAAAAGATTGAGGTTTCAAATCCATTGTATTAACTAATGCGATGCCTAGCGAGAAGCACAAAACACTAACACAGACTGGTAAAACGTTTCAATAATTAATTGATGAAGTATCGTATAGATTTAAAGGTTTAATAAAAGTTATATTTATATAATATAAAAAATTAAAATCTAGTTATACATTATTACATAATTACATATCTACATTAATTATGCTATTAAATTTTTTTGGTTACATTTTTTTTATGATTAATAATACGATTTCATCCTTTTAAACTTCTTAATTTTCTAAGCAAATAACAAGTTTGTTATTCTAAATGCATTATAATATAATATAGTATATATTTTAATTATTATATTATACAATAAAATTTCAAAGATGAATAGTAGATTTTTTATTTTTTAAACTTTGGTCACGTGACTTTGGTGCTTTGACGCTTTCTATCCCTAAACTTTTACGATTTGTTTTTTTTCTTTTTAACGTAATAGTAACTTTTAGTTTTCATAGTTTGGCCACATTGTTTCATACTCTTACGTTTTGTACCGTTTAACTTTTAAAGTTTTTTTTACTTTAAGTTTTGTTGTCTTCTATTTTGGTCACGAAACTTGTAGATTTTCTACTTTCGTTTTTTAGTATATATTTATAGTTTTATACTTTCAGTACAAGACTGTTACACTTTTACATTTTATGCCCCTCAACTTTTTTACCCTCTAACTTTTAAACTATTTTTTTTGTTTTAAGTTTTGTTGTCTTTACTTTGGCCACAAAATTTTTAACTTTTATACTTTCGTTTTTAGTATACTTTTATAGTTTTATATTTTCACCACAAGACTTTTAGACTTTTATGTTTTATACCACTTAATTTAGTATATTTTTATAGTTTTATACTTTTACCACAATCATTTTATATTTTTACGTTTTATACTCCTTAATTTTTAATCCTCTAACTTTTAAAGTTTTTTTTGTTTTGTTTTAAGTTTTTTTGTCTTCTACTTTGGGCACGAAACTTTTAACTTTTCTACTTTCGCTTTTAATATACTTCTATAGTTTTATACTTTCACCACGAGACTTTTAAACTTTTACGTTTTATAGCACTTAACTTTTTTTACTTTCGTTCAGTATACAAATTCAACCTCGCAGCAACGCGCGAGGTGGGTAAAAATCTCGTTTAATACAATGAAATTTGTATGGTGAATAGTCTTCTTTTAGTGTTTTAGGTTTTGACCACGTCTGTTTTCTTTTTCTACACTTTACCCCCTTTGTTTTAAACATGGTTGTACACAGAAAGTGAATTGGTGGGTGGTATTTGTATTAAGCTCCTTTACATATGTCATCTCTTTCTTTCTCTCTCTCTCTCTCTCTCTCTCTCTCTCTCTATCTATCTATCTATCTATCTATCTATCTGTGTATGTTCTCTTCTTCTTTACATGAGAGCTTCTCTCTCTAAAAATTAGATAACCGACAAGACCGACAAAACCAGAACCATCTTTCGCGACGGTGTTACCGGCGATGGTGGGTGACGGTTTTCGACGATGTTACCGACGATGCTACTCCCGGTTGGCGGTTGCCGGTGTGCGATGATTTCACCGACGGCGGCAGGGCGTTTACCGCAGCCATCGTCGGTTTGAGCCCGGTCTTTCTGATGACCTTAGAAGGTCGTCGTTCCTGCCGTCGATGCTCCGCTGATGTCGTTGCGTCGGCGTTGAGTTAACGTCGTCTTTTTTTTTGCTCCTTATACACCGATTTTAACATGCATGTGTAGATCGGAGACTATAGATGATTGTCTTGGTGGTCGTTTTGCGGCGGTTTTAGGGATTTCCGGCGGCGGCCATGGCTTCCGGCCACCGGAACAGTTTTAAATGATGATGGTGATGAACTAATGATGGTTTTGGCTTTCAAATTTTGATGGATGTGTTTTGATGGTAAAATTGGGACTGATTTGGGATTATTCTGAGTTAACTTGGTATTGAGTCAACCCGGTTGACTCGGGCTGTTCTTATATCAATAACTTGGGCTATGATGATCGTTCTTCACAGATCTGAGCCTACTTCATGTTTTACAAATGGATTTATGTTTTTGGACGCTTTCATCTATGGCAGTGATGATCATTCTTGATAGATCTGAGCCTGTTTCGATCATTGTCTTGGTGGTCGTTTAGCGGCGGTTTTAGGGATTTCTGGCGGCAGCCATGGCTTCCGGCCGCCGGAACAGTTTTAAATGATGATGGTGATGATGGTTTTGGCTTTCAAATTTTGATGGATGTGTTTTGATGGTAAAATTGGGACTGATTTGGGATTATTCTGAGTTAACTTGGTATTGAGTCAACCTGGTTGACTCGGGCTGTTCTTATATCAATAACTTGGGCTATGATGATTGTTCTTCACAGATCTGAGCCTACTTCATGTTTTACAAATGGATTTATGTTTTTGGACGCTTTCATCAATGGCAGTGATGATAATTCTTGATAGATCTGAGCCTGTTTCGATCATATATCTTATTTCAACTAATGTTTCGGTCTTACGATTATTTCGAGATCAATTGAATGTTCATGTTGCTTTTTTTTAATGTAATTTGGAGAAGATTTGCAGCAAGAATCATTAGTCACATTTTATAGGCCGAAGATATCAACTATCAAGCAAATCATCTCCCTGGGCCGGTTATTCCTTCAAGTCTTGAACCACCGTTACAAAAGATTGCTGCTTTTGGAAAATTTTGCAGAAACCCTGTTGGAAATTGGGTCTTTTTTTTGAAATCTTGGAAACCCATTTGAAGAAAAAGCTAAAAATGGTAATTTTGCAGAAACCCCAAATTATCAACCAAGAATGTAAATGATGGAATAATGATAATATTTTCAAGATTTACGAACCCTATCTTTTGCAACGGGATTTTTGCAACAATACGTTACTAAACGGTGAACTGATTGATTCATTGGGGTTTCAGAGATGAAGATGTTAGTTGTAAAAAATTACATAAAGGTCCATGTGGAAAAACCATTCGTTTTTCTTATTTTTAAGATTAGTCATTTCTTTTCCTTGACTAAAACAGATTTCTTTTTAAAATATTTTCGAAAATTTTAACTTTTTCTTAATGATATTTGCAAATCTTCAAATTGTGACTAAACACAAATATTTTATGGTTTAAAGGCAGTGTAGAAAATCATTCATTCAGTTTTGAAGACAAACAACGAGGGTGGCCCGCCGCAACGCGCGAGCGGATCATCATCTTGTTTATCCTAAAAACAAATATTGATATTGGTGTTAAGAAAAATCATGGACAAACGAATTTGGAATAAAGACTTCTGCGGTGGAATCTTGATTCTAAACATTTGTAATTCCAAATTATTACTTTTATGAAGATCATCAGTCTTATATTGATCAAAGTTGTTTTCTGATTTGAGAGTCCACTACTATTGGGCTAATTAATATGAAGCATATATGTAACGGTTTCATATCATTTTATATTTATTTATATCTTAAGGGAAGTGGTGTCAAGACAAGGTGTTTAAAAGATGGAAAATCACATAAATAGTCATTTCATTATATATATATGATTGGGAGAATGGCCATTGATCACAAAAACACAAAAGTAGCCATTGATTTTTAAATTAGAGTTAGACTGATGTGTTAAAATCAGAAAACTTTAAAATTTGAAAGGAGATGGGACGTGAGCATGTGTGGTGTAGTGGTAGGAAGCTTGTGTTTTCTACTTGAGACACAGGTTCGATTCTTACGGGCAACACTTTGGAAAGGGCATTGGCGATGAGGGGAGACTTGGGGCTGAAAGGTCACAAGTTCGATCCCTGAGCTCACAGGTTTTACCACCCGGCCGCTCGCGGAGGTGGATTTCCCTGGAATGAGCTCAACTGGTGTAAATAGTGCCCGGGTTTTCTGAGGCATTCGTTGGCCGTTCAAAAGAAAAAGATGGGACGTGAGCTTTTATATATTTTTAATTTTATTCTACAAATTAGTTAAGGATCTTAATATGTTTTAAAAGAAGTATTAATTTATTTTAGAAAAAAAATATTACTTTTTTTAAGGAAGTATTACATTTTTTTAAAGTTCATTGGAAAAAATGGTCTTGGTGGTTTAGACACCATTAAGAGTTAGAATCTCTTAATAAGGAGTAATAAACAAACAACCAGATATCTTAAATCCTCTTAGTGAATCAGATCTCGGACCCATTAAGAGTTTTTTTCTTTTAAAACAAACAGGGCTTAGTATTTATAGTCGTTTCAAACTAGGACCTTAGGCTAGGTAAAAAATACTATAGAAGAAAAAGATCTAAATGTTCTTTGGAAAGACAAGTCCGTCTCTAAAGTCTTATTTAAGATATTTATTCTTAGACATCTAAAGATATCCTTAAGAAAGCTTGTTGGACTTAATCTTATAAACGACCACGAGCGCGTTAATGTGTGAGGATAAAACTTGTCGAGTAGTATAAAATTTAGTTAGTATCCTATACAAATAGGTTTTCTTATTTGTTTCTTATTTAGAAGTATTTGGAGCAAGTCGGTCAACCCTCTATATACTGACTCACGTTTGGACATTATTTGTAGTCAAGTTTTTAGAAGTTATATTTTCTTAGTTATCAGTAAAGAGTTTCGGAGTTATCCTACTTTTGAATTGGTTTTTATAGTTATATATTTTTATTATTTATCAATAATATATTGGAGGGGTAATTTTTTCTACCAAATCCCTAACTAATATCCGGGTGGTATGCCTAGGATGGAAGATTCTAATGATTACTTTATAAAAACATATGTTTTTTTAAGAACATACATAATGAATGGGTATCCTTAACAATAGTGGCGAAGCTTGAAAATATCAAGTGGGGGGTCAGGATCTATTCTTTTTTTCTAACGTCAATTTTTGGGTAAATGGGAGGTCGAAACCGGAGTATATCGAAACTTTCTACACGAAAATTATATACCACTTACATCGCAAAAAAAATTTCGGGGGCCCCTGCTTGACAGTGACACCATAAGTCACTCAAGTTCTTGAATATGCGTCTCTTCATGATCTGTTTAGAATTCTCCATTCACTCAAAAGAACGCTTTCTGATTTGATCTATTTAGAATTCTCCATTCATAAGAGCACGATCTGATTGAATCTGCAAGCTTGAAAGGAGCCCCATTTGCCTTATTATACAAGTTATGTGATAAAAAGACAAAAGTTAAAGAAGATTTTGTAATGACCAAAAAGACACTCATCATAGCGCACGAATCAGGTGATGAAGAATATGAATTAGATAATCGCCGTGTTCTTGATAGTAAAGTGGTGATTCCTTAATCAAATATAAATATGAAGATTAACTCTTGAAGATGATAGAAATGAATGTTATCCACTGGGCCCTCCGCTGGCTGAATTAAAGCCCATAACCAACCCTCTGGGCTCTCCGCGGGTCCATACCACACTTTACATTTAATGCTTATTCTAGAAGAAGGGTCCACCTCTAACAAACTAGCATTCTGCATGAGACTCTTAGCAAATCAGAATCCACCATACAAAAGGAATAATCACACCTGATATTATGTTCACGCGTTGTGAGACCCACGCATTGACATCACGCAGGTGGCCAAACCCTAATGCTAAGTTTATGAATACTGGTCCAAAAGGCACCTTTCTTGGACAATGCTCTCATCTCTCACTTTCATTCCATAATCACACGCACTACACTTACGTGTTACTGATTCTCAAGTCGGAGGGCCGTTACAGGGACCCCTTCCCCCTGTACTGTCGTAACGCGTTTGTTTAGTGTGCAGGTTTCAATCCAGAACTTATTATCGCCTTCATTTCCATCTTCGATATCGGCTTTTCGAAGAGTCATTAACAACTCTGAGGTAATCTATTCAGGTTTGATCATTTTAAAGCATTCACAACCCATTCTGTAAAATTATGTGAGTGTAGACTTTAAAATTTAAGGTTTGGTTGTAAGTGATTGTGAATGGAAGAGAGATAAAATATATTGAAAATCTGTATATTTGATAAAAAAATACTCTTAATTCTGTAAAAATTTAAGGTCTGGTTGTGAGTGGAAGAGAAAAAATTGGTATAAAAATCTATTATTTAATTGTGGTTATGAGTTTAAGAGAGAGAAAAAAATAATAATAAAGATATAAATTATAAGGATAAATATGAGGAATAAGTTGTGAATGCTCTTAGTTTTCTTCAACTATAAAAAAAATATTAAAAAAGTTATAATAATAATCGTCATGTTGAAATGGCCAATCTTTGGCTCTTCTTACCAAACAACTATTGATAGTAAGTTTAGAAAGAAACCTCCTTTCGGAGTTTCGGTTATAGCCCAAAAAGATACTCATACAAAATGACTTTCAGAAGCCCAATAAAGGCAATTTAGATGTCTTGCTGTAAATGTTATAAAAGGGACACAATATCTCTGTTATAAAAAATACATTACAAGAAAAAATAATGAAGACGCTATAAAAGCATAAAGCCAAAAAGCACTCGGTGTATGTTGGCTTCATCCGTTAAATAATTAACTCCTAAATAAACACCTTATAATATGTAGAACTATATAATATAATTGTGACCCACATATGATATGATGTATGTACAAAATAAAAATCATGTATATACTACAACATGACTATAGTTTACAAAGCAAAAGACTTGGAAACACATGCATATTGAAATGAAATTTCATACTTACAAGGTCGGGAAATCATCGGACCAAATTAGAGGAAAATGATATGATCTGCCTTGACGTTGAAGTTGGTAGTAGATTCTCTAAACAATCACAAGTATACGTCTCAAATTCATATTTCAAAATAGTTATCCACTAGAATGATGTAAAAAACACTAAAAACCTACTTCTGGACACAAATAACACAGATCTAGTGCCAGTTACATTCTGATCTCATCAGTTATGAAACAAGTGTTTAGAAGAAATATTATAAAGTATGCCAATTTTGAGATATATGAATGAAAGTTATTACACTTCATTTTTTTATCATCACCTTTGAACAAACCGATCTGCAACTATTTGTGTCATTAATTTCAACATTCCTACCCACATGAAAATCATTCATTTAAGTTCAAGCAACCTCATAGAAAGAATATAAACCAATATTATTTAAACTCAAATAATCATATATCTTATTAGAATTGCTTATTTTCATGAAGTTTGACTTTTGAATAGTCAAACTGTCATACTTTAGATCACAAATTGGCCATGAATTCAAGTTTATTTATGTATTTTATCGATTCCAAAAGATTTTATGTCAGTACAAAACTGCACTAAGTTTTAGAATCAAATTTCATAAAGATTTGAGCAGAATTCGAAATTCACAACATGTCTTCTTCATGGAGGTCTTTTAATGGTGAATTTTCAAATTTTTATGGTTTTGATTAATTCTTGTTTCTGTAGATTCGTTTTGAGCATATGAATCCATTGATAAAATAAATTTTGAATATTGTTTATCGAATGATCGAATTGGAGCTCAAGTTCATCAATGGTGGGTTAAGAGAGTCGGACTATATTTTTTGATTCGTTCACCATGAAACCTAAGCAATATGGATCTAGTTTTGTTAGATTTTCTATCACGAATCCAAAAGCAATTTACGGATCGAACTTTCGTTAAGAAAATGAAGAAAATATGATGAATCAAAGTTGTGGTGTTGTAAAAAAATATGGATAATATTTGTATGGAAATAATTTATTTATTTTTATTTTTAACTATAAGATCCTTACCTTTTGTAAATATCTTCGTTAAGAAAATGAAGAAAATATGATGAATCAAAGTTGTGGTGTTGTAAAAAAATATGGATAATATTTGTATGGAAATAATTTATTTATTTTTATTTTTAACTATAAGATCCTTACCTTTTGTAAATATCATTTAATTTGTTAATTTAAAAATCTGTAAAAATGACACATAAGCCTAATCCTAGGTGACACACCTTAAATTGTGCCACCTAGACATTAAAAACTTGTGCTTTTTATATGTATATAGAAGATAGATTGGGGTTGGATACAAGTGTCAAGTGGCTGTTATAGGAATAAAATTAATTTGTAAAATTCGATTCAAGTAAATTATTTAAATCGGTTTTATTCAAATAAACGGAATTATTATAAAATATAAGGCAGTTACAACATATAAAAAGACATCGCTAAACTCCGTAAGCATATTATATTTTTTGAAAACAAAATTATATATTATTTGAGTTCAGTTCTTAGGGTTGGTTTGGTTCGAGAAACCTAAATTCGAACCATATTCAAATTAATTCGATTTATATTTTGATTTATTCGAATCCGATAAAACAACACGACCCCCTTCAAGTTGGTTGCTGTGGATAATAGTAGTGAGGGCCTAACTTTGGGAGTGGCTTCCTAAAATTTAAGAAATGAGCGGTCCTGTCATGGACCATGTTTTGGGGCCACACACACCAATGTCTAGTGGAACTAAATTGGGGTCATGGGTGGCAAGTGGGTATGTGACCACAGTAACGCTTATTTTCCTAATATTTTCTTAAGAGATATGATTCATTATATTTTATGATTAAGATACTCATGCTATATACATGTTGTAATTTGAAAATCTTAAGCAATTCAGAATTACAATTTACAACTCCTTTTGATTTGTTGTATTTTGTAAAGATGGTATAAAAATCAACTGAAGAATGATGGGAATCTAAAAAAGAATAAGGTTGACTTTACTACCCAATGATAAGGTAAAGTGTCACATCTAATATGCAAATAAACAGCAAGGATAAGGTAAAGTGTGACATGCAAGGTTATACAAAGAAAATGATAAGTCATACGTGTACGGACATGCAAATAAACTGCACGGCCATGTCGATTGGCGGTCATCCTTGACGGATGTCCAACATGGTGTACAAATCGTGGTATAGGGACGTGTCACAGACCAACTCGTATACCCAAACCGTCATTCCCGTGTCAGTTTCAATGTTTTAAAAACCGGTTTTGAAGTTGAACCGGAAAAGTTTTCTGGGTCGGTTCGATAGGTCTGACCGGTTAGACCGGTCGGTTCAACCGGTTAGGGGATTTTAATAAATATTTTTATAAAAATAACCGGAAAACCGGCCGGCCGGGTCGAATCTCGTAAAAAATTGTGAAAAACCAGACATAAAAAACCGGAGACTCCCAAAAATTTGGTCAAACCAGTTCAACCGGCCGGTTCAAACCGGTTTTAAAACACTAGTCATCTTCTTTAGAAAGAACTTGTCATTACTCTCTATTTAAACCCTTAAGGAACTTGTCATTTCTATCTATTTAAACGGGAGAATGAAATTGACAAAGGAATGGAATTATCAAGGGAATGAAATGTATCATTGTCATTCCATGGTTCTATTTGGTTATTATGTGGAAATAAAATAAATTATGTCTTCGTCTTGTTAGCTAGTTAGTAAAAACAAAGTAATGATATACAATTTGACTAACATTTCCATTCAAAATTAATATATATGTTTTATATTTATATTTTTTGATTTTTTTAATTTTAACTGTTTAAATTATTCATTTATTTAATTTTAATTTATCATTATTTTTTATTGTTATTTACTATTTATATTTATTTATTTTTGTTTTCAATTTTTATTTTATTATTTTTTTTGTTTTTATTTGTACATTTTTGTTCTTTTTTTTTATCTTTTTTTAATTTTTTATTCATAGTTTTATCTATGCTGTTTTCAGAAGATTTCAAGGAAAAAACAATCAAACTTAAGAAAAATTTATATTTCATAATTGAAGGAATCGAAAAAAAAAACACGACTCCTCTAAGAAATGAAAATCTTTAGAAATTGAAGAAATCACATTCTTTATGTAATAGTCAATTTCATTTCAAAATGCTACAAAAAATGTTATTATTCAATTCCGACGTAATGACCCATTCCATTTCACCATCCATTCATGCATAACAAACACTACCTTAGTACTTGTAATTCCTCACCATAACCTGAGGCAGTTAGCAATAAATTATTACCCGGGTTGCAGTTAGCAATAAGATCATTACCATGGTTTCTATCCGTAAATATAAGTTACACTGACTCTATCCGTAAATATAGGTTACCCTGACTGAACCGTATAAATCTTGCGTGTACGTTCTTGTTTATGTTCTTCTACACTGATTGTTATTGAGTGTGTATAGTTGATTACGTATCCTAACATTGGCACATTTCATCTCATCTTTGGACATGTGTTGTCGACCCCTTTGGTGTATATATCCACATTTTAGCTTCCTTGAATATAAATCCTTCTTAAAAATCACCATGAAACTTTAAATTTTTAGTGTGCCATTAGAGGAGCTAGAAGTCACCAAAGTCGGTAGAAATAAAGTGTGTTTGGACAGCAATAAGAAGAATAGAAGTGTTAGTAATCATCAACATAAGTTGTCTTCAACTTAGAGCTCACTATTATCAATTGGTAAGCATTTTTTTATAATGTTTTTGAAAGTAAATTAGTTGGAATTGAATGTGATGCTGAAGATTGAAATCAGAATTTCTATTAGTAATCAATGATCCCCAATCCACGTGGTTCAGCTGAGATACCCAAAAAATATTAAAATGGAATGTCTGGGGTTCAAGTTCCACATTGACTAAAAATAACGGATCCAGATAGGCCAGAGGGTTTTCTCACCTATTATGAATTTCCTACTAAATGTAGTCTTGGAATAAGGTGGATGGTAGGCTGTTGGCCCTTCCATTTGTAATATATATTGTCCTAGATTTCCTTTTCATTGTAATCCTTTTCATTTAGATTGTAATTTTATACCAATGATCTCTAGCTCAATTGGCTAGGGGAGGTACCCAAGACATTATAATGGGAAGGTCTTGGGTTCAAGTCCCACTTGTAACAAAAAATAAATAAATGGGGTTACAAGTTGGGCCAGGGGGTTTTCTCACCTATGATGAGTTTCCTCCTGATGGAGATTGGAGATGATCGGGTGGGTGGGTAATGCCCCCGTCAGTGATCCAAATTTTGCCGTTCAAAAAAAAATTTATAAAATTATGAACTATACTCCTACATAATCTTTTAATTGCTTATTTATATCAAAATCTTCCTGCTATTTATTAAACTTAGAATTTAGTTTACAATCACTTTACCAAATTTGGATGATGACCACAAGATATCCTTCTTACATAGCTTACTAACAGACCTTATTTTTTACAAAGGTAAATTTGGATCACAAGCTTAATTAAACATTATTGACCCGTATCCATTTTTCTGACCCCATTTGATCCATTTAAAAGTAACCTACATACTTACGGTAAGGGTGGGCGGTGTGGGGGATAAATTTTTTAGGATGAGTAAAATGTGATAAGTTTTTTTGCCAATAGGAGAGTGACACCAGGAGAGAGAAAAAAATATATGTCTTTTGTGTTTTTTGAATGGTATGGGTGGGATAAGTTGGGTGGGATAAGTTAGATAGTTTTTTTTTTATTTATTTTTTTTATTTTAATTTTTATATATTATATTTAAAGGAAAACATTATATTTCATAAAACATAAAACTAAATTTTTAATTAAAAATAAAAAACTTACATAGAAATTAAAAAAAACCCACTTTCACAAATTTTAAAACCAAATCTAAAAATCACATTCCCAATTATGCAAAGCGGCGATTCGACGTTTCTCGGCGAGAAGGGTCGGTAGTAAGCTCGTAGGGACGTTCTCGGTCGGTCTTAAAAATATTTCAAGATCGCGAGCTCGTTTTTCGTTGTCCATCGTTTCTTTCACCGCCGCGTACATCATCGCCTTTCTCTCGGCGGTTTTTTCTCGAATCGCCGCCTTCGCCTCTTTTTCTTTCTCCCATTTGCTTTCAAACCTATTCATCACCTCCAAAACATTTGAGGACCCATCCTTCGACGATTCACCCGACTTCGTTCTAGATTTTCGTTGTGCAAGTGGAGGCGTTGAGTCCTCGTTTAAGTCGGGCAACCGACTTGGCAATTGGGTAGAGTCGACTTCGTTTGACGTTGTGTACTCACCCGAGACCGAGGTCTTTGTCCTCTTGGGCTCACTAACCCCACCAACCTTCCTCCTCGGAGCCTTCCACTTTGGGTGATCTTTTACAACTTCCCAAGCCGAAACATGAGTAAAACCTTTCTTTTCATAGGATCCATTGGTTTTGGTTTAGAAAAGTAGAAGAGAAATGAAATGTGGTGTAAAAAGTTTAAAGTTTTTGGGGTTTATATAGGTGGAAAACTTGTAAAAAAAACAAAAAAAAAATATATGCTACTAGCCGTTGGCTAGTAGCCAACGTTCGAAAAAAAACGGGCAAAAAAGCCCAACGTTCGAAAAAAGTCCTCGGCAATACTCGGCAAGTAGTTGCCGTTTTTTTGAGTTTTTTTGCCGAAATCCACTTTGCCGAATGCAAGGGTATGTTTGCCGATTTTTTTGCCGAAATCCCCTATGCCGAAAAAAAAACTCCCCATACCACCCACCCTAAGGCTATTCGTAATGGGGCGTTTTTGGGCTCCATAACGCCCCATAACGCCCCTTATAACGCCCCGCCCCACTACGCTTAGGCGTTATGGGGCGTTATGTACGAAAAAAAATTCTCGGGCGTTAGCCAGGTAACGCCGAGAGATGGGAGAAATCAAATGATTGTGGGGCGTTATGGGGGCATTATCCACTACACCATAAAGCCCCATAAAGCCCATTGTCCAGTCACCGTCCACATGGCGGATAATGCCCCATTCGGGGCCTTATGAGGCTTATCCATTACGGGTAGCCTAAGGGGGGGGGGGGGGGGGGGAATAAAAAATACAAACGCCACCAATTATTTATCATAAAAGGTTCTTACACTCTTAAGTAAATATATGGTAAAATTAGCCCATATTAAGGGTAAAGTTTAAGAATGTCATGTTGTACTAGAAGTTCAAGAAATGACAATGAATTAATGAAATCAATCAAGGAAAAAAAGGTCTTGTGTCGACATAAACTTGCCATCTTGATTGCAGAAAAGTCACCCCGAAAGAGTATCTCTATGGTCACCTTCAATAGTGACAAGTTTGCCTCAAATTCTATTTTTATGTTGAATAAATCTAACTTGCCGGTGTTTGTCACCGGGGCAAAACTGGCATGGAGCTAGGGATAGTTCGTGCTACCCTTTACACTTGTATGCTAAGTGAATTTTTTTTTTTAGATTTTTGGGTTTGTATGTACCTGTGTTAAACCTTAAAAACCATTAGACCATTACATAACCTAAATACCCCTTAAAATGAGGCTCACATTATAAAACAATAACAAGTTTGAAGAAAATTATAGATTAATTTGCAGCTAAATTAGTTTCTAATGCGTTCTTTATTAAGCTCGACTCCAGCTAGGGGCTCTGCCCCTTGACCCCGCTCTTTCGGGGACACTGCCCACGCACTCTTGCCAAAAAGGTTTGTGCTACCCCTTAAAAATAGTTTTAGTCCCGTCCCTGATTGTCATATTCATTTCTTTGACGTTGTTTTTTGCGCATTTAAAATCCGTGACAATACATTTCATGCCCATGACTTCTGTTAGGACAAACCTACGATCAGGGACGAAGCTTGACTAGAAATTCCGTTAGGGCCAAAAGTAAGGGTCAAAATTCTGCTAGGGCTAAACTAAGTATATAAAAAATACCGGACTAAACATATATAAATTTCCACTTCTGAGCAAAAAAAACGAGTAGGACCCGGGCCCGGTCGGGCCCACACTAACCTTCACCCTTGCCTACGATCATGGCTTATAGATTACTAGGGTGTGAATTTTTAATATGATAGAAAACATGAAATTTGTGAGCTAGGTTAAAATGGGTGAAATAAAAAACAAATGTCGTTCAAAAAAATTACGTGTTCTGGGTTAAAGCTGAAACCAGATTAGCTAATAGGCTAAGGGCATGTTTGGGTAACCATTTGAAAATGACTTTTGGCTTTTGGAGGAGGCAAAAAGTCAAAAATGCCCCTCCAAAAGCAGCAAAAAGCCACAATGTTGTGACTTATTAGCTTTTGGAGGGGTATTTTTGACTTTTTGCCTCCTCCAAAAGCCAAAAGTCATTTTCAAATGGAATCCCAAACATGCCCTAAGTCTGTTCGGCTAATTAATGTTTTCGGCCCAATACAAACCAGTAACATAGATTTGTTGGACCCAATAGACTTGAACATAACAATCATGTTTAACCCAATAACTATAGGATAATAACGCAGGCCCAAATAACATGGATAAAAAAGGATGAACATTTAATAGATAATTTTTTTGAACGGCTATGTTCCTAGATTTTCTGATAATTTACACGATTTCAATGTTCCTTTGAGGACATGAAAATTCAATAAATCAATAGTGTTCTCGAGTTGGACTGTTTCCTTAAAAAAGTTTGGAGGTAGATGTCAATATTAAAACCACGAGGACTTGTCCGAGTAGTTATTGACTTATTGGCGATGAGAAAACTCTTGGGACTGAAAGTTCGATCCCTGAGCTTCCATCTTTTACCACCCGGCTGCTTGCCGAGATGAATTTTCTCTAGATTGAGCTTAATTGGTCTAAATACTCCCTGGTTTTCCGTGACCTTTATTTACCGTTCAAAAAAAATGTCAATATTAATAGTTGAGTAAAATCAACACTGCTAGAAAACAGAAAATTTTCCTACATACGAACCTCGCCAAATTCGGACAAAAATAAAACCCTAATAAGTCCGACTATCCGACAAAAGACGGACAAGCTAAACTTTTTCGTAAAAGGGTCGTAAATTTTCGATAAAATAGAATAAGTAAAGAAAATATTTTTCCTTTATATTTTTTTTACCTTGCGGACAATTAGGGACTCATCAAAATGTTCATGTTCGTTCAGCCTAATGTTTACAATAATATAGAGAAGTTAAGCTTGTGAAGTTTGTACTCAAGAATACTCAACATCTACACTATTCGGGCTTGACCTTTTGATAAAGATCATGCTAACTTCCTACATGAAATGAGGAGCATCGCTCATAAACTAGCCCTCTTGAAAAGTCCTGTTGATAAAGATCTCATGTTTCATATTTTTGGTTAACTTGGTCAAGAGTATAATCATGTTGCCACCTCCATCAAAATTCGTGAGACTTCTTTGTATTACTTAGAACTTTTTGACAAATTAGTCGATTTTGAAAGAATTTCGAAGAAGACAGAACTACAAATCCCAGTCTAACTTCCGGTCATTCAATGAAAACCTGAACCCTAAACGTTTTGGTTCTTGAATTATTATCATTAATTCATATTTTTAAATTTTAAATTAATTATAATATCATCCGGTTCTTAAATCTGGTCTAACCAGTTCATGCTCTGATCTAATTTTGAAAAATTATAATACTAATCCAAAAAGTAAAATCTATTACAATATATAAATATATAAAGACAATTATAAGAATGAATTAATTTACTGAGTTTTATCATCAGAGTTAAAGTATATATAAAAACTAGAGGTGGAGGAGGTTGGCGCTCGGGTAAGGCTTCGGGTAGTTTGTGTATTCGCAAGTATACTGCCACCACCCATGCAGGTAGTTTTTGCAGATAGGGTTCAAAGGTAGTATAACTGAAAAGAAACGTGCTTGATTTTTTTGTCTTTTAGTGTTAGGGTAGTCCCGGGGTCATGGATACACCATCGCCATCACTTAGAGTAAAATGAAGAGACATTTTCTAATTGGTTAAGAGTAAAAATGGTTGGAGGTTAAAAGAGGACCCCCCCCCCCCCCCTCGGACCGCATGTATAAATAAAATGATATCGTATTATTTAACATTGGAACTGTTATCGAGCCATAAGCCTATAAAAGATCATACTTTAATTTGTATTGTTATTATCAAAGTTCATACTTTAACAGCTTAACTTGTGTTGTTATCTAAGATTCTTTCGCCAATGGAGAGGGCCAGGGGGACACCATGTGCCTAAATTATTAAAAAAACTAGATCAGGGAGAACAAAATAGACTAATAGTTAGACGGCCCGCATCAGTCGTATTTAGCCCACGTACGTGGGACGTACGTACGTACGTACGTACGTGTATTGATGTGGAGTACGTACGTCGCGGCGTACGTACGTATCCACTTACCTCCACGTACGGGCCCCACTTTATTCCTTTTCCTTTTTCTTTTTTTTTTAACGGCTCTTTTTTTTAAAATTCAAAGATTTTTGTTTTATTTTAACATTTAATAATTCAAATAAAATATAAATAAATTTTAAAAAAATCTGAAAAAATTTCTAAAATTCATAATTAAATAAAACATTAAATTTAATATTTTTTTTAAAAAAAACGGCTAGTTTTATTTTTTGTCTTATTATAACGGCTAGTTTTTTCAAAAAAGTTTATAAATACCACTTCATTTCTTCATTTCATTCACACATAAACCTCTCATTTCTCTCTCAAATTTCTGCAAACCTCTCATTTCTCTCTCAAATTTTTGCAAACTCAAGCTTCCAAATGGATCACAACAACTCAAACTCAAACTCAACCCCAAACAGAAACTCAAACCGAAACCCACCATCATTCATGTCTATGTTTCCAGACTTTGATGCTACAAACATGAACCAGATTCTTCACCAATCTTCACCACCTTCACAAATGTATCCACCACCTTCACAAATGTATCCACCACCTTCACAAATGGATCCACAAACATACTTTCAGATGCAACAAATGTGGATGTTCCAACAACAACAAATGGCGGGGATGCAACATCAACAGCAGCAACAACAACAACCCCCACAAGCAACTCAACAACCTCCACAAGCAACTCAATCACAACCACAACAGTCCGAGGATGGCCCCTCACAGGGAAGGGTTAGGGGAAGAGGCAAAGGCAAAACTACTACCACTACGGCTTCTCGTATTAAATGGCCACAGTCAGATGAAGTCTTGATGGCAGAGGCCATATATGAGTGTTCGGAGGACAGTGTTATTGCCAACAACCAAAACACTCATGATTTTTGGTTCAGAGTAACTCAACACTATTTGGGATCAAACCCCAAAGTGCCTAGAGATCAAAACAACCTGAAAGCTCATTGGCACATGGTCAAATCAAAGGTGGCCAGATTCAATGAATTTTACTTGAGTGTGAAGAGTTCTTACTCAAGTGGGTGGTCTGATGACATGGTGTTGCGTGAAGCAAGGCAGCGCTTTAATGCTGATCAAGTTACAGTTTTCAAATATGAACATGTTTGGAATAAAGTCAAAGACAAGTTGAAGTACAACAGTGCTGAAGCTTGTGGGGCCAACCAAGGCCCCAAAAGAAACAAATCCAACACAGGTGGATACACTAGTTCTCATTCATCTACAAACTTTGGTGAGAACGAGTTCAATTTCCATCTTGACGACGATGATAATGTTGGGGATATTCCAGAGGAGCAGCAGCCTCCTCGGAATGAGGAGGAGCCTCCTCGTTCAACTGTTCCTAAACGCCCACCCGGTAGAGAAGCGGCTAAAGCAGCTGCCAAGGAAAAGAAAAATAAAGGTACTGCTGGTTCCTCAAGTACTGAGGAAAGTCGAAACCGCTTTTATTCAAACCTTACTTCAGTAGTCGATAGCAGGCAGGAATATCTGGATAGGTTGTTAGCTATTGAGGAGAACAAGATGAAGCTTGAGGAGAACAAGATGAAGCTTAAGTACTACAAGCTGGCTAACATGGATATCTCTCACTTGAGTAAAAAAAACAGGAAGCTCATATCTCAAATTGTGCCCGGCTAAAGGTGCAACTGAACATCGAAGATGAGTCTGAGGAGGAAGAAGAAGATGATGAGGCTTAGGGTTTCCATGTTTAATTTCATGTTTAAGTTAAACTTTTAGGATTTGTTGTGTTTGCTTTAATAAAAGTAATGTAGGATTTCCATGTTTAATTTTTTTTATTAAATATAAAAAATTTTAAATTTTAAATAAAATAGCCGTTAACATTTAATAATAATTTAATATTAAATTATTTTTTTAATAAAAATATAGCCGTTATAAATAAATAAAGATTAAATAAAATGGTGATGTGGAAATAAAAGGTGGTATGTGGGGAAGTACTTGATGTGGAAAAAAAGTGGGTTTTGTGGTATGTGGTAAGTACGTGACGTGGCATGCTGACTGGACCAAAAAGGTAGTATTTAGTGGTATTTAGGCTATCCGTAATGGTTAAAGCCCCATAAAGCCCCACAAGGGGCATTATGCGCCATGTGGACGCTGACTGGGCAAGGGGCTTTATGGGGCTTTATGGTGTAGTGGATAAAGCCCCATAACGCCCCACAATCATTTGATTTATCCCCTCTCTCGGCGTTACCTGGCTAACGCCCGAGAATTTTTTTTCGTCCATAACGCCCCATAACGCCTAAGCGTAGTGGGGCGGGGCGTTATAAGGGGCGTTATGGGGCGTTATAGAGCCCAAAAACGCCCCATTACGAATAGCCTTAGTGGCCCCTTGATGTGGGTGGTCTTACAATTTATAATTTATAATAACTAATATAACTGACCCCATCATTATCAATAATCTTTGACTTCAATTTGGTCAAACTTCAAATCTTGAAAAACACTGTCTTTTGACTCAGCCAACATTCTTTATACCCTTTAAATGTATTAATTTGAACTTTGAAGTTTGAACAAATCTATTATTAGAAATTTTTTATAAAATCACCCAAATAACCTCTATTTCCTCCATTACCTTAGCTTCACTAAACAATATATTACTATGATGAACTACAAACACGAAATAGAACGATAGTAAAAGTTACTAATTATAGGGTCTGAATAAAGACGAAGCAGAGGCTACTCCACAAAGATCTTTGTAAAAAAACTATTTTTGTAATTGAAAAAGTCAGCTTTGACTTTAAATTTATTGTGAAAACATTACTGATTTTTTTGAACAAATATTTATGCTCAAAACTAAGATATATAGAAGCAAAATTTTCTTCATAATATTTAAGAACATGAGGATATAGTTCCCATTGAACATAAGTTTTTGTACAGGAAGATAACTTGATTGGCACAAGTCAAAAAAATTTGACAATTCTATACTACAAATTATGAAATTAATAATGCAACAAAAAATAAAACGGTCAACTTCTTACCATCTTCATCTTCTTCAAATCTGCAATAACAACTGTTATGATAGTTAAAATCACAAATGGTTGACCTGTTCTAAACAGGGTTAAACTCGAAAACTCGAACTCATTTTTTCGATTGCCTACCAATGAAGCTTTCCCCTCTTGATTTTGACCCATTTCCATGACCCGAGTCGTCAAAATCTCTTGACTTCAAATGGGTCAAAATGCGGTCCCTAAGACCTTTGACCGACTTATATCTCAGCAAATCATCCCCATGGCTTCTTCTTGGTGTTTGTTTCTCAAGTTCAACAAAAGTATCTTGAACCCCCCATTCATTTCCATCTGAAATGTTTCTTTGAACCGAAGAAGTGCTTTTTCTTGATGCTTTTGCGTTGACCAAATCTTTATGCAAGTTATGACCATGATTCCATTTGAAACTCTTGTTGTTATTATCCATGTTAAGTTCTATAGAATGAAGATCACTCTCCCCTGATCCTTCCCCGTTTTCAACGTCCCCATCTTCGTGTTCTTCGTTGTTCAAACGGGTCCCGCCAAAATTACTTTTGTTCAAATACATCATTAGATCTTCGTCTTTCCGCCCTTTTTTCTTCTTACTTCCAAGAAACGATTCGAGTTGGCTTCTTAACTTGTCAACAAGGGCGTTTTTCTCTTCGAATTGATGCTTTGCTTCTGCTAGTTTCATCTGAACTCTTTCCTCTCTTAGTTTATCAGCAAGTTGGAGCATTTCCCTTTCCTTTTCAACCTCTTCGTGAGCTTTAACCGATTCCCGTTTCAGTTCTTCTGTTTCAGCCCGATCTTGACCGATATCAAGAGCTAACTCATCGCAAACTTGCTCCATAATCTCACGAGCCCGCTTCTCATTCTCGAGTTCTTTCAACACTTTAGCAAAAGAAGCCTTTGCTTCTGCTAATTCCTGCCCGAGTTTCTTATTCAAACTCTCGGATCTTCGTCTAATTTTCCTCTCAGCCTCCAGTTCACCTGCAACTGACTCAATCGCGGTTTCAACTGCCCGTCTTTCTTTACTTTTCCATAATGCTTTCTCTTCAGCAAAGCATTTTAGCAGGTAGTTGACTTCTGAATGGTCAACATGTTGGTCTTTGATAACATGGTTAACCTGAAGGCGAGCCCGTTCTAGCTCTGTATGCAGGGCGGATATAAGCGACATACTTGATGATGGAAGGTTATCGTGTGCCCACATTCGATGAATGATTTTCAGCAACTCTTTGGAAGTTGTCAAAGCATTACTCACTTCTTTTAAACGCGATTTGACACCATTTACAGAACCATTAGGAGTTTGAACTCGAGACCGGGTTTCAATCTGCAAATCCAAGACACATAACACCATTTCAAGAAACCCTAACCCGAAATCCGAATTACACAATTGGAAAACAGATACATCTATAAAACATGTTCACCTCCATTAAACTGGTATTGCTAAGAGAATCAAAAACTTCACCATTGTTGTCTTCGAGCCTCCTCGGCCGATGAGAGCTCGAAATCCGGTGGTGAGATCCGGTTCCTGATCGATCCATCCTCTGCCGAAAACACATGAATATGATCAATCAATGACTAAAAAGATTCAAACTTTCTAATGCAAATTGCTCAACCACATGAAGATACATCACAATTTCCTAATTTTCAGAAACCCATACTCATTTCTTGGCATATTTTAAGAATATTGTTAATGTATTATAGTATTTTGATTAATTGATTGAAAATGATAGCAATATCTACATATAATAATAATGAAAATGATGGTTTCACAAGAAATTAGTCCATAAAGATTCAAACTTTCCAAGAAATTAACTGATAAATCAGTAAATTTACCTCAGAAACAGGACTATGAGAAGGATCCGACAAATGGGGCGGAAGTGAAACGGGCGGGTTTCGGTTCTCTCTGACCCGAATACTCTCCTTCTTTCTCCTCGTACTCTCCGAATTCCGGGGCGACGGCATCTCATTCATCTCCCACAGCGTCGCCGCCAGCTTCCTGGCGGAAACCGGCTTCGACCTCCCTCCGCCGCCGTCGAAATTGGGGGAATCTACACCTCCGCCGCCGCCAAGCTTGGATTTTGACGACGGCGTCATCCTCCACGACGGCGCCGGAGTGCTAGATCTGGACGCGCCTCCGACGCGTGCCTTCCCCACCATAATCGCGCGTTTAAATCGGTAATTGTGCAACTTTGACGATGAAGATGGTGATGAAGAACACCCACGTTTCCGGATCTTGTCGTAACCCGGAATGATCAGGCCGTCGACGACCCGATTACTCTGCGTCGACATTAACTCGAAATTGTTTGTTAAAATTGTTAAAATTGGGTGTTGAGATCGGGTGATGGGGGGTCGGATTTCGCGATCATAGAGGAATTGGGATGGGAATTGGGATCTTGATGGTGAAAAGAGTGGAAATGTGTGTAAAGAAAAGAAAGAGTGATTGGAAGATTGCGGAAGGAATCAGGGATGAGGTGGAAAGGGGGTCGGCATGTGATGTGAGGATTAAAGATGGCATGGCATGTTGTTATGATTTTTCAAAACCTTAGTTAATTCGGATTAAATTTTCAAGGACGATAGTTAATTGGTCTGTTGACGGTTGACCAACAAAAATGATGTCTTAACGTGTCTTTTTAATGAAATCAAAAATCTTATCTCTTCTTTTTGTTATGTTTAACTGGTTTGCGATTATATAACATGATATTTGGAAGGCTAGAAACGATGCCGTTTTTAATCGGAGAATAACTTCTATTGACAAGATTCTTTCCGATATCAAAGCTTCTAGTTTCCTTTGGATTTCTAATAGATGTAGGGACAAAAACATATGTTGGAGTAGTTGGTGCAATTTTGATTTTGCCATGTAACCCCCTGTTTGTTCTCCCGCTTCTAGCGTCTTGCTAGTTGTGGGGCCATTTAATGAAATCGCCGTTCAAAAAAAATATAACATGAGAAATGAGGTAAACAGATGAGTTGATGGTTGATCAAAGCGGAAAAGTTTTTCTTCTTGTTATTCAAAAGCAAAAGTCGGTTAAATCGGTCGGGTCCTTTGTTGTTATCCGGAGAAATTAATTGATAAATCAGATTACAAAGGTCACAAGTTTGATTCGCCTCATGTCTATTTATGTGTGCGTAACAAACGCTCCGTAGATTATTACATTTGTTGACATTAGGAGGTCAATAGTTTAATTCTAAAAAGTCCTTTTTTTTTATATTTTATGAATATTGAACTTGATTCAATGAATGTTCATTTACTTGCAAAGCACCACTGTATTAATGTATGATTTCCCAAATGGTGGTCTACTGGTGTAGGAAAAAGTGCAAATGTATATTTGGGAGGCTAAGGGTGAAGGGGTTGGAGGTTTCAATTAGGGGTATTCATTATTCATTTGGACGGTATTAGATATTAGATGTGTTGTATTAGATAACTTGTTTACTAAGTTGTACATATCACATAATATAGGGATGTCATTGTAAATAAGTGAGATCTTGTAATTATTTATAGGTCATGTCGACCACCATTCATCCCTATATCACCGTTACCAGTATTAAAAACTTCATCCCCGTTACCCTCGAACTCAAGAACAGAAAATTCATAACATGAACGGAACGTCAATGCACCCGTTTCTGAACATCAGATGGTTCTCCAACTCATCTCGGGACTAAACGAGAGTTACGACGGGGTGGCGATGCTCATTCAACGAACACCGCCCCTGTCGGATTTCTTCACCGCCCGTAGTAAACTCATTCTAGAGGAATCTCGCAAAGCTCATCAAGTGAAAAACAACGTACTCCACTGCCCTTCACAACGCTTCGAGTTCCACTGCCCCAACTTCGCAAGCCTCTGGTTCTCGTATCCATCTAATTTTCAGAAGTAATTGGTATGTTTTTTTAACCAAGTCTACATGAAATCGAAAATGACGTTTACATGTTGGGGATTTTGAATCTGACTTCGGGGTAAGGTTCAAATAAAAACTATTTTTATTGTACAAACTTAAAAACTAATGTAAAAACTATTGAATTTTAATTAAATAAAGGCTATTTAGGTAATTTTTGTGTTTCTTCTTTTTTTTTTTCGTGTCTATTGACATAATGACCACCTAACGACCTAAAGAAAACTAAAAAAGAAATTTATATTTTTTCGTCTGTCCGACTATGGTGCACATATGAAATATGCAACATGATATGTTGCATGTATGTAACATAGTCAGAAAGACAAAATAAAAAAAACATAAAAAACTTTTTTTAAGTCATGAGATATATATGGGTGGATATACGTGAAATTAAAATTTAAAAAATATCAAATAACCCAAAAACCTTCATTTGATATAGTTTTCCTTTAGTTTTTACAAGTTTGTACAAAAGTAATGGTTTGTACATGAACTTTACCCTTTGAGTTCGATCGAGGTTTTCATAAACTCAATTTTTAACTTAGACGTTTTAAATTGTTGTGTTATTGTGATTAATTACAATTTTGTGTTATGAGTTATCATGCATGATGAGATTATGGTTAGAGTTTATATGAGTTATGGTGCAAATCAGTGGACTTACAGAAAAACTCAACATGTTGATTGAAGAAAAATAAGTTGTTGTCATGTTTTTAAATAATTCATATAAAATCAATCGTGACTCCGATGGAGGAAACTCTCTATGTTTAATTATAAATTTGTAATATATTTAAGATAGTTTATAAGTAGTGTAATTTGTTTTTTTTTTTTTAATCCTTAAGCACACATAGCCCACATACAAATTATTTTAGTTTGAGCTCAATTGGTGTTTATGCATGTTACCCTTTTTAAAGCCCATTTCTTTTTTTATTGGTTGCCCAGCCCACACATGACATGAGTCCATGACTACATGAGTTGATTTCCTAACCAAATTACATCATGCTTTCACTTTCATTTACTTCTTTTAAATCTGTAATGCAAAACTGCAAACATGTAAATTTATAATGACATATAATTCTTTCTTTTAATATATGACAACAGTATGATAGTATAATGTAGATTCTATTTTGATCAAGTGTATCGTTTTACTTCATTTCCACCTTAACCCACATAATAATAAAATCACATTAAAGTAATATATTTTATGCAAATAATGATTCAATGTGAATTGTTTGAGGTGAAACCGTGAAATAAAGTCTATCTAAAATTCACCGATCAATGGTGTTCTAACCGGTTATGTAAGATAATACAAGAATATATTTTTCTTTAGACGGATCAAATCCCATTTATCATTTAAAAAATTCACATCGAAATATGAGGTAAACGGGCAAAAAGTTGTGCCGCTAGACGCCTAGACTTTTTTAGATAGTAAAACTAAATCTTTAAAAACTACGTTCATAGATCATGGAGTCATAACATTACCATGCATAACCTGTTAAACTCTACTAGGTAGCTCTACGAGCTCATGCGCAATGAATAAAAGTGAAAAATGCAAGGCTTGGTTCATTTCGGTTAATTCGATTAACCACTGATACATAACCATAACCATAACCATAACCGATGGTTCAGTTATGAAGATACTCTTAATCATAACTGATGGTTCTGATGGTTCGATTAACTTAGGTTAATGTTTTTCGGTTATGGTTCAGTTTTTCTCACCTCTAAATTCTATTAATCTAGTATCCGACAAAATTAGTTGATGCAAGAAAATTCTTGGGCCTAAAATTTATGATGCGGGCCTAGTCGACAAAATAAGTGATCGTAAGTCCGGCCCAACTGATTCGTTAGTCCATTGAGTTGCCTGCCTGTGTGGGCTTCTTAATTCTTCCTTATGCTTCAAGATTGATGATTGTATATTTGTATATGGATGTTGAGAAAGAAGAAAATGGTCCTTTAAAAGCCCATTTCATCTGATTTTTTGGCCTTTGGGTTTAGGTGTTTCACCGGACACCAGTTACAAGTTTAGCAGCCTTGTTTTCATATCAGTTTTTTGACACGTGATAAAAAAATGAGTATTACTTGGATCAAGAATCTTGGATGCGCAAATTATCAAGGATCTTGATGTGCAAATTAGGATTAAGGGGAGAAATGATGGAGTTAATCCTAATTTGTTGGAGCCAAGAAAAAAATTAAAGATAATTATTGGAGTTTATTTTGTTAAGATATTTGTTTTTATTTTGTTTCCTAGTTTATGTATAATTAGGTTTCTTGTTTTTCCAAGGTGTAGGATCAGTATAAATAGATGAATCATGAGTTGTAATTTGTGGTTTTTGTTCATAATAAAGTTCTTAGAGTTGAGACTTTCAGTCTCTGAATTCTCGGTGCGTTATAATGTTAATCTATCAATTCTAGACCAATATGGTTACGGTGATAACATTTTGTGTATCAGCTGGGCAAGTAATCTTGTTCAAAGTGGACTGTGATTAGGGTGATACCATGACGGATAATACTCTTGCAATCGCTCTAATTAAAGTGATCGGTGGGATATCGCAACATGTTTCAAGTTGACGAGAACTAACTACTTGATGTGGTCGAAAATATTAGAGATGACCTTGATGGCATGTCGTTCGAGAAGGTAATTGGACGGCTTAAAACATACGAGGAGAGAATTCACATACTGGAAAAATCAAGAAAAGATTAAGGAAAGATTGTTATTTGCTCGATCATATGACCAAGATTGTAGCAAAGGACGTGGCAACGCAGGTTCATATAACCGAAGGACTAGTAGGAGTGAAACAACAAAACTAATGATCATATATGAAAAAACCACATATTGACGAATTGTCAGAGATCATGGCCATGGGTCGAATGGAACATGATCCAAATTAAAGGGGAGATTGTTAACCTACTTCAGATTGGACCAAGATTTTTTTATATCATATGTTTTATATTTAAGTATTGTTTAGATTATATTATACTTGGTAGGAATTGTTATTTTTATTAGGTAAGGATTGAATTAATTTGGGATAGTATTTTCTTAATAATTTAAAGACAACTATTCTAGTTAAGTTACTTTAATTTTTCTTGTCTAAGTTAAGCTATTCAGTTGTAAAATAATAGTTACCTTGATGTGGTTAATATATTTTTAAATGATGATGTGTAACATGGATTTTTAATTAAAAAACAAGATTTTTTTCTACAAAGCTAACACCAATCAACACTGGCGCAGCTTCATTAGGGCCCGGGGGGGGGGGGGGGGGCGACCGCCCCCTCGGTTTTTCCGTCCGTAACTACCTATTTTCTCGATTTTATGTTAAAAAAATTGTATTTGTGGAGTATCGCCCCCTCGGATGTATTGATTATCACCCCATCGGTCGATCTTTTGATCCCCGCCCCCTCGGAGATCTCTCTCAAGCTCCGCCACTGCCAATCAATTTCTTTATTCTTAAAACGTAATCCAAAGTATTAAAGACTCGAGGCCTTAAGCACATGTAGAATAGTGGACAGAAAGTGATCTTGCATTTAGGATAATCCACATGACTTGTAAAATACACCTAAGGGGACTTTATATGTATTTAACAACAAAACATCATAAGTTCCTAACTTATCTATAAAGAACATGTAACGAATGATATAGATTTTCAAACAATCTTATTTTCGCATACATGACATTTTCTCTCATGATATTGAAATCAATGTATAGATATATATACATGTTTGATATCCAGATTATGAGCTATGTTCAATTTTAAATTTCTAATAATATTTTAACTAAAGGGGAAAAAATGGTGAAAAAAAGAGTTATATGCATGTTAGGTGAGATTCCTTAAATAGGGCATTCCAAGTGTAAATAATATTAGCATGATAAAGAGGGAATAAGTCTAAGGCTATCATACATTAATAAGTGTAATGGAGGCTTTAATAAAGGGTGTGGTTGGATTTGTTAGAAATTTGGTTTAAGCTTTAAAAGCAGTTGGCAAGTTTCTTAGGGTGTACAATATTGGTTATCAATTCATATTACCTACTACAAAGGATACCCCCACCTCTAAGTAGCATTTGGGTTTATAACATAGTACTATATAGTGAGCAGTGAATATTTTCAGGGACATCATTTCTCACACTAAAACTAAATGAATGAATAACGTCTAAACAATGAATGAAGAGGGGTTCTTCTGCAATTTGATTAATTGCAATATTTACTACAAATTTCCCTTTTCTGCACCTATCTTGGGATTTTTCTTAATAATTAATGCATTTCCTGCCCCTCAGTTTTCATCTCTCTCGTCTTCTACCACACCACCTTCAATTCTCTTCCTCCTCAATCCCTCTCTCCACCATTAAATTAAGCTTTAAAGCAAACCCATCTCCCTTTCTCTCTCTCTCTCTTTCTTTGGGTTCTTGTTTATATATAAATATATGTGCAAATGGCCTTTGAGCAAATAAACCAACAAGCTCATCTAACCAGCGGTGGTCTGGTTCTTGATCACCCCCCTAATCTCTCTCTTGTTCTTGATCACGATTTGCAAATTTCAAGGTAAAGTTTCTATTTATGATCATGGGTCTTCTTTAAATTTGTTTTTTGATCATGGGTTATCTCTAAATATGTAATATATGATCAAAGTTTTAACCTTTTGATTAATCAAGATTGACTATTTATCAAGATTCTGTCTATTTTCATGATCTTTTCTGTTTTTTTTTTGTCATACCGTTGACTTCTTTTCATACCAACAGGAAAAGGATAATTAGGTTTTGAAACATGAGTCGAAGAAACGGTGGCCGGAAGGTTGACTTGCAGCTGAATTTGTCGCCGGCGGTGGCTCCACGGCAGCCGGAAGAACAACCAAGCAGATCAGCCACCATGTCTCCGACAAGCTCCTGTGTGTCGTCGGAGACGGAGCTCCGGTACTCAAGTAGCCCGGAGGCAACATCCATGATGCTAGTTGGATGCCCAAGGTGTTTGATGTACGTTATGCTTGCTGAGGGGTACCCTAAGTGCCCTAAATGCAAAAGCACCGTTTTGCTTGATGTCCTCCATGACAGCAAATCCACCAAGAAAACAAGAAAGACTTGAATGAGGAGGATGAAAAAGCTTTTATAATTTAGCACTTAGTATTAGTAGGGTTTTTTTTGTCTTTCTTTTTTAATCTCTTTACTATTATGGGTAATGTTATTTACACTCTATTTGATTTTACCGTTGCTTATAAGTGGAGTTTAAATAACAATATCCTTTTTACCCTTCTATTTTTACTATGTTCATCTTTAAGACTTTAACCGTGGCTAAGTAGTGAATTCTAGGAGGTTATATAGGTAATTTCTGTTTTGTTGATGTGAATTTGGGAAAATTGGAAGTGTCCCAAAATGCCCCTGTGGAAACGATCTATGCGTTAGTTGCAAGTCTTATCGTATTTAATTATGTCTAATTGACTAATTGTTATTTTACTATTTCCCACGTGGAGGTGCCATGTCAAGGGACTATTGTTTGACACGTGGTTTGGGTGGGTAAACATTATTTTTTTAATAGGAATAATGCGTACCTGAAGAGAAGCTCACATAATAGTCATATTATATTTATTTCATCAGTTCAGAGGGGAAATACATTATTGTAGAAAAACTTTTAGATTATGATAGAATTTGTGATCCGATACTATATTCATTTCACCAGTTCAAAAGGAAACACATTATTGTAGAAAAACTCTTAGATTATGATAGAATTTATGATCTCGGGAGGCTTGAAATTCTAACGCTCATTATCAATTTCATTAAACCAAGTGGTCAATTGCAAGTAATTGACCAAAAAATAAATAATAGAGTGGATTACAAATTACATACTTTATGTTTACATCATTTAACTAAGGTAACAACAAGAAGTGTCCTTTATGTTTTTTTATAACACATCATGTCGTTTTCTCTAACACATGTTAAAGTTATCTAGTTAAGTTCAATCATCTGCGTTGCACATGTGGGATTATTATTGTAATATATATACCCACCTCCCACGCATTCGTCCCCCACGCCACCCTCGGCCTCCCCTCCCTTCTCACAAGAAACCATCGTTGCCAATAACCGCTCTATCCATCGTCGTCACACACCACTTCTAGTCGCCGACATCCACAACCACTACTACAAAAACACCTTTAATGACACGCAATGCGTGTCATAAAAAGGGTGAGATGACGCAAAACACCCATCATAAATGTGTGTCATAAATGAGAGTCAAGGAAACTCCTGTCATAAAGGGAGATGACACGCATTTTTGTGTGTCATGGTTTGAAAAAAAAAACTAAAAACAAAAGATTTTTTATAAAATCACTAATTTCTAGATTAAATTGACGATTAATCTCATAATACAAAATAAAATTACATTTATAGCAAAATAATAAATTCCTTATATATAGCAAACATTACAAAGTGAGGATTTTGCTTCCCCGACACTTGAAGCATAGGCTGTCAAAATCAACATCCCAGCATCATGCATAACTATATCTACTCATGTGTATATGTGTGTTATGTATACATGCATAAAAACTAATTTGATATATACCTGTAAAATTTGTAAATTAGCTTGCACCATGGAACTGGAAACAGGAATGTTGATAGTTAATTAATTAAGGTGACCCGTAATTAAGGTGACCCGTAAGTATATGTGTGTGTTACTATTATAAAAGGGGTAATTGCTACAGTTGAAGTTTGGCCAGAGGGTGGTGCCTTACTCTTAATAAATAAGAAAAGAAGATATTAACTGAATAACAGTTAAATAATAGATATGCGCAGTGACTATGAAGATAAGCATGCAGGAACCATTTGACAAGTATCCTTTTTAACTAAATTCTTTAATTCCGACTATACGACCCATTTGTTATCAGCTGAAAGACCCATTGCAACCAGATTACTGGGATCACCAATAGCAGATAAACAACCCTTAGCATCTTCAACAGAACTCGGAGACTAAAACATAAACAACCGCATATAATCAACTAATGATAAAGATATTAAGCAACTGGGTAACTATAGACCTTATTAATAGTCGGTGCAATCACACACCAAATAACTATGCTTTTTCACGTAAATCTAGTAAGTCAATAACTATATTCATTTGAATGCAAAGTTAAAATTTAATGATAAATATTAGTAGAGGAATTATAGTTACCTTTGCCCAGCCATGAGTGACATTTCCTTTCCAACATATGCATGAAACCACTGCAGAATTCTCGAGCGAAATTGAGATTGTGCGTTCTGTTCTAAAAACCACATCCTAGTAAATAAAAAGATAATTAGAGATGAGATATTTATATTGCCATCATTTAATGATAAGATGCAACATGACTAATAAAAACACAGAGTGAGGGTTATATGAATCAGAACCTTCCCTATGCACAAAAACTGAGAGGAACTGGATACATTTCTAATTGTGTACCAAAACGAAGACATGATATTCCAATTTCATACAATACCTAAATCGATTTGAAGGCCATAACTGAACTAAAAAAACAACGACTGGAACTTCAAAAGCAAAACTCATATGCGTAACAATCACATAGATTTGACCTAAAACCTAATTCGATTTTGTATTCCGAATCGCTACAAGTTATTTCAACACTCAATTTCTAATTCATTCTACTCAACACAATCCATTCGATTTCGAGAGTAAATGAGAATGATAAACAGAAGACGGGTAAAATTTTTGAGGTAAGAGAGAGTTACGGTAAACCTTTTTCAGATGGATTACGCAAACGATATCTCCGTTGGGCATTGAATTGGTAATCAAGGCAGTGGATGAGCTTCTGCGCGTCAAGAAAGCCCCCGTCATAAAGGGACAACGCGCATTTCTGATACGCATTTGCGACACACATTTATGACGGGCAAAATTGTGCGTCATGTTGTAAGTGAGATGCATTTTTGTGTCATTCAATTATGACTTGCATTTTCGCGCGTCATGAATTAAATTTTCTTTTTAAAAAAAATAGAATTACTTGCCAAGAGCCCCAGTATAGAACTTTTATCTGACTAGGAGCAGCTAAGCCCCTACCTATATAGTCAAGAGGGATGGAGCCCCGAAAGAAGTAAGGCTAGTTAATACAAAATAAATACACATACAATTCATATAGGAATTAATTAACAATGTGTTTAATACGCCAATTCATTACCAAAGTTAACCACTAGTTAAGAGTTCCAAAAGTTAACCACAAATTTTTACATATATACAATAGTACTACGTACGCATCCTGAAAAATGAAGTTTGACACATAAGTTGCCCCTTCTTCACGAATTTCATAAAATAAACTTACTCATAGATAACTCCCAGAAAATGAAGTTTGACACATAAGTTACCCAATCATAACGAATGGGTCTTTTCCTTACAAGATCCCTCCATGATATAAATATCCTCATAGACAATCATTTTGATGTATATATATTGTTTAATACCATGCTCCATGCATCACAGCTAAAGCAATTATAGCTCATCTGAAGATAATTCTGTAATAAATGATTGTAGATTTGTAGAGTATAGGTATAACATTTAATCTAACTAGATTTAGAATACATTTTTACATCATAACAGTAACGATCAGGAAAACTAGATACTACAATAGAAAGCATATATACATGTGCTATCGTATATACAGTGCAAGCTTTAGTTCCAAAATAGAACAAAAATTAACTAATGATAATACATATCTGTAATTATTTTTGTTGTAATCAAAGATCAAATTGACAACAATCGAATCGAAACATATTGAATTGAAAGAAACTGGTATTCGTAAACTATTACAATCAAGAAGAAAGATGAATGACTAAAAACGATTAGAGCTAATCACGTCTCTTTTATACAAGCTTAACGGTCAATCAACAACTAACTAATCTTGTAATCGGATTGACACTTAGACCCCTCAGCTTTCATCACTTGAACATAAACAGACTAAACTTCAATCTTTCAGACTTTGACAACATTAGTCCTTGTAGTTAACTAATAAGCAATTAGTACCACAAATCAAGATCTTAAATTCACACCATCACAACATTCTCCACCTTGAATGAAAGATCAAAACATTTAGCTCTAAACCAGTTTCTAATCTAATGATCCAAACTTTGGTACAAAACTTATGATCATAACTCCATTGTATTATAGCATTAGCACCGAGTAACATTGATCCCAACGGGATTTGAATACTATAGTGTGCTATAACACTAGAATTACAGTCACAAGAAAAATTACCCTGGATCACACCATAGAGAATTGATTTCAACCTTAACCTTCTCTCCTGCAGACTCATTAAACTGACCAATCCCTGCAGCATCAAGGCTAAACACAAACTTTGGTCCTGGAATTACTTTAGTTAGCATATCTGCTAGATTATCTAAAGTATTAACCTTTTCAACCAGAACTTCCTTAGAATGTATCACATCCCTTATAAAATGCCACTTTACATGTATGTGTTTGGTCTTATAGTAATACACAGCATTTATGGATAATGCTAGTGCACTTTGACTATCACACTTCACCAAACATCCCTTGACTTCAATGCCTAGCTCAGATATAAATCTTCTTAGCCACAAAGGTTCCTTTATAGCCTCTGTTAAGGCAATATACTCAGATTCAGTTGTGCTTAATGCCACAACAGGTTGAAGCTGGGACTTCCAACTGACTACATTACCCTCCACCTGAAACAAATAACCAGATATAGATCTAGCCCTATCCAAGTCTTTTGCAAAATCAGAATCAGCATAACCCAAAACTTATTCTTCAATCTGAGTTCTTTTCCTAAAAATCAAACCAACTCCAACTATTCCAGCAAGATATCTAAATATCCATTTCACAGCTAACCAATGATGTTTTCGAGGATGAGCTATGTACCTGCTAACTATACTCACAACATAGGCCAAATCAGGCCTAGTACGTACCATCAAGTACATGAGACTTCCCACAGCATTGGCATAGGGAACACCCTTCATATATTCTATTTCCTCTTTGGTCTTTGGAGAATCCTTTGCAGAAAGCTTGAATTGAGCTCCAATAGGTGTAAGAACAGCCTTGCAACCTGTCATGCCATACAAAGACAAAATCCTTTTAAGATAAGTTGTTTGAGTAAGAGTTAATACCTGAGCATTTCTGTCTCTGTTGATTTCCATCCCAAGAATCTTCTTGGCTGGGCCAAGGTCCTTCATGTCAAATTCCCTCATGAGAAGATCCTTTGTATCTTTAATTTCCTTTTTCTCCTTGCTAGCCACTAACATGTCATCAACATACAACAGAAGATACACATAACACCCACTCTTTCCTTTCTTAACATACACACAACAATCATAGTTGCTCCTCTCAAAACCATTATTAATAACATATTTATCAAACCTGAGATACCATTGTCTTGGGGACTGCTTTAGACCATATAGTGATCTTTTAAGTAGGCATACCTTATGCTCTTGACCCTTAACCACAAACCCCTCAGGTTGATTCATATAAATGGTTTCATCTAGAGAACCATGTAAGAAAGCAGTCTTCACATCTAATTGTTCAAGCTCCAAATCTTGAACAACTGATAATGCCAACACAATTCTTATAGATGAATGTCTAACAACAGGAGAATATATTTCATTAAAATCTATACCAGCTTTCTGAGTGAAACCTTTGGCTACTAATCTAGCCTTGTATCTAGGTGGATCTAAATCACTTATTCCATATTTTATTTTATATAACCACTTGCAGGAAACAGGCCTTTGATTCTCAGATTTGTCAACCAAAATCCAGGTTTTATTAGCTATCAGGGAATCCATCTCTTCCCTCATAGCCAATATCCATTTATCCTTTTCAACAGAGGATATAGCATCTTGATAAGAGTAAGGCTCATACTCACTTTCTTGTTCAGCAGCTTGAAATGCCACAGCAGTGACATCTTCATCTTCTCTAAATCTTAATGGCTTAACAATTTTCCTTCTCATCCTATTTCTAGCAATAATATACTCATCATCTCCACCTTGTACAGATGTCTCACTACTTTGCTCTGGACTAATTGTACCCCCATCTCCTTGTAACTCCACCTCAGACTCAACTTTTTCCCTTATGTACTCCTGGTCTTCAACCTCTATTTCAGAAATGACCCTTTTACCCCTATTTATAACATCATCATACATAACCTCTTCCCTAAAAATCACATTCCTACTTATCATGATTTTAGGCGTAGCATCATCTAGTCTCCACACTCTATACCCTTTCACTCCTTCAGGATACCCCAAGAAAATTCCTTTAACAGACTTGGGATTTAACTTCCCTTGACTCAAGTGAACATAGCATAGTGACCCAAATACCTTTAACCCTTTATACTCTGGACTTGTACCAGTCCATAACTCCATGGGAACTTTGTTTTCTAAGGCTCTTAAAGGGCTCCTATTGATGAGGTAAGTAGCTGTACTTGCAGCTTCAGCCCAAAACTTCTGAGGGAGACCTGAACTGTTTAACATACATCTAACTCTTTCCAATATTGTCCTATTCACGTCTCTTTTATACAAGCTTAACGGTCAATCAACAACTAACTAATCTTGTAATCGGATTGGCACTTAGACCCCTCAGCTTTCATCACTTGAACATAAACAGGCTAAACTTCAATCTTTCAGACTTTGACAACATTAGTCCTTGTAGTTAACTAATAAGCAATTAGTACCACAAATCAAGATCTTAAATTCACACCATCACAACAATTTTATTATTAGGATTTGCATTTACTCGCTGCGGAAACATTGTAATTATTTTATTTATCATACATATCTGTCGCAACGCACGGGTACGCCATCTCGTTTATAATATTAACTAATGATAATGATTAGGTAATTATTAAAAATAAATCACCTTCGAAAAACCCTTTTATACATTAGTAAGTGTGAGTATGAACATACCTAATGCGTGTGTGACGTCTATAAAAGATCAAACCATACATACCTTGTAAAAATCCCACCCAAAATAGGGTTTGGGCGGGTTAACGTGTTTTTACCAAAGTTGGTGTAACATTAGACACATAAGTGCTCCGTATGAAAAGGTTGGGTCAGCTGACAGTGGCCCTTTGCCGTTGGGTCACCTAGTACGGCATACCTGAATAGTTTTCGTTTGTTGACCTTACAAAAATAGAGAAAGGTGAGAGGAGTGAGGAGAGAGAGTAGAGCACAACCACCCTTATTGGCCCAAGCAGGATTATTATCTTCAACCATCATCATAGTTTGAGTATGATTTCGTCTTATAATTTCTATTCTATTAGGCGGTTCTCATAAAATTTGTTATAGATACCGATAAACTTTAGATTTTTCTTTTTAAATCACATTATTTGAAGTTGAGTTGATGATGTGTACGATATTGACGCATTCGAGGACCAAATTAAAGCATGTTGTAACCCAGTCCGAAAATATCGATGGGTTGATATTTACACAAGATCTTCTGAAGCACTTTCTTTACCATCGAGCCACGATTGTTTTCACTTTTCTTCCTCTTATGTTTACAAACTCTTCCAATATTTCAAGTATCGTCCATCGTAATGGTTTTGTGAATCGTTGTTTTTTTTTATCCATTTTTAAGAGAGTATGTATAATATGTATAAATTGTGAAAAGATGAGAAAACTTTTTTGGTGAGAATAATGTTTAAACTTAAAGGTTATATATAGTTAAGAATTAAATAAATTAAACAAACTTTGTTTTAAGATACTTTTTTTTAATGACTATATTTTCACACTTGTACTTGTTAAGATTTCAACTCATAACCTTTTTGTTAAGATTTAAACTCATAACCTTTTGGTTAAGAAGACATCTTTAAAGACTCTTTAAATTTAACAATGGTATCTGTTGATGATAGGGCAACTCATGAACTTAAGGTTACGAGTTCGATTCTCGGAGCCCACGAGTTTTTCCCCTTCTGGTGAGTCGCGCTCATGCGGTTGAGGTTCTTTCTGGAATGGGTCCAGTCAATAGGTCCGGACTTCTTAACACTGTCAGCTCTTAGCGGGTGTGGAACGCCTTTTACTATTAGATTATACTCAGGATGGTCCGAGTTACATTTGTTGGTTGTTAAAAAAAGAATTTTAATTTACTATTTTTACACAAACGGTATATTTGAAAATTAACTTTTTTTTTTGTTGTGAGAAAAACTTAGTGTGGGTGACTGGGTGTGTGTGAGACCCACAACGCTTAACGTATTTCTCAATATTACAATTTAATACTTACATGAAACGTATTTTAAATTTTATATTAAATATTAGTTTGAAAACTATATTAAATTAAATAGAAAATTAATTATATTATTAATCAATTAGATTATTTGTAATCCACTCATAAATATTCATTGAAGCCTTCATTGGAATCACAAGAAAGATGCTATCACAAGTTTTCTTTTCCTGTCTTTTTCATGCTTATATTAATACGACGTTTTAATATCGATAGGTGTTAGCATCTAATTTTACGGTGATATCTATTTAATTTTGAGGGTGACCTAATAATGTTTAATGATATTTATGAGTTCCAATTTTCATACTTTGAGTTTAATGTATTTTACAAAATAAATCTAAGGACTTGAGGCTTCCCAGATTTCATATATGTCTAATTATAAATTATAAATTATAAATTTTACATTTAAAATATATTTTCAATAAAATATTTATTAAAACTGATTTGCGGTGGTTTAATTAAAAAAGAAAAAAAAACAAATATAAAGGTGTGATAGTAAATGTGGAGTTAAGGAGGAATGAGATGTGGTAGTTCATGCATTAAAAAATGTAGAGCAAATGTATTTTAGTTATGAGGAAAATATTTAGCACAATTAAATGCAATTATTTATTGTGACAGTTGAGAATAATGAGACTATTACGTCAATTGATAAATACAAATTTAATTTTCTATACTTTTTCTTTCGATGTTTATCTTCTTTTCTTGTATTAACATTTAGCACATAGGTATGGGGAGTGACTAGTATATGACACATAGATGTCATGTTGGGTTCATTTTCACATACGTAAATGTGGGAGGAGGGATGGTAAATGAGTATGATAGGTATTTTAATTATTATTAAAACTATTATTTACCTTATGCACTTCCCTAGCTCCTCGCTAGGGGTCTGTGTTGTTTTTTTTTTGGTTTTATAAATTGGCCGTTCAAAAAAAAACTTATATACTAATTGTGTATTTTGTGTGGGAGGAAAAGATGAGTTTAAGAAAAAAGGTTAAAACCACATACATAGCAAAATGGCGGAAGCCACAAATGGGCCACACCCCCAACATTGCATGCCAAGCATGCTTTTGCCATATAGGCTACGAGCGACTATTGTATAAAGAGTGGGATGGTCTAGTTGGTTTTTTTTTTATGAGCAAATTTTTCTTTATAAATTATACCAAATCTTGTATTTGTAAGAATTTAAATCCTCATCATATAAAATATTTGTAAGAATTTAAATCCTCACCATATATATGATGAGACAAAACTCCATATATATGATGAGACAAAAATTTTCTTTATAAATTATACCAAATCTTATATTTTTATCAATTTCATTAAAATTATTTTATTAAATAACAATTACCATTACTTTTACTAAGAGATTTTGAACATAGTTTCATTCTCTTTGTAAGACCTAGAGTGTAAATGAGCCAAGCCAATTCCTAAACTACTTGGAATCGGATTGATAAAAAGGTTGAATGAGCCGATCGTAAAAGGACTCGAGCCCAAGCTCAAACCTTAAAATATAGTTCTTTTATAAACGAACTCAAGCCATATTTCAGGGCTCGAACTTGGACTCGAGTTCATTTAGGGTCGACTCGTTCGAGGCTTTTCCCGATCCGATCCCGAGTAACTTACGAGTTAGCTTGGCTCATTTACACAACAAGATCTTAGAAAAGAGAAATATGAAGAAAAAAATATGTGGTGAAAATAAAAATAAAAATAGTCAAGTGGTTACCCCCTTGGCTCTTAGGGCTTTGGTTACTATGTGACCCAAGTTCTAATCCAAGGGGAGGCAGTTTTACCCCATGTTGTCCCAGGAGGGGGTTTCTGCCAGGAGAAAGCTTCAGGAGGGGGTGTCTTGGTTCTCACGGAGGTCCGAGTAATCGACCTTGGACATAGCCCCGCAAGGGTAGGTTTACACGTGAGACCAAAGTCGCCTGATCGATGCCGTTCCAAAAAAAAAAAATTAAGTTAATTTTAATAAAATTGGTAAATATGTAATTTACATGTTTTAGAAAGCAGAAATATTTAATTGACTTTTTTGTTGTGAGGAAACATATAAATAATTAACTTTTTTACTTTAAAAAATATGTTATTAGTCCATCTTGCATTGAAAAAATAAGTAAATTTCTCTATGTAAAGTAGATAAAACATGCATTTTATATTATAAAAAGAATTTCTAGATCACTCATTTAAAAAGAAAAATACTTTCCCTTCCCAATTAAATTACCAAATTTAAATTTAAATATATATATTTAAAACTAGTTTTTGATACCCGTGCGACGCACGGGTGAATTTTAAAAAAATGAATCCAAAATTTAAAATATTATAATAAATGTAATTCGATAATTAGAATTAAAGAAAAAAATGAACATTCGACAATATAAAAAAGTTACAAACTTGAAGATACAGACTTATAAACAACATTTGATGTTTTGTTTGTCACTTTTCCGTCACATCCAATATGAGAAGTTTTAGTCTATCCCGGCACTTAACCCTTGATAATGTAACGTAAAGTTGACCATGACTAAAGCATGGGTTCTTTAAATATAGTCTAACTCTTGAAACTAAAGAATAAATTTTTTAAAGTCTTTGATACCCATGCATCACACGGGCGGAATTTAAAAAAATAATAATTATATCCACTACACTTCTCTAAAAAAATATGTGGTGAAAATAAAAATAAAAATAGTCATTCTAATTTTAATAAAATTGATAAATATGTAATCTACATGTTTTAGAAAGCAGAAATATTTAATTGACTTTTTTGTTGTGAGGAAACATATAAATAATTATCTTAGAAAGAAAATTATGTAATTAACTTTTTTACTTTAAAAAATATGTTATTAGTCCATCTTGCATTGAAAAAATAAGTAAATTTCTCTATGTAAAGTAGATAAAACATGCATTTTATATTATAAAAAGAATTTCTAGATCACTCATTTAAAAAGAAAAATACTTTCCCTTCCCAATTAAATTACCAAATTTAAATTTAAATATATATATTTAAAATTTGGGGGTTGCATTTGCCTTTATGTACACTAAATGCCATCTCTCATTGCAATTAATCCTATTTAATTCCATGTTCTACAATTAATTCAGTTTTTAATTCTTTTCACATATTTTCCAACCTCCTGTCTTAAATCTTACAACTCTCTCTCCGTATAGATGCATGTATAATGTATATGAATACGTACATTACACATACACCATGTAAGTGCATGTATACCATTAATTGTATATACTACTATAACCTCTAAGTTACAAATTTAATTCTATTTACATTATTTTTTTTAACGGCAATATATATACTTACACTAAATATATAATTGTTTGGGTTTGAACCCAGACCTCCAACTAAGAGGACTAAGCCTCTATTAAATATGTTACTCTCACATTGGCAAAATGCTCTTTAAGAGTCTCGAACTCGGGACCTCCAATTAACTTCAAGCAACAAAACCAACTCAACTAGATGGAAGTTATTCTATTTACATTAAATAGCTAGGGTAAATGTTATGACATTATATATATTTAAGGTTTGAATTCACTTAAAAATACATTTTGCGTAAAAATAATAGTAAGAGATCTAATTAATAATTTTATAAATCAAGGTTTGAGATTCAATTCAAATACAACAAAATAAGAGAAAAATAAGATGTGACTGATTATTTTTGGTAGAATGTCTTTTATTGACTTTTTTAAAGTTATCCCAACTTTTTTAATCATAGATTTTTCATAAAACGTTATTTTTTTATAAAAAATACACCATAAAATCAAGTATCATTTCTTAATTGTGTCACATGTTAAAGTTCTAGTGGTTCTTATCTTTTTTTAAGTAAAATCAATTTCGTATTTGATTCAGCCTCTATATATTTCTTATGTCAAAAAAATCACTGAGTGATTTATCTTGTTTAAACACATCTGATTTTGTTTAACTCGTATTCATCTAACTACTTACCTTTAGCTACGATCCTTATACTTCAATGATAGCCAACTTAAGAGGATTGATAAGACACCCTTAAAAGAGATGGACGTTCGTGTCAAGATCAATTCAACAACGTCTATCATCGTACAAACGAGTGTCCTTTTCAAAGGAAAGAGTCGATGGATCTGGAACAACCTTAAACTATAGTGTTTTAAAAATATATAAATACACTAAAGTAGTGTTTGGTATATAAAAATGGAGGGTAAAATGGAATGAGACATTGAATCAGAATGAAAAAATAACATGTTTACTACCACATTGAAATGAAATTTACCATTACATGAGAATGTGATTCCTTCCATTTTTTTAAAGATTTCCATTACATGAGAGCGTGAAGTTTTTTTCGATTTCTTCAAATAATGGAATGGAAATATTTAGTCAACTTGATTTTTTTTTAATTTTATGAAAACAAAAAAAAACTAAGAAAACAAAATGTACAAATACGGATAAAAATGTAAAAATAAAAAGAAAGAAAATAAAATAAAAATATAAATAAAGTTGAAAAATAATAAAATAAATAGAAAATAAAACAAAATTAATAAATTTTAAAAAAATAATAATAAAAGTAAACTAGAAGTTAAAAATATAAATAAATTATTTATTAAAAGTTAAAAATAAATTATTTAATAAAAATTAAGACTTTACAAATTTAAAAAAAACTAGAAATGTTGGTAAATGTATTCGATTACTTAATTTTTACTAACTATCAGACAACACGAATCAGTATTTTATTTTATTCTCACATTTTAACCAAACAGAATGATTGAATGGTAATAATTCAAATCATTATCTCTTTCGTTTGATTTCCTCATTCGTTTTATTATCTCATATCAAACAGATCCTTCAGTCTAAAATATATTTGACCTTTTGGATGTAAAGAACATACAAACCTTAGATTAAAGACATGTAACACATAAAACACGTGAAGTCAAAGTTGACATGATTTTCCATATCAAAGTGTCGATTTTTTGAAAACTTACATTATTTATTGATAAAATGAACTAAGTACTATAATTTCCTATTACAAATATGAGTAAATTATACTAGAGGTCCCTGAGGTTTACACAAGTAACGAAAGAGGTTCCTAGAGTTTTAAAATTATGGAAAAGGTCCCTAAAGTTTGTATTAGTGTAACGAAAGAGGTCCCTCCATTAGTTAACCCCGTTAAATATAACAGGGTTAACTAACAGAGGACCTCTTTTGTTACAATAATGCAAACGTTAGAGATCTTTTCCATAGTTTTAAAACTCTAGGGACCTCTTTTGTTACTTGTGTAAACCTCATGGAACTCTGGTGTAATTTACTCTACAAATATTTTACACAATAGAAATTAATTTTCTCAAGTGTTTTATTAAAGTCACTCAAAGTTTCTTTTTTTTTCTTTCTAAATCACTTAACTTTCATTAGATATTTCAATCTTATATAACTTTTTTATAAATGTTAAATTTTATAAAATTAACTTAGTCAGTTAAAATATATATGAATCTTGATTAATATTTTGTGATAAATGTTTTTTAATTATGACTTAAACTTGATTATTATTTAATAATTTTGATTTATTAAAGTTAGCCCCTATTGAAAGTTAATGTAAAACAATTCATCATCAAATACATTTGCCTAAGTTATTTTATAAAATTTTAACCTTTTATATATAAAAAAAAGTATACATATGTGATTGAAACACCAAATGTAAGTTGAGGAAGTTGGGTGATTTTAGAGGGATAAAAATACTTTTAGTAATTTTAGTGGAACACTAAAGAATCCAGATTACTACTCTGTAAAGTTACCTCATGCGTATTCCTAGCCACTTTTGCACAAACTCCATGTGTTATGAAAACAACTAGATTATACTACCCTCGCGTTGGCACGAGGATAACGTCGGTACACAAAAGAATTATATTGCTAAATCACAATGTAAAAAATAGAAATATAAAATGATTGCGTAAAAATGTTTAAAAAAATAAATTATCGTAAATAAAACAAAATTACAAAATAATTTTGAACAACATTAAAGAAAAAAACAGAAGAAAATATAAAAAAATTAATTAATTGAGTGTTGTCACATGACATCTAACTATTGAAACCACGTAGTCCAATAAATAAAAGTTACTATTCATAATTACTTGTAAAATGATAGAGAATTTTATAACCCGCACGTTGCCGCAAAGATAATGTTGTCACACAAAATAGTTGCATAGCTATAACGTCTGTTGAAATTATTCGACACTCGAAACTTGCTTGATGCTCGCTCGAAAAATGCTCGGATACGCTTGTTCGATTTGGCTTGGTAGAAAAAGAGCTTGGTTCGGTTCTGTTTGATTCGATTCGTAAACGAACTGAGCATGAACAAAGGTACGCTCGCTCGTTGCTCGCCCAGTTGGCTCGATTTATGTTCTAATATATTTTTGGGTTATTGGATTTTATTAATCCAAGTTATTACCAAATGGCCAATATTAATCCCAATTTAAACAATGACTCACATTAATCCCAATTATTAAGGTGTTGGATTTCATTGGAACCCCTTTGAAATTTTTATGTAAAATCTCAAACGGGGTTAAGAAAAATGTAAAGGGGGTCCAATGAAATCCAACACCTTAATAATTGGGATTAATGTGAGTCATTTTTGAAATTAGGATTTATATACACATATATAAATATATCATTTCATATTAGTGTTGGTTGTTCCAATAACATATAAAGAAACATTAATTAAAAACTAGAGTAAAGATGAAAGTTGAAATATTTTTATCTTCTTTCATCATTTCGTTTTCTATGGGTGAATCTTGAAGTTTTTTTATGGATGTATTTGATTATATAAATAGGTGCGACGAAGATGTTATTTCAGATGAACACCAGCATTTAGGTCATTTTGTAAAAAAGTTAACAACAAGGCTAGTGTTAGTTATTGGACGAAATTTGTTAATATTGAAAATATAGATGAAGGTGTTATGTCAGATCACCACCCATCTTCACTTTTCTTTTTTGCAACGCGACGCTTGAAACTCGCTCGACGATCGCTCGAAAAATGCTTGGATCGAAAGACGCTCGTTCTATTTTGGCTCGTTTGAAAAAATGTTTGGTTCGGAAAGGTTCGGTTTGTAAACAAACCGAGCATGAACAAAGATCCGTTCGATTCGGTTTGGTTCGTGAACAATCCTAATACGCCATGTAAGGGAGGGGGTGGGGGGGGGGGGGGGAGGGTGGACACATAACAACTTAGAAAACTATGTTACACGATTGTGCCTATTATACCACCAACCCCCTTACTAAATTCGTTGAAATAGAAAAATATAGTAAATCTATGTTCACGACTATGCTTACTACAACACCAACACCAACGCCAACTCAACGCCAACTATTAAACGGAAATGACCAAATCATATATTAAATTGTTTCGTTTAGATAAGAAACAAAGAATAGGAAACAAAAATTGAATGTGCTTATTACACCATCAACAATACACAAACTATTAAAAGAAAACGGCCAAACGTAATAGAATACCAACTCATATACATTTTATATTTTTTCCGTTTAAACAAGAAACAAAGAATAAGAAAAAAAGTATATATATTTTTTGTGCCACGTACTTCACGCGACAATGCAGAAAAGAAAAAAAAAGTGAATAGTGAATGAATTTTGTATGTATGTATAAAGAGATGTTTACCACCCTGCGCGTTGCTGCGGGGTTGAATTTCTATACTGAACGAAAGTCAAAAAGTGTGAAAGTTTAAAATTCTCGTGGTGAAAGTATAAAACTATAGAAGTACTCTATAAGCGAAAGTAGAAAAGTTAAAAGTTTCGTGGTAAAAGTAGAAGACAAAAAAACATAAAACAAAAATAAAAACTTTAAAAGTTAGAGGGTTAAAAAGTTAAAGAGTATAAAACGTAAAAGTCTAAAAGTCTCATGGTGAAAGTATAAACTATAAAAATATACTAAGTTAAGGGGTATAAAACATAAAAGTATAAAAGTCTCATGGTGAAAGTATAAAACTATAAAAGTATACTAAAAACGAAAGTAGAAAAGTTTAAAGTTTCGTGGCCAAAGTAGAAGAAAACAAAACTTAAAAAAAAAAAAAAACTTTAAAAGTTCTAGGGTAAAAAAGTTAAGGAGTATAAAACCTAAAAGTCTAAAAGTCTTGTAGTAAAACTATAAAACTATAAAATATACTAAAAACGAAAGTAGAAAAGTTAAAAGTTTCGTTGCCAAAGTAGAAGACAACAAAATTTAAAACAAAAAAAACTTTAAAAGTTAAAGGATACAAAACGTAAGAGTATGAAACATATGTGGCCAAACTATGAAAACCAAAAGCTTACTATTTCGTTAAAGAAAAAACAAAGTTTAAAAGTTTAAGGGGTAAAAAGTGACAAAGCCCCAAAGTATTATGTCCAAACTATAAGAAATGAAAAGTATACTATTAATCTTCCAAAATTCATTGTATATATATAATTGTTAAACTTTTGTGACCAATGTTGAAAACCCAAAACCTAACTATTCTTTTACCAAATTTTGTTGTTATATATATAATAAGGGTAGAAAATGTCAAATTGTTAAACTTTTATTGCAAATATTGAAAACCCAAAACCTAACTATTCATCTACCAAATTTTGTTGTTATATATATAACTAGGTTAGTAACCCGTGTACTACACGAGTTGAATAAATATTCATAATATGATATAATATGAGACAATAATAAAAAAATAAAAGTTGATATGAGATTTAAAAATTATGAATGATATAACTGTGAGATCATACAAAATATTTATTTTATAGTAGTTAAGTAAAAAATATATATTTTTTTATAAAAATAGGAAATTAAAGTATTTCATATATCACGGTTGAAAAATAAATTGCTTGATGATTTATTGTTGGTCCTCACTGATCTTTATCAGTGCAAATGAAGGTGTATTTGAGAAGAAAACCAAATAAACAACACAATATAGGATTTCCAATGACTAAAATGGTTTTCTAGCCTTGAACAATCTCAATATGAACCAATAGATTGATAAATGATGATAAACAAGCTACAATATACTGAAATAAGCTCCTAGCCGTCACCAAAACTCACCAAATGAAGATTTCTTGTATTAGGGTTCAAAGGTTTGAGAAAGTTACAAATGGCTGCACAATGGCTGCGCATATATACT
>JBCNJP010000019.1:25683978-25712249 GCA_039602395.1 Deinandra increscens subsp. villosa
ACAAAGTATGAAACCAGTTTACATACCGATGCATTGTGCATTACAAGCAAAACATAGTCACAATATTTTTATTGATGCACCGTGAATTGTCCAGATGTCAGTACATACAAGTATAATACATGTTAATACACTATGAATCATTATAAAGCATAGTATGATACTAGTTTAGATAATGATGCATTGTGCATTACAAGCAAACTGTAATCACAAAACTTTTATTTATTCACCATGCAGCATTTGAATTTTATAACATACATCAGCAGATCATCATCTTCAATCAGAAACAGTAGCCTATCAAGAGAAGCTGCGGTTTATTCAACAGCAAAACAGAAGCAGCTGCGGTTTATTCGTTCTATTCGTTTGACCTAATTCCCTATTCTATCCCAAGGTTTTAAGTTCAATAATGATGTTTCAACTTTCAATTCTCTTTAATAATCCATTTTTGAGGCCATTCTCTGACTAAAACACCAAGTTCCCAAATCATAACGAAGAACACACAAACAACATAGATAAACAATTAAAAAGGCCTAACGCTAACACTAGGGCAGTCTAACAATCGGTAATCCTAAATTACTAGATCATCATGTACTGAGAGTTACCTCAAAGTTGCCTAGGGTTCCTGAAATCCATAAAACTAGATCATCATAAACCGATTGTTCTAGAAATTTATGAAACTAAGCAATTCACACCACAACGTTACAGGAAAATCGAATTCTTACCGATTGGAAACGTGATTCGTGTGAGCAGCAGAGATCGGAGGAAAAGAAAACCGTAAAAGTTGGATAGATATTCGCCTGAAAGACTCGCCTGAGAATCGCCGATAATCGCCTGAGAAGCCGTTGCTGTCGCCTATGAAGTCCGCCTGCGAGGGAGAAGTCGCCGAGAAACGCTCGATGGAGAGGATCTAGGGCTCGTACAGTATTTTGTGTTTTTTTGTTTAAGTTTTTCTGTTTTGTAAACTTTGTATTAATTCTAATTTGGCCTCTCTGCGATTTTTAGATTGAAACAATGTCTTAATTGCACTTTTAGTCCCTCTTCATGTAAAATGTGCCTGTTTTTTAGTTTTCACAATATTATTAGTTTTCTTGTGATCAAACCCCTAAGAAATAAATGCATTTATGATTGTCATAAATTTTTAGGTGCAAAATAGTGTAACGTTCTTTCAGCCAATACTGAGAGATGATTTCAATCGACGCTTCTTATCATAACCGATCCAATTAATCAATGGTAATTGATTCCATCATCAAATCGACAGAAACGCTCACTTCGATTGGATTATCAATTGATCTAAATCATGGAATCAAACATCTAACACAAAATCTACTTAATCTCTCCAACCCCTAACCCTAACGGAGTTCACCCGGTTCTTACATCTTGCAGGTTTCTTCTTTTTCGTTTTCGATTTGTGGGTTTTATATAGAAGCGATAGCTAGTGTTTATTATGTGTAGGTTATCTATTTTACACATGGCTGCAATTCATTAATAATTTAACCCAATTTTGATAAAACCATGTGCAGGTTAAAAGAATCATATATATATATATATATATATATATATATATATATATATATATATTTGGACGAAAAAATTCATGAGGTATTTTCTGAAAATAGGTTGAATCGTTGTTCTTGATTTCTTGGTATCTTCTACTATTATTCCCTGAAAGAGGTGATTTACCAATCGTTTTGATCTTCCTTTTTCTTGGAAAACGATGTGAGTGGTTATTCAGATTACCAAATTATGGAACTTGAATTTAGATTTAGATTGTTTGAAACACTCTAATATCAATTTCATCATCCAGTGGTTAAATGATTGGATTATTCAGAGTTGTGCATGATGCTAATGGATACCTGATAATGTTAGAGGCTCCTTCAGACTGATTTATCAACACTTTTATAGGGTAACTCGTGGCTTTCTTTGTCTCGTCCTGTACAATAACCCTAATATTTCTTTGTATTCATGTTGTTTATTATATAGTTTAAGCTTACAAATATTTTAGAGTTAAATACGATTTGTGTCCCTGTAGTTTTCATGTTTTAACGGTTTGAGTCCAAAATCTAATTTATTAACAAATTGTTGGTCCTCACTGATCTTAATCAGTGCTAATGAAGGTGTTTTGAGAAGAAAACCAATCAAATATCAATAAAGGATGATTTCCAATAGCTAAAATGGGTTTTTAGTATTGAACAATCACAACTACGACCAAATGTATGATAAGAGATGAACAATAGCTACAAAGGTTGAATAGAATGCTCCTAGCCGTCACCAAACTTACCAAAATCCATAAATCACTACAAAAAAAATGACATACAGTGACATACAAAAAGTGCCACAGAAAGCTAAAAAAGTGCCACTGAAGACCCCTGTAGAAATGTGTGGCACACAAAAAAAGTGCCACTACAAGCAGTGCCACTATATCCTTTCAGTGGCACTTTTTTGTGTGTCACACATTCCTACAGGGTCTTTAGTGGCATTTTTTTTGTGTGCCACAATATTAACTACAAATTACATATACTAGTTTTAGTGGCACTTTTTGTGTGCCACAATATTAACTACAAACTATATATACTACTTTCAGTGACACGTTTTTATGTGCCACAATATTAACTACAAAATATATATATACTACCTTCAGTGGTATTTTTTGGTGTCATAGTATTAACTACAAAATATCTATTTCATACTACTTTCGATTAGATAAATAATAATTTATTTATAAAATGAAATAAAAATGAAAACATGTAAAATTATAAAATTATAACTTAATTATAGTTTTGATCCACAATATATCCCAATAGTGAACAAATATGTAATAAGTTTCCAACATGTTTTAGATGTTTACAAAAAAAAATCAACATTCATTCAGGTCGGTAGCTCTATCCTATGAATCTTGTTATCTCTGTTTCACCAAGACATCACATTTTGTCAACTCTTCCTGCATCATCGGTACTTCTTGAAGTTGATTCGTTACTAGAACCAATACGAGGTACCTAAAAAGTGTAAATTAATATAATTAAATATTAGTACGAAGTATAAATACATGGTATGAAACATGATTTTTATGACCTAAACATGCAAAATTTTGACAATGATACATAAATGATTGTCAATCTAAAACATGCAAATCTACTAAACCAAATAGCACAACATAAAATAGTAATTCGTGAATGTAAGTACCTGTAAGTTCAAATTGCTAAGAATCGTAGACAAGTTTGCATTGGGGATATGCTCTTGGATAATGTTCATCATGACATTAAAAGCACCTTGAAGCTGATTTATAGTTTGTGTAGCATTTTCCAGCCGTTGACTAATCTGTGAATCATCATTACTTTTCATGGCGGGCATCTTCCCAACCAAACGAACATACCCTCTTTTCTCTGGACCTTTAACCTTCGAATAGTCATCATTTGCAAAATTATCTTGATCTCCGGGTGTGCTCGTAGATTTACTTGAAAGAGCTTTTAGTGAAGTCTAAATACATAATAATATAGGTGAGTTTAAAAAAAGTAAACATGTACTTGATAAATATGAACAATTTAATATGTAAGAATGCATTACCACAACGCCAAGAGCTTCATCATCTACAATACTTCCATCATTACGAGTGCGTGTTTTTATGTACATTTCTCCTCTTGTTGGGTACATACCATCATTCTTCATCGCCTATAATTTATGTTTGATGATTAGTAAGGGAATTGAAAAACAAATATTACAATAATTTATCAAAAATAACTAGAATAATACCATTTCATGAGCAAGTCTAGCAAATGACTTTGTCCCAGTTACATGAGGCTCCTTCATCTTTGAGCGACTCGATCTTTTTTTAACACATGTATTCTATAGTAAATGGTAATTTAGCACAAGATAGGATTTCTTTAATCTAGTTTTGAAATTATATATATTGTATAGAAAAAGGAAATTTACAAATCATTGTTACCTGAAATTCTGGAGTGAACCAGCGAGTAACAAGTTCTTTAAACTGAGTTGGATTCACTCTTTCATCCTTATTAGTTTGCTGTGCCACAATTTCTTCGATTGTAAGACTTGGATCATATCCACGTGACTTTAATAAACCTTTCCATGTTCTCCATTTCTTCCCCATGCTAAAGAATATCCATTTCTTTATTTGACTTGTTTCAACCGGATGAAAAGTAAATTTGGACTACAAATAAAAATTACATACATATTAGCGTTACATCTGACGTCAATGAGTTGATACATAAAAAGTAAATTAAAAAAACATATACCTTAACAAGTGAATACATGTCCTCTTTGTTTTTTATAGGAACTTTTCTCCAGTCCGAATATTCAACTGATACATTCTTAGCCATCCTCACAAGTGTCCCAAGATATTGACCAAGTTCTCTACCTTCATCACCCACTGGTTGTCCAAACTTGTCAAATGTGACACATATTCTTTCAGTACTTTTCATTTTCCATATATCAAACTTTTGGGTATAACCTCTACCCTTTTTCACATCACCTAACACAATTTTAGTGAAATAAAACAAATAAATAGGGTTAACAATTAGTAAAGATTTTATAGACTATTTTGACAGCCTTCGGGAATAACCCTTACGTACCATTATCTTCCATCCCTGTTGTAGTGTCAACAATAGCTTGTTCTTTCTCAGAGCCGTGTAACTGTTCTTGAACACTATCATGATCTACCATTTGTATATCATGTTGATTTGTATGTATTGTAACATTAATGTTTGCAAACTCCTCATCTTGAGCAATATCATGTACTATATCACCTACTTAAAGCATATAGGATTAAATCTATATAAAAAATACTTCTAATTGAATAAACTTTAAGATCAACAAAATAATACCTTGAGATATCTCATGATCCTCGTCATCATCTTCCTCATCAACAAGAGCCAACTTTCTCTTTGCCCCTCCTTTATTACCTTCAACAATTTCTCTCGTGGTAGTTTTTCTTGCACTAGAAGTTGATGGCACCTTTTGAGGGGATTTTGTAGCAATCACTCGACGTATCTTTCTTAGATTAGCAACTCTATTAGCAGACATTGGTGAAATATATACTGGAGGGTGTTGCTATAACAAATTAATTTTCATTAGAAACATGTGTATATAAAATAAAATATATAAAGTTATCATAATCAAATTACCTTTTTAGATTTTGTACCATTCATGTTTGCAAACTCCCCATCTCGAGCAACATCATCCACTATAGTACCTACTTAAACAATACATGAGTAAATTAATATAAAAAAAACTTCTAATTGAATAAACTTTAAGATCAACAAAATAATACCTTGAAATATCTCATGATCCCCGTCATCATCCTCGTCATCAACCTCATCAACAAGAGCCAACTTTCTCTTTGCCCCTCCTTTATTACCTTCGGCAATTTCTCTCATAATAGCTTTTCTTGCACTAGAAGTTGATGGCACATTTTGAGGGGATTTTGTAGCAATCACTTGGCGTATCTTCCTTAGATTAGCAACTCTATTCGTGGACATTGGTGAAATATATATTGGAGGGTGTTGCTATAACAAATTAATTTTCATTAGAAACATGTGTATATAAAATAAAATATATAAAGTTATCATAATTAAATTACCTTTTTAGATACAACACTTCTAGCAACTTCTTGGTAATCTTTCTCACTATCACCGCCCGCGTGAGTGTTTTGTGTCACTGTTGTTTTCTTCATTTTTTTTACTTTGTGCCAAATTTGTCATAGATTTCGCAATTTTTTTAATTCCTAGTTCTTCTAATTTTTTTTGGTTCTTATGAATCGTGAATTGTCTAAGTTTCTCATACTCATTATCTTGTCTTGTTACACTTTGATTTTTCTCCTTTTTGTTCGCCACTGGGACTAGTCAAAGGTAGGTATGAAAATAAACAAAAATGCATTAGACAATAGATATATGTTCCTAGTTATATATGCAAAACAATATTTGAAAAAAAATCAAACGAAGGGATGCATCATGCTTTTCATAAATGTTAACAATCAATGAATTTAGACTCTTCAAGAACTCAAATGTGTGTATAAGCCCATTGAAAGAGACAAGTTTGCTTTAATTATCTAGTTATAGGCATTATATTTTTCATATGACTAGTAGTAGCAACTTTTACCAAATGTGAACTTTACCATACTAAGAATGTCATCCAATCCACGTTTGACTTCACACCCACAAAAGCTACATTGCTTTTGTTTTCTTTCTCGCTTATAATACTTATCATAAATGTTAATTTGAACTGTTGAATAAACGCAGGCATTATTTTGCCTTATAGAATTCTCTGTTCCTCCAAAAACAAGCATTGTCCAAACCGGTGTTTCGTACTCACAATCTTACCTACGTTTAGATGATTGCTATTTGCTAGGAACTAATTATAGTTAAACAATGGTTTGATTTAGAAGGATTTATAATTACAAACATAATAAGGTGTTTTTTGAGTAGCCATTATGGCAGAAGAAACAGGGATACATTAAATCAGCAAACCTATTAACTATTGCAGGCCTCTATAATGAATCACACAACAAACAAGTCACCATTCTATCAATTACATTAATGATGAACAAGTTACAAACAGCAATAGCGATACAGCAACAGCAGCCTGTTTTCACTTTGTTATACGTGTTTGAAAAGTTTGAGTCTGTTTTCACTTTGTTTGGGTGTAAAGATCCTATGTATAAGCATGATTCGTCTAATACTTGTGGGGCTCGTTTTATGTTGATTGGAACAAGATAAGGGAGTAAAATATGCTAATATATATATATGGCGTCTATACTTGATCCTCGTCATAGAACAAACTGTATGGAACTGTATTCAACCCTAGGCTAAAATTCTCTAGATATGAATAGTTTTTAAGATGACAATATGTACCGTATTCACTCGTAGGCTGAAATGCTTGAGTACTTGATAGACCAACTTGCTTTTCACTGATATGAAGGCCTTCATTTTCAGCTGCCCTATGGTCTTCAACAGCCGAATTAGAGTGTGTAGTAATGATATTTAGCCTCTTTAGCTTGCTCATAATGTCTATTTAAAAAACATGCAACACAAATGTCAATCTTTTCCACATGACAATAAATAATATGCAAGAAACAAAAAATGAAAACCAGTTTAAGTATATATAGATAAAAACATCTATGATTTACCACATAATAATAAAATCAAGCAAAAGAAAGCACATCAAGGTTCACAACATAATAAAATAAGTAATCAAAAAAGAATTGCGTCATCCTCATTTTCTGTAAAATCTACTTCATGCTCCATCTCGGGTGTAACGTCTATGCCATCTTCACCATCATCCCCATTCGGTTGCAAGTTAGGCACATTAAATGTGGAATCATTTGAATAAGGGCCAACTTCATCATCAACACCTCCCATGTCGAATACATCTCTTACTTTTACATGTCTGGCGACCTCCCAATCTTTATGCTTAGGATCTGTGACATAGAACACCTTATCAACCTGTGATGCCAATACATATGGATCATCGGCTAAATTAGCCCCTGTATGTGTCTTGTATAAGAAATTGACCAATGTTACACCATTTTCTTTCTTGCAGCCCCTATTGATGTCAACCCAATCACATTTGAATAAAACTACTCGTATTTGGCCCGAGTAGTTTAACTCAATAATGTCATTCAATTTACCATAATAGTTAATCACACCATGAACAGGCCTTCTATCTCGACTACTAGCATAACTTTCACCTTCTACGTTGACAACAACACCACTATTTTGAGTTCTTAGTGATTTCTCTCGATTTTGTGTGTGAAAACGGTAACCGTTAACAAGGTATCCAGTGTATCGTTTCACACTTCTAAGTGGACCACGAGCAAGCCATTTTAGATCTCCTGTTACTTCATCGCCTTGTTCTTCCATACGTGCAACCTATAACGTTTTTGTTAATACTCATTACACTAAGATCCCAAATAAAATATTATAAAATATATAAATTACCCTTCTTTGAAACCAATCAGCAAAATGTTGGCCATGAATCTTGTTCATTTCATAATTTGATATCCGACGACCGCGGTGTTGTCCGACTATTCGTTTGTGTTCCCTTAAAAGGAAATTCATATTACAACATTTTTGTGATAGAAGAATGAAGAGTAAGAGTATCTAATAACAAAGAGAAATTATCTTACTCTCGAAAAGGTGTAATCGACTCAATATTAAATAACACATAACGATGCGCCTGAGTGAGAGACTTCTCGTCAATTTCTGAATCTGAAGATCTCTTTCGCTTGTGAACATCTACCCCTGAATTCAATTTGCGACCTAGTGGACGACCAGGGCAAAGATTGTTAGACTCTTCAATGTGATTTTGGTAACCCTCATCATCATTCCTCGTTTCTCTAGTGAAGACGGTTTCTACTTTCGATAGATATCTAGAGCAAAATATTATACTTTCCTCAGCTAAATAACCTTCAGCAATTGATCCTTCAGGATGAGCTTTATTATGAACGTACAACTTCAGTTTTAAAAGGTCCCTGTTATGTGGCATAGGCTACAAGTCACTATTCATCTACAAACTTAACAACATAACAAAAATGGATAAGATTTACCTTTCAATAGGGTACATCCACCGAAACGCAACAGGGCCTCCAAACCTAACCTCTCTCGTTAAATGGATCACCAAGTGCACCATTACAGTAAAGAATGATGGAGGAAATATCTTCTCTAGTTTACATAAAGTGACAGCAACTTTGGACTCAAGAAAATCTAGATCAACTTCAGACAAATCCTTGTAGCAAATGGCCTTAAAAAAATTGCATAACTCGATTATAACAGAGCTTACATGATCCGACAAAGTTCCACGTAACGCAATCGGCAAATACTCTTGCATCAGCATGTGACAATCATAACTTTTCATCCCTACTAGTTTGCGCTCATTTAATTGTACACATCGAGATATATTGGATGAGAACTCATCAGGAGGCTTGATTAACTTGAGAGTTTTCAAAAATTGATTCTTTTCACCTCGAGTCATTTGATAGCAAGCTTTAGGCATGAAAGTGATATTACTTCTAGGTCGCTTCTTTGGATGCAAATCCTTTCTAATACCCATTTCTTGCAAGTCAAGTCTTGTTTTATAGTTGTCTTTTGATTTTCCTTCTTGTCCTAATAAAGTGCCAACTATATTGTCACAAACATTCTTTTCAATGTGCATCACATCAAGATTATGACGGAACAACAAATGCTCCCAATATGGCAACATAAAAAAAATGCTTTTCTTTTTCCATGGACCACGAACATCATTGTCTCCAAGAAATTCCATGCCATCTAGTTGCTGTAGAACCTCATCTCCAGAAGCAGGAATAGGGGCATTTCTCAATTCCATGCCACCTGGTTCTTGTCCAACAAAGGATCTATTGTCTGAACGCCAACTATGGTCAGTTGGAAGCCACCTCCGATGACACATGTAACACCACTTTCTTCCATGAGTTAGCCATTTGGAATTAGTACCAAAACCACATACTGGACATGCAAGTTGCCCTTTAGTGCTCCACCCGGACAAATTGGCATAACCTGGAAAGTCTGATATGGTAGAAATTATAGAAGCCTTCAACTGGAAGTATTGTTTACTTGAGGCATCAAATGTATTAACTCCATCCTCCCATAACTCCTTCAATTCTTTTATTAGAGGTTGCATATACACGTCTATCTTGTTTCCAGGACCTTTGGGACCTGGGATGATCAAAGAAAGAATAATATTTGGTTGCTTCATAACCAACCATGGTGGTAAGTTGTATGGAATAAGAAAAACTGGCCAAATACTATGTGCCACATTCATTGTCCTAAATGGGTTGAAGCCATCACTTGCCAAAGCTAGACGAACATTACGAGGATCACTAGCAAACTCGGGAAACTTTTCATCAAAGTCCTTCCAAACTAATGCATCTGCTGGATGTCGTAATTTTCCATCTTTTACACGCTCTGTATGATGCCACTTCATAAGGTCAGATGTCTTCGATGACATAAATAATCTTTGAAGTCTAGGCTTCAAAGGAAACCACCGTAGTATTTTTGAAGCCTTCTTCTTGGGAGGACTCACTTCGTTGTCTGGATTACCTTCATGAACTTTCCACCTGGAAGATCCACAAAAAGAACAAACTTCGTCTTTCTCATTGTTATCCCAAAACAACATACAACCATTGGGACACGAATGGATTTTTTCATATCCTAACCCCAAGTTGGCCAAGATTCTTTTCACTTGTTGGGTTGTTTTAGGTAATAAATTTCCTTCGGGTAACAAATCCTTTAGAAATTCTAACAACATAGTGAAAGATTTGTTACTCCATCCATTCAAACATTTTAAATGGTACAAATGCACCACACAAGATAATTTGTTATATTTGCAATTCGGGTACACCTTTTCTTCAGCTTCCTTGACAAGGTAATCAAACTTGCTTCCTCTGATGTTCGTCTCTTGACTATTATTTGAAGCACTGTCATGTGCTTCAACTCCACTTTCACCTACTGGTTCAAAAGCATCATTTATCAAATCATGCATTTCCTCATTAAGGGTTGTGCTAGTCGATGCAGTTGTTGTGCCTTCACCATGATATACCCATTTCAAGTAGTCTGGTTGAAACCCTGAACATATGAGGTGATCTAGAACACTTTCTCTACTCTGATATTTCATATTTAGACACTTTATACATGGACATGTTATCTTCTCATCAACGTATGATCTCTCAAATGCGAAATTCAAGAAGTTTTGCACCCCCGTTAACGAAAGTTTGACCATATCTAGGTGCATGATACATCCAAGATCTGTCCATGCCCTTAAAGTTTATGTTTATATTAGTTGTTTGTCAAGAATCTAGTGAAGTTATATGCAAGTCATTATTCTTACACATCCTACAATTCAAGAACTAAAATAACTTACAAAAACCTCACCAAATTACTAACTACTATGTGTGGCTTTCAAACGATGATTAGTTACAAACTATAAAAAAATTAAATAAATATAACAAATCTTGTTTTGAACAGAAGGAGAATGAGCCGCAAGAAGGCGCACTCGGGTATTTAAGATTTTAAATAGTTCTAAATGCCGTTTAAAAGTCCAACAAAATTCATGTTATTCGACATTTATCATAACTTATCTCTAGGAAGCTTCAACAGATAAAATTAAGAAAAAAATGGCACATGTTCATCTCAAAGGTTTGCTCCTTTTCCCCTGATTCAGTATGCACTAAAATTATGTAATGGTCCATGCTGAGAATAAATAAATCAGTTGTTCCAAATAATAGTTGAGGTTGTGCTCTATGTGGCTATGTATGTCTCCTTTTTCATTGGGATTTTATAATTATTCGGAAAGACTATAAAGTGGTAATATAAGATCTATTTATCACTACAAATTTTTAGAATTTGGTCATCGTACTATTATTTATGTTTCATTTGTTTAATTTTATTTTGGATCATGCATTCATGATCATATTTTACATTCAATGGGTCAGATGGTGATTGCAAATAGATTAACTTCATAGAAAAGAGGCAAAAAGAGTCTAAAGTGTTAACAAAAATTGACTTCCCCGCACACACATTTATCTAACCCTACTTCTAAATCTATATCATTTCTTAATCTGATAGAAAATGACACCACTATATGCACAACTGGATATGTTTAAGGCTTAAGCCCTTTGTTCATGCTTAGGGTATAATGTGTATTTATTGCCTTCATGTTTATGCTTATTACCTTATTCATTGCTAGATCATTTTTTTTCAATCAAATTAAAAAAAACATTAAAAATCTAGCCATGTATGCAATGGTCCATTTGTATAGCAGTAAAACTCATTCAATTAAGAAAATATCAATCCAAAGTATAATCATTACAGGTCATATAGTCAAGGGAAGAAAAAACACCTTTGAGAAGCCCTTGCTAGAAACCCACAGAAGTAATATCACCTACAAAAGAAAACAAAACAGTATTAAATTAATTCTGAGCCAACTTTAATCTGTACAAAAATCATCTCCTCATTCTAAAATCAAAATGAAACATAACATATTCCTATACATCCAAATCAGATTAATAAAAAGCATCTAAAAGCAATTATACATCCAAATGAAATTAACAAAAAGCATAAAAAGCTAAAACCAAGTACATGCAAATAAAATTTATGGAAAGCATAAATGATTAAAAAGTTCAATCAAGGCGTTTCATCAAACTCTGGTTCAAATTCCAGGATTATCGTTTCTAATGTTGTCTTCTTTACTTCGCAACTTCAGTTCTTTAGTTTCTTATCTTGCTTTCTTTACTTCGCAACTTCAGTTCTTTAGTTTCTTATCTTGCTGTTCTTTTCTGTTGGAGGTAAGTTTCCCTCTTAATGCATGTTATGTTTTTACTTATTTGTTGATGAAATTTCATGTCATTGGTTCTTTGTTATTTGTATTGTTCTTCCGATTTGTTTTTTTTTTTTTTACTTTCAAAATTACAATTTGTGATTTCCATATCTACACAATTAGGTCTGCCCCCTGTTGTATGTTTCTGTTTGATGATTTTAGGTTTTGTAATTGCAGTTTGTAAATCGACGACATTCAAACTTTTAAACGGTTGGAATTGCATACTCAAAACATCAACAACTTCTTATCATAACAGTTGAAATTATTATTGGATAACTTTCAGTTGTAGTACGTTAATATCTTATCATAACAGTTTGAAAATGTTATTGAATAACTAAGCCATGTCCTATAACTAAATGTTATGATAAAATATGATCTCCTTTTGATGAGTTAGATTTATTTGAATGTCTTTTAATGTTGTTTATTACAATAGTAAAATTGCAGTTTCATTTTCATTTGTGTGAATATAAAATAAAAATCTTGTGCTTTACTACTATGCAATTAGAATTTAGAACAGTATATATTTTATTCCAAATAGAGAAAGGTAGTCTATGTACATTCTTTAAAACTTTTTCTGCTTTGACCATAGTACATCGAAACACCATTAATCCGGTGCGACCTCAAGTGTGAAAGGCTTTTCTTATGGTACACCTTGTTTCAATTGTTATACCATATGAGAAGGATACGTTCTTTTAAGAGGGGGAGGATTTGCTAAAGAAGAATCTTACACTTGGAGTTAGGAGTACGCAATTCCTAATTTTTAATGTTTATAAACGATATTAATAACTAAATTATAGGTCGCTAATAGTATTCTAAAATAATTATGTGATCTCAGAACTATACTTGGTGTGTTTCGTGTCTGTAGAGGTTAGTTTCATATGTATGATTTCAATATTAAAAACAGTTGCATTCCTTTACTAATCTAGAATAATATAGTTAAAAGCTATATGCATCATTTGCTGGAAGTGGACAGGGGATAAAAGTTTTTAAACTTTTCTGGGTTCATGCACATTAGGAAACAGAAAAGAAGTGTACAATGTAAATGAAACTCTATCATTATTTTAGTATCCTTTTGATGAACCAGGAATTAAATATAGATGTAAGTGGATACCTTAAAAGTTATAGTTTTTCTAAAAAATTAAAATAATAATAAATATAATATCTTAGATTTTTTAAAGAAACTTTAACAAGGGTATGTTCATATGTGATGACCTACTAACGAAAGGCAAAACACTTGGAATTAGGAGTCTAAACTTTCAAATCTTTAATGTTTGTAAATGATATCAGAATATCAGTAACCAGATTATAAGCTACTCACATGCTTCTAAAATGTTAGTGTACTCTTAGAATCACCAGAAGTCTAAGATTGGAATTAGAAACTCTAAACAATATATAATGTTAGGAAATCGCATCAGTGATATCTTAATCAAATAAGCAACTAAAAGCAATCAAACTCAAATGATAAATTCAAGATGTAAGAACTGATGAAGATTATACAGTGACTAGTCCAATAATACCTGACAAGTGGTCTTAACTAATGCCTGAGAATCGTTGTTGATGGGGAGAAAAATCAAGATTCTTCACGATGGATATGAAGGAGAACGAGGAAGAACAACGAAAAATCAAGATTCTTCACGAGATTAAGATTTTGGCTGCTGTGCGATTGTGCGATTGTGCGATTGCGCGATTGCAGTGAACTTGCTGTGCGATTGGAGTGATTGGAGCGATTGGAGTATCAATCTGATTTTGAGAATGTATATTTCCGAGTGCTGTTGTGCGAGAAAATAGAGATTTCCGTTCAAAACAAACGATTGGAGCGATTGGAGTATATTGGTCGCAATGTGATTTTGAGAATATAGAGATTGCCGTTCAAAAAGAAATTGATAAAGATGGAGATTATTTTTAGGGATTTCATAGCATTTTAGAAAATGCTTAGTGAGATTATTTAGGGTGGAGGGAAAACTAAAAAAAATAGAGGGAAAGTAAAAAAAATTAGAGGGAAAGTAAAAAAAAATTAGATGAAGATTATCTTTTAGGGATTACACAATATTTTAGAAAATGTTTAGTTAGAATATTTAGGGTGGAGGGAAAACTAAAAAAAATTAGAGGGAAAGTAAAATTATGTGTCACTAATATTTTAAGGGTCGGGGGGGGGGGGGGGGGGTTGAATGTTAAAAGTTTGGAATAGTTGTAGTGGCACATATATATAAGCCATAAAATTATATGTTGGTATAGTATGGCATACGTAAAGTGCCATTAATTCCTTAAAATAGTGGCATAAATAATAAATGACACTAAACGTATGGCTCAATAAGTATGGCACACGCAAAGTGCCACTACAAATTATATTAGTGGCACAAAAACTTAAAGCCACTAAGAGTGTGTGCCACTAAATGACATTTTTTTTGTAGTGACCCAAAAAGAAACCTCTTAGTTTAAAAAAATGAAAACAGAAAGTAGAGGTGCGTCCATGACCCGTTTTTACGCACATAAGAGGCCGGCATAGTGTTCCCTGCATGGCCAGGCAGCCTACACCATCTAGTTTGATTTATTAGTTATTAAATGATGAAATTGCTGCTGCAACTTTACAGAACCGTAGTAACATTTGTAAACTAGATTTTATAAGAACTAACACTGTATTTCTGGCTGTACAGGGTCTGTTATACAGCCGTATAAGGCTGGTAAAATACAGCGATACAGGGCTATGGAAAAATACAACAATACAGGTCAGATTGGTCTTCTTTTTTTATTCAAGGTCAATCAACACTTGATTACATAACTACAATTGTTTAGAGGTAATTTGGGAACAAAGTGATGATTGGCGTCCACTAGCGTTGCATTTCAATCTCTCACACATCCTTTTGAAGGTTTCAATTGTTAGCAAGCACTCCTCAATGTTAGATGTGCTTAATAATGCAAGTATTGAGATGGAAGAAGATAAAGTTACATGTAGTAATCCAATGTAAACTAATGTTAACTTTGTAATGTTTGCTCTATATATGAAATGTATTATTTTGCTATAAGTGTATTTTATTTTGATTTTGATGTTAATATTCATTAATGTGGAAATTAGTGAATCTACAAAAATATTTTTGTATATATTATTTTTAAATTCTTGACGCGCAAAAATGCGTGTCATAAGAAGATTTATGACGGGGCTTCCTTGACACGCTTTTTATGACACTCTTTGCGCGTCATAAAATGCGCGTCATTGTTCGCGCGTCAAGAAGCAGATGACGCGCATTTTGCGCATCAAGAGGATTCTTGACCCTGCCTTCCTTGACGCTTTTTTGCGCGTCATCTGGGCCCTTTCTTGACGCGCAAAAAGCGTCAAGAAAGGCCATTTTTGTAGTAGTGAGGATCCCTTTAAAAATTAGTGAAATGCCAGGTATGATGCCCGTCACCTGCCACATCAGCTAAAACTAACGGTGTTAGGATTCAACTAACGGTGTAATTAGAATCCAACACATTAAAAACTCGTACTATTGTGAAAAAATTTCAAAACTCATATTATTATCCGCCCACAAGGCAAAACTTGTACTATTGAAAATCCATTTTTCTTTTAAAAAAAATAGGGTGTAAAGGTAAGAGTGTTATTACAAAAGTTAAGTCCGCCCGCAATTTGGGTGACCAAACAACCGAATAAACCGAACCGAAAAAACCAAACCGAACTAATAACCGGAAAAAACTGAACCGAAAAAAACCGAACTGAAACTTGTGGTTCAGTTTCGGTTTTGGGTGATGAAAAAACCGAACCGAATGAACAATTTATATATTTTTTATAGTTTACTTAACTTTAAAAGCCGACATCTATATTAACTTTGGTAGGGATATTAACCTACAATTGCTACTATCTTCTACTTTGATACGAAGATTACAAGAATTAAATATTTTTGGTTGCTGATATTCGCTCAACAACGTGCGCTCTAAACAAGCTTCATTCATAACTATAATTAAGAGAAATAAGTTGTTGTAACATTCTTGAAAACTTTCTTAAGATTAATAAAGTCTACTCGATAAATAATTAAGACAAAGTGATCCAAGATTAGAAGTCAATTATATCTTATTCATTTAATGGGTTAATTGAAAACGGATGCATCTGTATATTAATACATACTAAATTAGTGTCATTTACATGCTTATTAAAAAGTAATCCCATATCGCCAAGTATAAAAATATAGATAACTCTTACATCTATAAAAAGGTAACCTCCCATCTTACTAAACGGTCTAACTTTGGTTAAACCCATAACCTCTAAAGCGGGATATTCTAATTAAGAACGGAACAAAGAGTTTTTAAGTTTGAACTTTTGGTTTTTTTAGTTGATTTTGATTTTCGGTTTTAAATCGAAAACCGAACCGAACAAAACTGAAGGTAAAAACTGAAAAACTGAAACCGTTTGGTTTTTTAAAATTCAAAAACCGAAAATTTCAGTTGCGGTTGCAGTTGGGGTAAAAAACCGAACCGCATCGAACCGTACGCACCCTTACCCGATTTGGGTAAACCCCGGAGACGTTTTTGTAGTCAACTCTTTAAGTTAATTACAAGAGCTTAGTGAACAAAATGCTCGTGATGTATTTTGAATAGTGTACACCTACTTAGCAGAACACGTAACTTTTTGTTAGTTCTCGAGACGTTTTTGTAATAATTTACAAACTCATGGATTCTCCTTACATTTTATAAAAGTTGAGGATGAAAACTGCAATTTGGATAAACCAAGGGAAGTTTTTTTTATGGTTAACTCAAATTTTTGTCGACTTCAACTACTCTAAACATGATATATTATATATATATTATACAGTCACGTGTGTGGGTGGGTGTGATTACTGATTATACGTGTATTCTGTGTTGGGCAAAGAAAATGTTATATAAAGGGTGATATAGCAGTACCAAATGTGTTGGTTTCGTAAAATTAGAAGAAACATTTTGACAAGTTAAAGCCTCGAGAGTTAAAGCTATTTACAATCTTCTAGGGAGTTTGTTTGTCTCTACATATATCTTAATATATGCAAAACCACACATATATAATTCACTTTATATATTAAAATATACTCATCATATTTAATTCATACAATTACTTACTATTACAGATCATTAGTTAACTGTGATAAAACAATCAAGTAATCTTTCGTAAACTCTACAAGTAATAACATTTCTTATGTTTCCTCTATTTAAAAAGTGGTTTATTAAAATAATAGAACTGTTTCAATTAGGATTTTAAAAATATGTATCAGTAATACATAACAATATAACATCAGATAAATAGTACCAATTACAGATAAAAGGTTTGCTTAGTGTCTGAGTGTCTCCATTTGTAGTTCTTACGTAAATAGTTAGCTTAATTTTTTGTTTTTATATATGACCGTACTTTTAACATTAAATCAGTGGTTTAAATGATACTTGCTAAAGATAGTATGTGGTCCTCTTTTTTTTAACGACCAACAAATGCCCGGACAAGCATATATAGAGTATTCAAACCAGTTGATCTCATTTTAAGAAAAATCCATATGCGTAAACGGCTAGGTGCTAAAATTTGGGAGCTCAAATATCAAACTGTGATCTCTTAGTCTTAGGTCTCTCTTTATCATCACTAACCACTCAGGCAAATCCTCGTGTTGACCATCTAACATGTTCCTCATATTAATTTTCCTATTATAAAACAACTGCAAATTTGTTTTGAAGAGTAAACGAATAGCCAATGACCTCACGTCACGTGACGGGTTCACGTGACGCCACGTGACATGATAATTTCTTTTGTTTCTTATCTTTTATTTAAGGGCGTAAAAAAAATTAATTTGATGGTGTGACAAGAGGTATAATCATTTCAGTTTATTAGAAACATTTTAATAAAAACTTGCTCTATGAGTAGTTATAATATCCCACGGATGGAATCAATCCATTAAATATGAATTCATGTACCTAATCAATCATCCCTATTAGTTGCTCGAAGATAATATATTTCCACCGTTATAATTATGACTTCAAAGATTCCTCGATTATAATGTTGCTGCCCCTCTTGAACCTAGCCCTCTCTCGTGGCCCAAGCTCATTCCAAAAAAAATTAACCTTCTTATGTGGCGGGCGCTCCTCGGTCGGATTCCTACTGCTGATAGTCTGCTCAAAAGGAACATTTTTGTGGCTTCGGTCGCTTGTCCGCTCTGCTCGGAAGCTAACGAATCCGCTGAACACTTATTCACGGGGTGCAAGTATGCGTTGGAAATCTGGGCAGCGATCTCCTCGTGGTTATCTATCCCCCAGATCCTTTGCTTCTCGATTAAGGACTTAGCGCAGGTGGCAGCCAACCTAAACTGGGATCATGGAAGAGCTACTATGGTGCAATCCATTATTCACACGGCGTGTTGGAGTATTTGGCGGGCTAGAAACGATGTCGTCTTTAACAAAAGGAAGGTGTCGGTACAAGCTATCCTCCTAGATATAAAAGCCTCAAGTTACTTTTGGGTCACAAATAGATGTAGAGGATCAAAGCCTAGTTGGCAAGATTGGTGTAATTTTAACGTTGTCATGTAATGCCCGTTTTTTCTTTTCCTGCTTCTAGCGCCTTGCTAGTCGTCGGGTCGTTTTAATGAATTTGCCGTTCAAAAAAAAAAATTAATAAAATTAGCAATAATAACAATATCGATCTCTTAGGCTCTTAGCACAAAGTTTCGAAGGTTCGCATGCATGTGGATTAAGACAGAATCTTTTGGCTCAAGTATTAATAAATATATGTGTTGGTGTGCGTAACGTTATACAAATAACTTACTTTATTATTTTTTATTTTAAAGATGGGTTGTGCCTCTAACTAATTTACTATTAAAATTTGTTGTTTTAAAGTTAAAAGTACTTAGAAAATGTAATTTAATAATTATTGTCTTGTTTCATTTTCTTTTCGGTTGACAAATCATTCAATCTATTTAATATATTTTATGCCTTTAAAAGGATATGTTGGTTAAAGATGTGAGAAACTTTTTTCCGGCGACGGCGAAGTCCCGACCAGTTAGCTTTGAAGGAAGAAGATCCGGTGGGCCTAATAAGTAAATCTAATATGTTATTTATTATATTAATTATTTATTTTTAAAATAACTTAAAGGTGAACTACCTCCTGTAGACAGCGACAACCTTTCATGCTTTCATTTTATTATGATGTTTTTTTTTTTAATTTATTATTCATATGAGAAACTTAGAAAAATTACATGAAGCGGTTTTCATTTTGTTTATTCCTATATTATATTATATTATATGATTAATTATTTTCTGTACCGTTGTTTTATTTATCAAAACTTAGCTTGAATTCACGGTTTATATTTTATATATTTTTGATAAAAATTTCAGTGACTTTATAAAAGTACAAATAAACATGTGAAAGTGTTTGGGGATCATTTAATAAATAAATTTTAGCTCAGTCTTCACATATCAAATTAATTACATCCATTTCTAAACAAATTTGTTGTTTATAGAATTTTATTTAGTGTATTATATATTTATATATAAAATTATGAAACAATAATCTAAATAATATTATATATTATGTTATATATAAATATTATACATATTAGAAAAAGATATATAAATATATGTAATTAAGTTAATAAGTTCTAGCGAAGTATTAAAAATAGTGCTCTAATGAGTCAAAGTTGAGCTTTTTTAACTTAAACAATTGAAGATCGAGCTTAGATATTGGTTTAAGACTCGGCTCAATTTGTTTATATCTGCATGCAGGCTTAATGATCATGTCACATCAGATTTTTATAAATCTTAAGAAATTCTTTTCATATGTCTTTCTTAACACAAACGCTAAAATATCCGGTCTTTCTACATGCACCCTTATTAAATATTGTAAGTGTAAGTTGAGAAAAGAAAAAAAGAAAAGAAAAACCCACATGCGACGCATGTGGGCACGGATTTTTGAACAAAAGAAAACACCACCCCAATGGATTTTTGAACAAAAGAAAACACAAACGCTAAAATATCCGTCTTTCTACATGCACCCTTATTAAATATTGTAAGTGTAAGTTGAGAAAAGAAAAAAAGAAAAAAAAAACCCACATGCGGCGCATGTGTGCATGGATTTTTAAACAAAAGAAAACACCGCCCCAATGCTAAAAATTCGATAGAACCTTGCTATCTCTAATATGTACATCTAGGAACTCACGATCTTGTTTTCACTCGACGAATTAAGATTTTGTTTTCTCACTCAACTGATATGGGACATACACTCTGACTCTAATATGTCCATCTATCTAGGAACTCACAATCTTGTTTTCATTCGACGAATTACTCGCCCAATCAAAACACATCTTGATAGAGAAGATATTCACCTTCTTATAAAGAAGATTTTGTTTTCTCACTCAACTTATATGGGACATACACTCTGACTCTAATATGTCCATCTAGGAACTCACAATCTTGTTTTCACTCGACGAATTACTCGCCCAATCAAAACATGCATGTGTCGACTTAACGGGGGTCTCTCCCCTTGTTGGGCTGAGGGCCAGTACCTTCGTGGCGGGGCAGGCGGCGTCCAGAGCGGCTGCCGGGAAGGTGAACAAACATGAGAAAGCGTGCATCGAGAACCAACATGTGTTTGTTCCCTTTGCCTTTGATACGTTTGGGCATCTTGAGTCGGAGGCGGCTGCCATGTTGCGCCGGATCCAGAAAGTTATGTACGGAAATATCGTGGCCTCTAGATTGAAAAATGTGGTATTCATACGTCTAGGGTTTGCTATCCAAAAGGGGTTGGCGACGCAGCTTGTTGCTCGCCTACCCTGTGTGGTGACTTGAGTCTTGTATGTTCCTGTTCTTTCAAAAGATTATTAATAGACTTTTTTAAAAAAAAAAATTTATAGAGAAGATATTCACCTTGTTTATTTTATTTTCACTCAACCGATATGGGACATACAATATAACATGCATGTTTGATTTTATTCATTATATATAATAAATATATCAAAACGTACACGATGTGAATATTGAAGTCGATATGTGTTAAAGTGGAACCATATGACTATGTAGGTATTGAACAATCAAGCTCGACCGAATATAGTGAACCGGGCCTTGGAACGGTCACGCTCGAGTCCTATCTACTTTGGATTGGCACTTGAGCGTGTCTCACGGCCATACACCCGTGTGGTCAGAAGGCTTACGTGCATGTATACAAGAATTGAAGTGATGTTAATCGCCTGTATATAGATCGAGTGCATTTCTAGATTAGTAATTAAGTTTGATTGGCTATTCACAAATCAAGTTGGAGTTTGAATGTACCGGATATCGGTTAGGTCACTTTGCATTTGTGATATAGTGCAGCAGGTCTTCGGGTTAAGAGGTGCTTCTCGTTTCGATTACTTCGGGTCTCTTTTTATTTTTGTTTAGTTTTTACCAGAGTATTTGTTTCTATTTGTCACATTCTTTTTATGGGTTTTTTGGATCGGTTTATATCTTTGGATCATATATCCGTATAGTTTCTTACTACATATTTTACTTTTAATAAAATTTTTGCCGTTAAACAAATTAACGTGTGAATTGAGGACGGACATGATCGCGTCACTCGTGTATATATATAGTTAATTATGGATTAAGCAAATGAACACGAAACAGGGAAATAACTTTCTATATTGTTTTAAAAAGATACAAGATATTAAAATAGTATCAACTTTGTCTTGTAGTCTACAAATCATAAAATGGTTCGTCTTTGAATATCACAAACTAGAGCTATATATTTCTATTGTTTTATTCGTAAGAGTGCATGGTTTTGATGGTTATCTTCAACCACTAAATAATTAAATAAATAGAACTTTGGAAATAATAATATAGTATTTTTTTGTGAACAGGAGCGTAAATCGTGGCTCAAATCGTGCTGGTATGTTTCCATGAATATAATATTGGCCGCTCTTAATTTTGCTCTACGGGATTAGTGTACGTACCCATTTATTTATTACAATTTTATCTTTTAAAATTAAGGGTGTAATTGTTAAGAATTTTTTACGTTGGTACGTATTGGGGACTGGGAAGGGAGGAGGGAATGTGCGAGTGACGGGAGAGAAGGGCCGAGGACATGACAATTGACATGAGGTATCCGATGATATATATAGTAGAGGCTTTGATAGTGGTGACATGTTTGTATGTCTGTGACATTATGAAGAAACAGGGTGTCAAGAGGTGGGAGTGATTGTGGTGTGTGGTGGTACACCGTCCCATCTCTGGTGGTGCGTGAGTGGATGAATATATTTGTCGTCTTGATGATTGCACCCTCTCTCTCTAGAGGTGAGTAAAAAACTGAAAAAACAGAACAAAAGAAACATAATACAAAAAACCGAACCGAAACTAACGTTTCAGTTCAGATTTTTCCAAAAATAGTGGCTTCCTAGTGACTTCTTCTAGGAGAGGTCATCAATTTAAGCCTCGGCATCTGCGTTCCCCGGGGGGGGGGGGGGGGGGGGGGGGGTTACCTTGTTGTTGAGGTTTACATATATGAAAATTTTTTGAGTTAGAATCTGAAGCGTCATATACAGACAGACTAGGATAAACACTATTAAAAGAAAACTAATTATCTATACTGATTATTTGGTTGTTGAGGTTTAAGCCTATGAAAATTTTTCTAGTTGGACCTGAAACATAGAGACTCGGACGCTATTAAATGAAAACTAATTAAAACACTATTAAACATAACCTTGAGGTTTATATATACTATATTATAATACATGTAAGAAGAACAAACTTACCATTTACTTAAAAAAAATTAAGTGTTTTAGAGGGCAAAACCGTCTTTATCCATTATGTACCTAAATACAAAAGAAAAAGTAACCAAATAAACAATTAATAGCTAAAATAATTTAGAGATGTAATTATGTAATAATATTTAACTAAATTTTGAAAACCATTTTTATCTTATATAATATATAAACATTCAATAAACCTTTAAATATATAATATTTCCTAAATTAATTGTTTGAAAGTTTTACCAGTGTTTGTGTTAGTGTGTAATGTTCACCGCCACATCAGACGGACACCCCGCTAATAATAAGAGATGGCTGTATTTATTTGGCGGTTAAAATGAGAATACAATCGTCTCAAACTTTTTTTCTAACCACAAATTTAGAACATTAACGGGCCACTGTACTATCCGTTCATCTCGATTCTCCATTAGGAGAAAACCCACCATATGTTAGAAAACCTTTGACCTAACCTAGAACCCTCATTTTTTTTTATCACAGACGAGACTTGAACCTAAGCCCTTCAATTTTAAATATTCTTAGGTACTCACCTCAAACACTTGGGTTAAGGATCGTTAGTTATGGTCTCAAACTTTAATCCTAAGGGTTCCGTATAAAATTCATTTATTATATATTTTATTTTATGCCAATATCTAAGTTTAAAGATTTTTTGTAATTAACTTCAAGATTTTCTAAATTAAAATTAGCCCCCATTTTATTCACACCCTTTTCTTTCTCTTACACCACCTCCAACCGCCCCATATCCCTAGCATATAACCCACCAACTACAATTAATGTAGTTAAAATCTCACCCCCCATTTTTTTAAACCTTCTTAACTCTTAGATACAACATTATTTTTTTTTAAAGTACACCATAAAAACGTGCGTTTTTTTATTATCTTATAAAACGCATTATACAGTGTTGTTCATATATAAAATTAAAAAAAAAATATTCTTTCGATTTTTTATCACAAATTAAAAATATTTTTTTTAGTTATATATATATATATATACTAACACTCTACGCGTTTTGAAAATAAAAAAAACGCTCGTTTTTATGAAGGTTTAAAAAAATTGAGAGGGGGGTTGAATTTTAACTACATTAATTGCAGTTGGTGGGTTATATGCCAATGATAGGCCTAAATGGGGCGGTTGGGGTGGTAAAGAAAAAAGGCTTTGGGTGTGAATAGCGTGACCCTAAAATCATCATTGCCGCTATTCTTTAGAATTGAATTTAAAACTTTTTAACTGTGAAATACATGTACATCATGTTAGTAATAGTATTCTAGTGGCTCAAGTCACATTTATATTTATGTGATCATTGGCCAAAATACCCATAAGTTACCTAATAGGTAATTATTTGATGAACATAATTACCTTTACCTCAACGAATTAGTGTTTCCCTTTGAGTGTATAAATAGAGTTCATTAGACAGACAAAACACCTCTAATCTCTCTTCTCTGCCTATCTAAACCGAAAACACCATCATCACCATACACCCTAAAGGAGAACCCGATAAAGAAGTCAGATGGCCTTTTCAAGCATGACTGCGATCACCGGTTTCTCATGTAATGTTTACTTTATCATATTACATGTAAAGGAATAATCGTCCAACATGTGGCATCAGAGTCATGTTGTCGATTCAATTCCTTATTCTTGTTTGCACACATATATCAAAATCAGATCTGAAATCTGATCATAAAACTCAGTTTCCTAATCATACAAGGTTTTAAAATCTAAACCGTAATCGTTTATGTGTTAAAAATCATGTTTCAAACGTATTTTGTTTTATTTAGAAACCCTAATCTGGTCATAACAGGTCTAATCTTTGATTTCGATTAATCTGTGCATAACGTGAAACGAGGCGTTACGCCTGTAACGACTCGTTAGGGTTTAAGGTTCTAAAGCGAAAACGAGCCGTTACCCAATAACGCCACGTTACGATGTTATATTTTTTTCCCGGAGAATCTAGTGTTGCACATAATATTTTTTTCTGCTAATTCTAATTCGTTCTGTCTAAAATCTTAGCTGATTATGTTTCTCAGAACCTAAATAATTAAAGCAGTTAGCAAATTAACTAGTCTTAACTAAGTTGATGACCTTTTAAAGGATAACGGGCCGTTACCCTGTAACGACTAGTTACGTTGTTATTTTCCAGATTTTTTTTTTAACTTCACTAGCTAACTTAATTTTTGCTAAAACTGATTAATATGCTTATATTGATAATTTATATTGAAAATGTCTTTTAAAGCTTCAATTCTTGCCAAAGCTGATTTGTTGCTTTATAACATTTTTTTTAACTAATTTGAGCAGTCGCCCTAAACATATAAATGCTTCACTTCTGCCCAAAGCTGATGGCTTGAATTTGTATATAGTGAAACAAATATGTGCACAAAACTTAGATGTGTCATTTCTGGCCAAAGCTGATTTGTTACAACATTTTTTTGCACACAGACTATCTTTTTGTTCATAATGCTTAAATAATAAGCAAGTAAGCAAAGAGAAAACCAATTTATTTAACTAGAATCTAACTAATTAATCTGTTAGTTTGGTGTTATAATGGACTATATCACAGCTTCGTTGGTTTAATAATATACTTTATTCTAATGCTTTATAGTTACGCTTTATACCTTACTATTATGCCTTATGTCTTATTATGACATATGCCTTAGTTTAAGTACCTCATATCACCATATATAATATCTAACGTTGACTTAGATTTAGGTTGACCTCATGAATTGGTTAATTAATCTCATACATTATCACTCAAATAAATCACCGAGTCGTGAATCCGATCGTGATCATCATGTCGTTTCAGGTCATGCGCTTTGTTTATTTAATTACTTATTTATTTATTTTATCGGTTTTTCTATACCGCGTTCGGTCATCAAGGTGATCTTCGGGGCTTGACCTCGTGTCGCTTTCTTTGGTTTCATTCTCGACATCTCCATTACCAAGTGAGTATCATAGCCCCTTTTTACTTTTAAAGTTTTGTGGTGCAACATGTACCGTATCAACTCATGTTCTTGATCTATATACTTCTAAAAACGCATGCGATATGTTTGATCTATGTGCTCTTGTATGTGAACTTGTGTGAATCATTGCTATGGATTGGGTTGTGTGTATTATTCTTTGTTTGTGGATCATGTTCATGTTCATAAATATAGATGTATCTCATTAACTCATTTGAGTCGAGATTACAATAATGGATCCGTTGGTTTGGCAACCCACCTAGCCTGCCTAGTTTTGGCGTCGGGTGATTGAAAGCCTAAATAATTTGATATTTATGAAATGAGCTTAATTAAAAATATCGCAACATAATAAGTAGTGTTGTATACATCTGGACAATCATCGCACCCTGATATATTCCGTCGTTGGTTGGGGTGTGACATTAATTATTTAGTTACACACCATTGTCTTTGAGTATCTAATTATTTATCGTGTTATATTTAATATTTAACTAGACTTCAAATTATAACGTTGACCTTTTTCATTTTCATTTTCCTTACGTTGCGTGCTTTAGCTATACAACTATTTTGTATACCGGTGTTATTCCGGCAACAACACACGAGTAGTAAAATTTAGTTCATAAGAATGGAGAGTATGGTAGCTTTGAAGCCTGTATCCAATCAGCTTGCGTCACATTAGGAGAGAGAGAAAATGAGTTTGAAACAGTATATAGTAGTAGAATCGAGGGAATGGTTGTAGATTTGAAATTTTAAAGCTAGCTTTTTAAATAATGAGTATTAATTAACAAAAAAAACACATAAAACTTAAAAAAAACACATTAAACTAAAAACACATTAAAAAAAACACATAACTTAAAAGAAACTTAAAAAAAAGAAGAAAATCACATTTCCATCAAATAAATATTACAATTTTTTAGATGATAATTAAACAAACATGTAACACCCTGATTCTTCGGTATCTGAGGCATGTGACGTCATGGAGATCATAGTCAATGTTACAATAAACGACTTCTAAATGATTAAACAAAAGAGCCGTTCGATTATAAAAACAGTGTCATACAATTTGCAGCGGAAAAGTAGTGATAGTAGGAAAATGTTTGCAAAGTTTAAAATACAATTGTTAAGATTTAAAAGCATGACATCCAAAGTGTAGTTATGCAATGAAATCTCCCAAAAGAACTAAATGATGACTATGACACCATATAAAATATAGGACCTAATGAGGAACGCCATCCACACATAGTAACAGTTAATTACCTGGGAATTCATGCACTAAAAGGGGTTAACATAACGTTGGTGAGTTTACATGTTTAATAATCAATGATAAGGTTTCACAGTTAAATGTTAGATTTGACATTAATTATAATACAGTGGTTGTATGATTATCATGAACCTTGAATTTCGAACACTAACTGTTTACCCACTCATGGTACATTTCCCATGAATACTGAATGGCCACATATAACTGTCATGTACCCGGTGACTATGGAAAGAGAGTCAGGATTTAAGCGACCAATCATGAGCATGAGTGTTAATCTAATAGATCTATTCACTAGTCATCGTTTCATACAGAATTAATCGATTCAATTAATAGTGATCTAGATTTGGTATACCATGTTAGTAACATGATATAAGGATTGGGTAAATGAACTAAACATGTAACCAATAGGTCTTACTAATATCCATAACGTCAAACAATGTTAATGTTCTATAAATTCTCCCCCGAAAGTGTCTAAAACAGTTTAAAAGAAAGGAGTCATGATACTCAGCTGAGCAATGTGAAGTAAAATTATAAAGTGCTGGAATGAACAATTTAGCAGTGTCCTAAAATAATAATAAGACGATTTAAGGTTCAATAGATCGAGTCGACCTCTATGTCACCCAATAAGCTTAGTCAAGTCTTGACTTTGATGGCCTGTTAGTATTGTTGGTAAGCATTGGTTTGAAAGTATATTTATTGTTCAAATAAATATATAAATGTTTGGTTCGCGTTCAAAAAATAATACTAAAATATACATTTATAAATTTACAATTATTTTGCTCGTTCAATGCAATACAAGGAATAATATTTAGTTTTTCAAATATTATTATAAAATATTGGACAACTTAGGAGAAATATAATTATATAATATCGACATCCAAAAATATACATTTTTCCGAATATCATTTTCAGAAAATAGCAACATTTTATAAAAATAATCCTATTTATATATATCGAGTTAACCCAAAATATAAACCATTATATTTTAAGTTTCTG
>JBCNJP010000019.1:25712749-25860329 GCA_039602395.1 Deinandra increscens subsp. villosa
TTTATTACCCGGTAATGGGTAAATATGTATTTTTACCCGTTTTATCACCTTTAGCTATTTAACGCATATATCATATGTATTTATCATATTAGCCACGTATTCTTTATACATTTATAAATTTTGGGATGTTACAACTATTTTTACAAAAACGGTATATTTGAAAATAATTTTTTTTTTGTTGTGAGAAAAACTTAGTGTGGGTGTGTGTGAGACCCACAACGCTTAACGTATTTCTCAAGGTTACGAAGAGTTGAGATCCAAATGATTGTGGTGTGTGATTAGGTTAAGATATCCGTAAAAAGTAAATAAAATAAAACAAAATTTAAATTTAATACTTACATGAAACGTATTTTAAATTTTATATTAAATATTAGTTTGAAAACTATATTAAATTAAATAGAAAATTAATTATATTATTAATCAATTAGATTATTTGTAATCCACTCATAAATATTCATTGAAGCCTTCATTGGAATCACAAGAAAGATGCTATCTTTTTTTTTTTTTGAACGGCCAACGAAATAATATTAACACAACCATCAAGACGATGGAAAAGATACAAGTTTTCTTTTCCTGTCTTTTTCATGCTTATATTAATACGACGTTTTTAATATCGATAGGTGTTAGCATCTAATTTTACGGTGATATCTATTTAATTTTGAGGGTGACCTAATAATGTTTAATGATAATTATGAGTTCCAATTTTCATACTTTGAGTTTAATGTATTTTACAAAATAAATCTAAGGACTTGAGGCTTCCCAGATTTCATATATGTCTAATTATAAATTATAAATTTTACATTTAAAATATATTTTCAATAAAATATTTATTAAAACTGATTTGCGGTGGTTTAATTAAAAAAGAAAAAAAAAACAAATATAAAGGTGTGATAGTAAATGTGGAGTTAAGGAGGAATGAGATGTGGTAGTTCATGCATTAAAAAATGTAGAGCAAATGTATTTTAGTTATGAGGAAAATATTTAGCACAATTAAATGCAATTATTTATTGTGACAGTTGAGAATAATGAGACTATTACGTCAATTGATAAATACAAATTTAATTTTCTATACTTTTTCTTTCGATGTTTATCTTCTTTTCTTGTATTAACATTTAGCACATAGGTATGGGGAGTGACTAGTATATGACACATATGACACATAGATGTCATGTTGGGTTCATTTTCACATACGTAAATGTGGGAGGAGGGATGGTAAATGAGTATGATAGGTATTTTAATTATTATTAAAATTATCATTTACCTTATGCACTTCCCTAGCTCCTCGCTAGGGGTCTGTGTTGTTTTTTTTTTTTTTGGTTTTATAAATTGGCCGTTCAAAAAAAAAACTCATATACTAATTGTGTATTTTGTGTGGGAGGAAAAGATGAGTTTAAGAAAAAAGGTTAAAAGCACATACATAGCAAAATGGCGGAAGCCACAAATGGGCCACACCCCCAACATTGCATGCCAAGCATGCTTTTGCCATATAGGCTACGAGCGACTATTGTATAAAGAGTGGGATGGTCTAATTGGTTTTTTTTTTATGAGCAAATTTTTCTTCATAAATTATACCAAATCTTGCATTTGTAAGAATTTAAATCCTCACCACATATATGATGAGACAAAACTCCATATCACTAGACTAGAAAGCTACGAATAGAATAGTCATTAGCTAAATAGTCATTCAAGATAAACCAATCTCTCTCTCTCACTATCATATATTAGAGACATTTATATATCTTCCCTTCAAAGATGAGTAATTATATATTTTTCAAGTTAAAAAAAATCAATTACATATTTTATCTAGAATTCTAGGATGATTTCCTCAAAACAAAAAATCGTTAACATATTTATCCATCCTAAAATATATGTTATATTTTTATCAATTTCATTAAAATAATCTTATTAAATAACAATTACCATTAATTTTACTAAGAGATTTTGGACATCGTTTCATTCTCTTTGTAAGACCTAGAGTGTAAACGATCCAAGCCAATTTCTAAGCTATTTGGAATCGGATTGATAAAAAGGTTGAATGAGCTGATTGTAAAAGGACTCGAGCCCAAGCTCAAACCCTAAAATAGACTTCTTTTATAAACAAACTCAAGCCATATTTCAGGGCTCAAACTTGGACTCGAGTTCATTTAGGGTCGACTCGTTCGAGTTTTTTCCCGACCCGATCCCGAGTAACTTACGAGTTGGTTTGGCTCATTTACACAAGATCTTAGAAAAGAGAAATATGAAGAAAAAAAATATGTGGTGCAAATAAAAATAAAAACAGTCATTGAATAAGTTAGTTTTAATAAAATTAGTAAATATGTAATTTACATGTTTTAGGAAGCGGAAATATTTAATTGACTTTTTGTTGTGAGGAAATATATAATGAATTATCTTAGAAAGACAAATATGTAATTAACTTTTTTACTTTAACAAATATGTTATCATCTTGCATTGAAAAAAATAAGTAAATTTCTCTATATAAAGTAGATAAAACATGCATTTGTTATTATAAAAAGAATTCTAGATCACTCATTTAAAATAAAAAAAAACTTTCCCTTCCCAATTAAATTACCAAATTTAAATTTAAATTTAAATATATATTTAAAATTTGGGGGTTGCATTTGCCTTTATGTACACTAAATGCCATCTCTCATTGCAATTAATCCTATTTAATTCCATGTTCTACAATTAATTCAGTTTTTAATTCTTTTCACATATTTTCCAACCTCCTGTCTTAAATCTTACAACTCTCTCTCCGTATAGATGCATGTATAATTTATATGAATACGTACATTACACATACACCATGCAAGTGCATGTATACCATTAATTGTATATACTACTATAACCACTAAGTTACAAAATCTAATTCTATTTACATTAATTAACTAATAAGACTAATTAAGCCTCTATCAAATATGTTACTCTCACATTGGCAAAATGTTCCTGAAGAGTCTCGAACTCGGGACCTCCAATTCAAGCAACAAAACCAACTCAACTAGATGGAAGTTATTCTATTTAGTTTAGTGGCAAATGTGTATGACCTCTTAACAAGAGGTCTTGGGTTCAAGTCCCACTTGAAACAAAAAGATTAAATGTGGGGGTTATAAGTTGGGTCAGAGGTTTTCTCACTAGTGGTGAGTTTCCTCCAGATGAAGATTGGAGATGATCGGATGGGTGGTGTAATGTCTCCGTCAGTGATCCAAATTTGCCGTTCATAAAAAGAATAATAATAATAACTATATGGAAGTTATTCTATTTACATTAAATAGCTAGGGTAATTGTTATGACATTATATATATTAAAGGTTTGAATTCACTAAAAAAATACATTTTGCTTAAAAATAATAGTAAGAGATCTAATCAATTATTTAAAAAATCAAGGTTTGAGATTCAATTCAAATACAACATAATAAGAGAAAAATAAGATGTGACATATTATTTTTGGTAGAATGTCTTTTATTGATTTTTTTTAAAGCTTTCCCAACTTTTTTAATCATAAATTTTCATATAACGTTATTTTTTTTAATAAAAATTACACCATAAAATCAAGTATTATTTCTTAATTGTGTCACATGTCAAAGTACTAGTGGTCTTATCATTTTTTAGGTAAAATCAATTTCCTATTTGATTCAGTATCTATATATTTCTTATGTCAAAAAATCATTGAGTGATTTATCTTGTTTAAACACATCTGATTTTGTTTAACTCGTATTCATCTAATTGCTTACCTTTAGTTACGATCCTCATACTTCAATGATAGCCAACTTAAGAGGATTGATAAGACACCCTTAAAAGAGATGGACGTTCGTGTCAAGATCAAATCAACAATGTCCATCATTGTACAAAACGAGTGTCCTTGTCAAAGAAAAGAGTCGATGGATCTGGAACAACCTTAAACTATAGTGTTTTAAAAATATATAGAAAACACCAAAGTAGTGTTTGGTATATAAGAATGAAGGGTTGAATGAAATGATACATTGAATCAGAATGAAAAAAATAACATGTTTGGTAGAACATTGGAATGGAATGTACCATTACATGAGAATGTGATTCCTTCCATTTTTTTAAGATTTCCATTCTTTACGAGCGTAAAGTTTTTTTCGATTTCTTTAAATAATGGAATGGAAATATTTAGTCAACTTGATTTTTTTTTTAATTTTATGAAAACAAAAAAACTAAGAAAAAATCTACAAATACGAATAAAAATATAAAAATAAAAACAAAGAAAAGAAAAAAAATATAAAATAAAGCTGAAAAATAATAAAAATAAATAGAAAATAAAACAAAATTAATAAATTAAATAAATAATAATAAAAGTAAAAGTAAACTACAAGTTAAAAATGAAAATAAATTATTTATTAAAAATTAAAAATAAATTATTTAATAAAAATTAAGATTTTACAAATTTAAATTTTAGAAATTTGGTAAATGTATTCGCTTACTTCATTTTTACTAACTATCAGACAATATAAACTAATATTTTATTTTATTCTTACATTTTAACCAAAAAGAACGATTGAATAATAATAATCCAATTCATTATCTTTTCCATTTGATTTAATCGTTCGTTCCATTATCTCATATCAGACAGATTCTAAAGTCTAAAATATATTTGACCTTTTGGATATAAAGAACATACAAACCTTAGATTAAAAACATGCAACACATAAAACACGTGAAGTCAAAGTTGACATGAGTAAATTATACTAGAGGTCCCTGAGGTTTACACAAGTAACAAAAGAGGTCTCCTAGAGTTTTAAAATTATGGAAAATGCCCCTAAAGTTTGTATTAGTGTAACGAAAGAGGTCCCTCCGTTAGTTAACCCCGTTAAATATAACGGGGTTAACTAACATATGACCTCTTTTGTTACACTAATGCAAACGTTAGGGACCTTTTTCATAATTTAAAACTTTAGGAACCTCTTTCATTACTTGTGTAAACCTAGGAGAACTCTGGTGTAATTTACTCTATAAATATTTTACACAATAGAAATTAATTTTCTCAAGTGTTTTATTAAAGTCACTCAAAGTTTTTTTGTTTTTCTAAAATCACTTAACTTTCATTATATTTCAATTTTATATAACTTTTTATAAATGTTAAATTTTATAAAATTAACTTAGTCAGTTAAAACATATACGAACCTTGATTAATATTTGATAATAAATTTTTTTAAGTTTGACTTAGATTGAAATTTTTTGACTTAAACTTTATTATTATTTAACAATTTTGTTTTATTACAATTAGCCCCTATTTCAAGTTAATGTAAAAAAGATCATCATCAAATACATTTGCCTAAGTTATTTTATAAAACTTTAACCTTTTATAAAAAAAAGTATACATATGTGATTGAAACACCAAATGTAAGTTGAGGAAGTTGTGTGATTTTAGAGGGATAAAAAGTACTTTTAGTCCTGATTACTATTCTATAAAGTTACATCATACGTATTCCAAGCCACTTTTGCACAAACTCCATGTGTTATGAAAACAACTAGATTTACTACCCTTGCGCCGGCACGAGGATAACGTCGATACACAATAGAATTATATTGCTAAATCGCAACGTGAAAAAATAGAAATACAAAATGATTGCGCAAAAATGTAAAAAAAATAAATTATCACAAATAAAACAAAATTACAAAATAATTGTGTAACAACATTAAAGGAAAAAATAAAAGAAAATATAAAAAAATTAATTAATTAAGTGTTGGACTGTTGTCACATGACATCTAACTATTGAAACCACGTAGTCCAATTAATAAAAGTTACTTATTCATAATTACCTTCGTAACAACTTTGCAGAAACGTCGTCGCTCGAACTTGACGTTCGCTCGAAAAATGCTCGGATACGCTCATTCGATTTGACTTGGTAGAAAAAGAGCTTGGTTTGGTTCTGTTCGATTCGATTCGTAAACGAATTGAGCATGAGCAAAGGTGCGCTCGCTCGTTGCTCGCTCAGTTGGCTCGATTTATGTTCTAATATATTTTTATATACACATATATGATTATACCATTTCATATGAGTGTTGGTTGTTCCAATAACATATAAAGAAACATTAATTAAAAACTAGAGTAAGATGAAAGTTGAAATAATTTCATCTTCTTTCATCATTTCGTTTTCTATGGGTGAATCTTGAAGTTTCTTTTATGGATGTATGTGATTATATAAATAGGTGGGACGGAGATGTTATTTCAGATGAACACCAGCATTTAGGTCATTTTGTAAAAAAGTTAACAACAAGGCTAGTGTTAGTTATTGGACGAAATTTGTTAATCTTGAAAATATGGATGAAGGCGTTATGTCAGATCACCACCCATCTTCGATCACTTTTCTTTTTTGCAACGCGACGCTCGAAACTCGTTCGACGATCGCGCAAAAAATGCTCGGATCGAAAGACGCTCGTTCTATTTTGGCTCGTTTGAATAAATGTTTGGTTCGGCTCGGTTCGGTTTGTAATCAAACCGAGCAGGAACAAAGATCCGTTCATATACATACATATATTTAATTGAATGTGCTTATTACACCATCAACTCAACACTAACTACTAAACGAAAACGGCCAAACGTAATAGAATACCAACTCATATATATTTTATATTTTTTCTGCTTAAACAAGAAACAAAGAATAAGAATAAAATTATATATATTTTTTCGTGCCACGTACTTCACGCTACAATGCAGTAAAAAAAAACAAAAAAAAAAGTGAATAGTGAATGGATGTTGTATGTATGTATAAGGCTAAGTGTAGTAATAAAGTCTCATAAAGCCTCTCCCTTATGCGTTTTTCGCCATGTGGCGGATGACGTGACAAAGGTCTTTATGGGTTTAAGAGTGTAGTGATAAAGCCCCATAAAGCCCCTCCTAATCATTGCTCCATCATTATTTTTTTTAATTTAATTAAACCGGAAAAATAAAAGTCAAGACTAGTTCCATGAAAACAAACAACAAGAGTGACGTTTTATGGGCAACGCCTTTGGGCCAAAAAAACACTCATAGCGCCCTGGGGGTGGTGACCCGGACACTATGGGGCGCCATCACGCACCCCCCCCCCCTCTTCGACGCCCATTGCATTCAGCCGTAATAGGTAATTTGTCGTTCAGAAAATATATATAACTAACTTATAGTTTTGTGTATTAAATTTTTGCTTTTCCAAAATCTCAACGTAAGAATTTGTTTTTTTTTTTAGAGTTCAGAGTCGATATTAAAATTCATGGGGGTCGGTGACCAAACTTTTTTAGGAGTAGGTCGAGATCAAATGTTCAAGTAACATGAGATTAAATAAAAACAACAATTTACAATGAAGTGGCGGGTAAACGGACAACAAACTCCGCCGCAACCCCCTTTTGAATGGCAAACCCAATTCTACTGAAGACAAAGTTATGAGCCTTAGGGGATGACTAATTACTATGCACGACCCGTTGAACCCGACGAAGAAGTTCGACCGCCCCCGGGGCAAGGAACCCAAAAGTATCAAAAGAAAAGGGGATAAACACGTGTTGATTTTCAAGGCAGGCTCTCTCGTGTTTAGCGACTTTGCCGGATTCCGCCTTCAACGCAGCTTGTCCCGCGACAAACCCATTGTCCCTAAGCCCAACAAGACGAGACACACCAGTAAGGTCAACACAAGTGTGTTTCCCCCCAGCCCAACCAAACACAAGCACATCAGTCGGCCGTAAAGTAGATCGCCCATCGAGTGGGTCCGTCAAGAAGTTCACTGGAGCCTCCTTTTTAGCAGAGATACCCGCACGTTTCAGAACGTCAAACAACACATCTCTGACCCAATCATGTCTGTATTTAAACCCAGGCAACTCCTTGCAGTGAACAACATGCTCGCCAAAGGCATCGAAACAGGCCTTGCGACAAACCGGGCACGGTTCGTCATTAGGGAAGATAGGGAACATAAGCCCGTACTTAAGGATGACCTGGTACTCCACAACGGATATATGCTGACCCAACCCTTCGATGGGGATGATAGACAGGAAGTCCTGGGCCCTAGGGGCACGAAGACAAGCCAACACAACTTTTTAGCGAGAGGATAGTGCAAAATTCACTTCCAAACTCTGGGCAATTTTGCTAAAAAGGGCACTCGCCAAAGTATTCTGAGTTTTAGAGGGGGCGGTGTCCTTACTAGAAAATCCGCCCAAATCAAAATCGGGAAGTGAGGTGTGCAAACCTTCCAACGCACACTCAAATTAAGAGTCCATCCCATTCAAACCACACCCCCGAAGGATGTGATCTTGTAACCTCCACGATTGTGCCCTCGAAGCCACAAAAGCAAAAGTGGAAACATCCTCCACAGAGCATAACCTAAGTCCCCCAAAGCGGGTTGGGAGGGAAGCCAACCTCCATTGGAGGTCCTCGAAAAAGGCACCCCCACAAACAACAATGTCCTCGATAGCCTCCCGGAGACCACGGTCAAAGATAGAAACAACTTCCCTAACGTGCGTAGGCTGACACGTTCGGAGGCCGAATAACAACTTGGCAACACCCATGCAGGAACGGAACAAAAGGAGCTAACATTGAGGATCCCGCAGCTGTGACAGACAACGCATGAGTTCCACCGCAGAAGACGCCCTCTTCACAACCAAGCTACTAATGAACCCAGCATCTCGGCTAACGGCCCCACCCAGGAGTTTCACTCCTAACACCGGCCTCCCGATCCCGCTAGGAAACAACCCATCTTGCACCTTTACTCCATCACACGATGGCCAAAAAATCTCAGTCTTCTTGATGTTTAATTCAAGGCCCAACGCGGGCCCTTCAGACCTGATGATACCCAAAGCTTTAGCCACCTCTTTAGCGTCCCCAATAATCGTACCATCATCCAGGTACCAAACATGGAAAGGGAGCTTGCAACAATCCCGAATCCGATGGACAAGCGGGTGCAGAATCCATCTTTATATTTGAATGAATCTTTAATGACTATCTTTTACCTTATTATATCCCACAGTAGCCATATGATACTTTTGGAGGATGATTATTATCCTCAAGTTGTTTGTCTAACTGTCAAGGATCATTTAAAAATTTACCTCTTGCTAGCAATGGTGTAGCCCATATTATCAGATTTTGCTTTTCTTATGGTCTGTTCCAGCCAAATACCGTACATTTTGAGAGAGATGACTATTTTCTAATTAATGTAAAATAATTTAAACAACCACCACCACCACTCTTTCATCCACCATTTCAGTTTACTGAACCCCCTCCCCCTCCTCCGATCAATCATGTCGGCGATCAACTGGTCACCACCGGACGACCTTGCAAACCTCGCCACTTCGATGATGTCGTTCGACAATCTTCCTCTTCCATCTCCGCTCTCCTCTCTGCTTATAGTCGTGACAACAGCTCTCCACTCTGTTTTTTAGTCGCGACGACAGTAACATTCTGAGGCAGCGAAGCCATTGTTCTGCTCGAATTCAGGCGGCTAAGGTGGCTCCCTAATGGCCAATTGACGGCGGTACTGGGTGTGGACTCAACCTCAGCCGCAAACTCCTCCTATTGACGGTGGTGCTGGGTTAGCTCAAAAAATATATATATATATATATATTTGAGCGGCTCGAAAGAGGGAAGAGCTAGTCGTCGTGGACGAGCTACCTGCTAGTGCCATTGTCGTAATCACGACCAACAAATACAAAGAAACATTAATTAAAAATTAGAGTAAAATGAAAGGTGATATAATTTCATCTTCTTTTTATCTTTTGATATCGTCATTGTGTTTTCTACTAGTGAATCTTGAAGTGTTTTTATGGATATGTGTGATTCAATTCGTAGAGAGATAAATATGTGTGATGAATGTGTTATGTCAGACCACAACCAACATTTACGTCATTTTATAAAAAAAGTTAACAACAAGGCTAGTGTGTTAGTTATTGGATGAAATTTGTTAAAATTGGAAATAAGGATGAAGATGTTATGTCAGATCACCACTCATCGTCACTTTCCTTTTTTGTTCTGCGATGCTCGAAACTCGCTCGACGATCGCTTGAAAAATGTCGGATCGAAAGACACTCGTTCGGTTTTGGCTCGGTTGGAAAAATGCTCGGTTCGGCTTGGTTCTGTTTGTAAACGAACCAAGCACGAGCATAGATACGTTCGATTCGGTTCGGCTCGGCTCGTGAATAGCCCTATATAACATCGATGATTCTGATTATATGTATATGATTAGTAAGGGTCCTACCTATTATGAATGGTTGGTTATAAAATTTTATTATTTTTTGTTTTTTTTAGCACACAATTAATTTTATTTATTTTATTATTTGGTGTATATTTTTACCATTTATGATAAGTGACTTCTAGCTTAAAAGTAAAAAGGTATTTTTAAGGTGGTGACTCTTGTGCATAGGTGATGAGGGTTCAGGTACCGTTTTAAAGCTCACAAACTAACATAGATTTTGAAGTAGATTAGAATATGTGTGAGTTTGATGTTATAGAAAAATATTATGATGAGCACATAATCGGACGCAAAAATAGAAAAATCACAAAACGCAACGCACAAAGACGCGACCCTCATTGGTCTTGAAAGATGTCAAAAGTATCATATCCAAACAATTTATTTCCCATCTAAGAATAAAACCCTAATAAAATTTGATGCTTACAAACAAACAGAAATAGAACTAGAAGAAAAAATCAATACATAAGATAAACATATGCACTGATCTAACTCTTATACAAGGACTGAATCAGTTATCAATGCGATGAAACGATAAAACCCTAGATGAAAGAGGAAAAACCAAACAAGAAAGTTCAAGGCATGTGTAGAAAAGAAAAAAAACTATTCCTATATAACACAATAACCAACTAATTTCTAGTTTTCATATAACACAATAACCAACTTATTTCTAGTTTCCATATAACACAATAACTAACTTATTTCTACCAAAAATCGTTTTTTATGTTTAATACATTAAAGTTGAAACAAGTTAACATACATTGCTTAGCTCAGCCGGTCGAGCTCCATATTTCTTTAGTGAAAGTCGTGGGATTGAGCCCACGCGGCTCTTTCTTTTTTAGTTAAAACTACAAAATGGCATCAAATTATTTCTTTTTTAGTTAAAACTACAAAATGACATCAAATTACCTTACGATCTGATCTGAAAGAGGTTAGCTAAAGTATTAAGCAACAAAACTCCTTTAGCAGCCATGCTACCAAAACAAAACCTCATGAATTCTCAATCTTTTTTAGTTGTTGACCTATAGCCTAAGTTTTATTGATAAATATAAAATTGTTTGCATTTTAGTTTGTATGTCAAAGTTTCTTATGTTTCATTAACAAGTTTGCAAAACTAAAAATATGTTTTAGAAAGTATTTAAGAAAGTGAAAAAATCAAATAATCGAACCTATACGCATCGGTTTGTACCGGTTCGGGACTGGTTTTCTTCGAAACCAGTTTGTGAAAAAACAGTTTTCATCGGCTTTTGCTTCACATACTCAGAACCTATTACGAGGTTTTTAGCTCCCATACTCAAAACATATTACGAACATACAGACCGGATTACAAACCAGGCTATCAGTTGAACATACTTTTTACGTAAACCGATCCTGGTTCAGAACTGGTTTTCCGGTCCTCGAACCGTTTTTTCTCATGTCTACGTTGGTGTGTGAACTCTCAACCACTGATTATTTTTTAAACCATTAATTTACAAGATCTTTAATCTTCCTCTTTATCTTGTTAACATAAAAATAATAACAAGATTACTTGGGTTCGAGCCTTCAGTCTTCCCGGCCACAATGCTCTCCTCTTATTATTTTATATTTTTATCTGATTTCTCAATTAATTTTGATACTACGAATTCGGCAATTATGTTGCCAGATCAAGCACAACTCTTTGTGAGATGATTTTTCTTCTAGGTAAGGTATACATTGTTTTACCTTATGACTAATATTGTTTTAGATAATTTGTTATGATAGTAAGAGTTATGAAACTAATGATAGAATTTATGTTTCATCTCAATGTTTTTATTTCTTAACTAGGTTTGCTTTTGTAATGGGTTTAGAAGGTTGGGCAGATTATTATGTGATTAGTAGTAATTGGACAACATTTTTAGTTAAAGACCAGAAACATTTTTAGTTGCACGCCCTTTTATTTCTAGGCTATGTATGCCTATTTTATCGTATTGAATATTTTTGTTATATTTTAATATTCGAGTGTTATATATTTCTAAAGGAGTCTAATATAAATTTTGTCACTTACTAATTTTGAATGTTATCAAATGCATGTGGTGGATCGTTATAATGTAATTTTAAGGTATAAAGACTCCCTAATGGTTATATACAAACTAATATGGTGTAGGTTTACTTTTTGTTTTTAAATCGAGCAAAAAATTAATGAGTATAATAATGTTATATACACCTAAACATATGTATGTGAATATCATTTATCTATATTTCATCTAGACTTGTAACACTACGTTTCATATACATTTGTGAAATGCATTATAACTTTGATACATGCCACGAACCGCTGCAACACGTGGTTGACACCTCGTTGTATATATTTAGTAGAACACCAAGTCCATGTGATTTATATCAATTTTCTGGTCCATACAAGCCCAACAGCATGAGTAATATAAATCCATCCAGCAAACTTTAAATCTTTAGCCCATCAGCGCCTTACCAAGCATGACTCAGTATAAGCCCATCAAATCCAAGTGACATCTTATGTTACAAAAGATCACAAACAAACATATTAGAAGGTGACAGTGTAAATTATAAAGATAAACAATATTTGAAGTAGCAATATTTGCAGTTTGAATTATAAACCTTTTTTTTAACAAAATACCATAGTCAACGACTGCATTTATCATATTAGTCCTACTTGACACTAAATTATCATTGATGTTCCAAACTGAATTGAACATTTTGTTATTGATCATTTTAACTGGTTATCAATAACCCTAATGGACCTTTAATGATAACTAGGTTTTATACGTCATGTCTCGCGTGATACCGTTTGTAAAATTGTAAAAAGTCAGTAACTAGAAACAAGAAAAAAAAAACATACTGAAATAAACGAATAACATTGACCTCAATCTCAATAAAGCAAAAGTTAAAGAAAAAAAAGTGTAACCAACCAATCAATATCACTTAATAAAAATTAAGAAGAAAAAGTCGAAGGATAACCTGAAACCCCGTCACACATTGTTGCGAGAATACCTTGGATACATAAAACAGTAAATAAATAGATAGAACACGACTCAATCTTAAACAACATCTGAATTGTAAACTTTAAACCTTAAATAGATCACCAAAAACCCATAACATATGAGAATATTTGCTAATAACCTAATTTTTGTGTGTATACAATATTATATAGAAAAACATAGTTATGTGGCCAAAATAAATATATAAAAAAACATAGATGTATATTGTTTGTTTATGGTTATTATATTTAATTATATATGGTTAACATGTTTTCGGAGATAATTTTCTTTCATATTGTTTGTCTATAATTACCTACGGGAAACACTTTAGGTCACATTGCATGAGGTTGTTTAGGAATGAATGAGGTTGTTTCTAATGAATTCACATGTGCGTTGAAAACAATTAAACACTATTTCCAAAGCTACATTGCTACCTTATGTGTGTCATTATGACACATATTAGAAAACCCTATAAATAAATTCAGTTTTCTTCACTAGTTGATAGTAAATTACCCTAATTGGTTGTTTCTAATTGGTTTATGTTTTAAATAAATTCAATGGGGGATGGGCAAACGGCCTCATGTTACAAGATAAAGATGACGTTTGGAGATGGGGAAAAGGTAATACGTCGGAGCATACGGTTTCATAGGCAAGAAAAGAAATTCAACTTTATCTACTTCCTAAATCTATCTCCGATTTTCGGTGGATGAATTGGCTTCCTATTAAGGTCCAACCTTCGTATGGAGAGTCACCCATGACCTCATTCCCACAAAAGTTAATCTTATCCATCGTGGTATTCAAATTGACAACAAATGTAGTGGATGTTCGATGGCTCCTGAGACAACTGAACACACTTTTCTTCATTGTCCTATCGCTAAACACGTGTGGTCACTAATCAGCGACTGGTGCAAGGCTCCTATTATCAGTCTTAGCACTATGAAGGAGGTCCTAAAGTGTATACAAGGTTGGACAGATGTTAAAGATGCTCAAAAGATTTACTACGGTATTATTATGACCACTTTTTGGCTCTTATGGAAACCGCGTAATGACAAGATTTTCGGAAAAGGGAAGCAAGGGGTTGAGAATATTTTTCAAGAGATCAAGGTTATGTCCTTCCAATGGATAAAACATCGTAGTAAAAAATCCTTTTTATATTGGAACAATTGGTGTAATCTCTCTTGTATTTCTAAAATGTAATCTAGCATCTTGCTAATATGTTTTTATATAATCTTTAACAATTCAAAAAAAAAAAATCCAGTTTTCTAGAAGTTGACATCTCTTTTAAGACTGACCTCTTTATACCTTTGTAGGTGTACCTCTCATTACACACTCTCTATATCCTACTATTAAAGTGCCATTTTGCTAAATGTGTTTCTTCCTCAAAGGACATACATATTAAGTATTAACCATTTAAAAAAGATGGGTACCTATATGATATCTATCAACTTACATACATGAAGAAAAAAAAAACCCGCAAACCAACATGTTTTAAAAAAGCTCAAACATAACGCATTAACGTGATAGCTAAATAGAAGAGAAAATTTAGATTGACCATAAAGAACGTCGGCGAATATGACGTAGAATAAAATGAGGTAATGTGTAGCTCTCATCTCACACCCTCTATACCCTACTATTAAGTATTAAGTTGAGATTTTGCTAAATGTGTTCTTTCCTTAGAAGATATCGTTTACATACATATAAACAATTTAAAAAACATGATTACATATATGTAATCTATTAACTTATACATATACTTATTCCACGTCAGTTGTATGGGTAACAAATGTGGAGTATAAACCCAAATGAGACAATTATCCACCTAACTAACTTTTTGAGTTAAATTCTCATGTTTTGGACTATAAAAATGATATCAAATTCAACTCAGAGCGGTGGCTAAGAGGAGTTGGCCGTAACCAACAAAAACGTTAACCTTTAAAAACGGTCAATTGTTACATACTGAAATTTTTATAAAAATATATGACTTGTCCCCCGAGTTGTATGATTAATATACATGAGATTTATAAACCTAATGAACCATTTTATTTAGGAAAGTAGTTTTGTAATATTTTTGAGTTTTCTATTTTGAACCATAACATGATACTATATATAGTTTTGTAATATCTTATCTATAACTATAATAAACATGAGTTTTTACTGTCCAGGTGGCACATTTTAAGGTGTGCAACCTAGGATTGGTCTTTTTTTAAAATTCAGCCACCTAAGCTTGTGCTTACGTGTCAAATTCTTAGAGTTTTGAATTAAAAAATTTAATAAAATTCTTTAAAACCTCGCGGATCCTATAACCCGAAACAAGGATCCGGCTCCTTCTTTTAACCCGACATATTAAAGGGTGTGATTGTGCAGCGGCTTCATTGTAAACCCTAATGAGAGTGCTCCCTTCATCAATTTCTACTCCGCCGCTGCACTCCGTCTTTTTCCTTCAAAGTGTTGTGCTACATCATTTTTGCATTTATTTTCTAAGGTTCGTGGTTTCTAATTAAGATTTAGGGTTTCCTCTTTCCCCTTTATCTCATATATCAAGTTGTTTCGTTGTTCTGAAATCTTTCCATTCGAAATGATCATCTCTCAGTTGGAGAAATCGACGAATGATTGTGGGTTCTATTCCACACACGAAATCGGTCCAAGACTTCCATATTGCAGAGGTATGAGCCTCTAACTGTTTTGTTCAAATTTTTTATACGCACCCCTTTCTTTTATGGAACTGAATTTCTCTAATTTCATCTTGTGGTTCATTACAAATCATAACCTTGATGAAAACTATTTTTTATGTTTCAGGGGCTACCTTTTCATTTCCATATGAATTCTTTGAATTGGGTTAAGTTTCTGACTTTATTTTTTCATTACACATATATATAAGGCATGTTAGTTTAAAAATTAAGTGTTTATATGTTATCTGTGTGGAATGATTATCAAATTTTGATTCACTATACCTTTCTTTTGCTTAAAGCTATGATCAAGAATGTTTATTTTTTGAAATGAAGTGTTTATTAGAAGTGAAGTGAATCAAATTTTGATTCATGATACCAGCCATTTGATTGCAATTATCTAACTAAAAGGGAATATGGTAAGGCTTCTAATTCGAGGTGGCATTAGGAGGCTTTAAATATATACTGTAGTTACTACTTTGATTATGTATTTGCATAGATTTTGATTTAGATACATCTCTATTCATGGTGTTTTTTTGTATGGGTTGGGTTAAGTGTAAACACTTCATGTCCAATCGATGTGTACACTTCGGTATACTCTAGCACTCGGGCAGGATTGATTGCCCCAAATACATTAAAAGCTCTATTGTTACAGACAATGTCTCAACTTAGCCAAAGATAAGTCTCAGGTTTAAAATATATTACAGATTTGTGGTTTATAGAAATATCTTATCCTTGTGTTATTGATTTGTAGTGTTGTTATGAGGAAGATTACAAGAGTATTATTATGGTTCCAAGAAATGAATATATTGAGATGGGCCAATTAGGATCTGTAGTTTGTGCTCATCTAGATTTATGCAAAATCAAATAATTATTCCATTTCAAAAAGCAAAGACTGATGTGATGTGGCAACTTATTTACCATTTTAATGTATATGTATATGTCAAAACAGTTTTTATTTTGCATTTAATTGTTACTTAAAATGCTTTTCTAATATTATTCCAACTTCATGTTTAGGTTCTTAAATCAAGAAGCAGTCATAAAAATAACCAAACTTATATAAGCTAAGGATTTGGATAAACTAGGAATGTTCTAATCCGCTTTTTGAATCATGTATGTTCTAATGCATTTGTGGGTATGTATTCTCTACCACTCAATCTTTATTTTGAAAACTATATTGTTTTTCTTATGTTGAATCCTTTGTATGTCAACAACATGCATTTATTTTGTTTTTCCAAACTGTTACAAGGGTTAGGTGACATGAGAGGCAATTGATTGTGAATGTTGAATGTTGAAGCTTCAAGATCTCTGTGTGGGTATAGAGATCTTTTTTCTATTGGTGGCTTCTTTTTTCCCTGTTGTTTTGGGAGTTCCAGGTCTTCATGGTTTCTTTACTAACGACTATTATCATCTTCTCCAAAAAGCTTTTTTTTTTATATTTAGTAGAAAACTAATTCTAAAATTCCTCAATCATGTTTGATAGATATATATTTTTGATGGGTGGGGGTGTAAATATCAAGTGGGACTTACAGGGGCAGAGGTGATACTATATCAAGGATCATACAGGTAAACCGGCAGAAGCATTTTAGTAGGGGAACTAGGATGAAGACATGAATGAGACTGCAAGATCTAATTCTGCAAGGATGGTCTTACAGAATTGTTGAATATTGTGAAGATACAAAAGTTATTAGAGAAATTATAGGTGGGTACAAATTTTGAGTTAAATGGATCCAGTCTCAAGAATCTTGAAGTTCAAAGAAAAAAAGTTAAAAGAATCAAAGAAAGAAAAAAAATAGCAAAAAATTGAAGTTTTTTTTGGTGTAGTTCTATAAATCATTTGTATGGATATGAAAGCTTCTATTGTGGATTAGCACATGGGAGGTGGTCAACGGCTTGTGGCTCAAACAAAGAATTGGGGCTCAATTTTGCATAAGGCAATCATTAGTTAACTGGATGCAAGCAATGTGGGTTTTGTTCTCTTATGTCGTGGGTCTCTTAAGGAGGAAGATTGGGGTGTTGTTTTGCTGCTTTGTACTGGGGTCTCAGATCGGGTCTCTTCGTATCGTCTTTGTTATTTATTTTTTGATATTTGTGTTTTAGTATTGGTATTCTGCTTTCGTTTTCGTATCGTCTTTGTTATTTATTTTTTGATATTTGTGTTTTAGTATTGGTATTCTGCTTTCGTTTTTGTGTAGCATCTTGCTAGGTTGGTTTTGTACATTTTTTGTTGTTTAATAAAAGTTGGCCGTTCAAAAAAAATATATAATTGAGTTCTATCATGTAATACAATATTGCTGTCTATTTTTTATATTAAACTTTTTGGATATTTACCCGAGTAACTGGCTATTATACATATATGTATAAATCAGATCAGATAGATTCGGTTTTATACATAAACATGTAAGAATTATTCAGTTCAACTGAGGTTCATCGTTTACTTCGTAAAATTCTTTTTACATCACAGCCTCGGGTATTTACCCGGGTCACTAACTAGTTTTAATTAATTCGATTTTGAAATATGCAAAAGTCATTTTCATAATCCAATGTTACCTTAACCAGTTAACCTGCCTGCCAATTTTTCATATAATTTATTGTTCTTGTTTGCGTCTCTATTCCGCCTCACCCCATCCCCCTTGTTTATTCTTCCTCCGCCTCTCTTTCTCTGACCCCGTCGCATCTTTCTTCGATCGAATCGATCTAACCATATCGCAGCAGCAAAACACACCCTTTTGAATTGTGAACCCATGACGCTTGGCTCAGGTGGATCGAGTGTCGTGGGTGAGTTTTCTCAACCAAATACATGCTTAATTACGTCTTTTATCTTCTGGGTTCTTAATCTTTTGATGCAAATCCGCTACTTACTTGCCAAGATCACACCTTTCTGATTTAATCTTTACAAATCGGTTTAAATTGAGTCTTTATTTGAGATATCTGGTCTAACCTAGGTCAATTAACCATAACATGCCTACTATATGTATTGGGGATTTGTGTTTGATGAGTTCTATTTTAATTTCATGGATCATGTGTTTCTAGTTTCTACTTGTAGCTTAATCTTGATTGTACCATATATATTAGGTTTTGGATGTATAAGGTTTTTGATGGTTTTCAGCCATTATGTGGAATTTAAGCAGACTGTTTATGATTTATTCTTTAATGTTGTAGTTGCTGCTTCATTTGGGTGGAATGGTGGATGGTAACTTTTAAGGTCCTCTAATTGTAAGAACAAGATTGGTATTTCATGTTTTGTCTGAGAATATTGTGACTGATTCTTTATAGTTTACTGTGGTTTGTTAATGTGGTAGTTGGTGGTTTGATAAATGTTTTCTTATTATGATTGTTAAAAATGTTGTTCTTGCAATGAGTTATGGGTTGGGTTCTTGAGAGTCACTAATTCGATATTTGGCTCTTAGTCCTAGTTACAAACATAAGCTTCATAAGTTTTTTAGTATTTCTGGCCTATAAGAGGAATTCATTAGTTTTATTATTCTCTTATGATTAATTAAGAGAAACATTAGCTAATTATTACTTTGCACCCGGAAGTGCAATTTTTGTTTTTTTGCTAATCATGATAACCGTTTCAACAAACTCACAAGATCCCACAAATACCTTCCAAAATCACAACTTGTGCAGGTGAGGTGGTCTTTAAGAGGTTATGGTAGGAAACAAGTGGAAAGTGGAAACAAGATTTGAACCTTAGACCTCTCTTAGAGGGGAATCAAGTGCTTATGACTGCACCATCCCTCGGTTAGAACTTAGAAGTACAGTTTGTTAGTTGGTTATTTGGTGGTCCTTCTCAACGAACCGTTGTTCTTAGTACGAGAGATTTGAGTAGTTAATAAATAGTAATATGCTCTTATGCTGCTTTAAATTTATCGTTCTTTATATTTTAAGATAAGGTGGTTGTGCTGTCTTAAATGTGACATGTGGTTTCATCTATCTAGATTTCTTTAAATGTGCCATTGGGAAGGAAAGTATTTCGTTGTTAAATTTGTATGTGAAGCCTCTTGATTTAGATTTAGACGTGTAATAGTATGTGGAAATTCATCATAATTGTAGTAGATTTAGATGAATCACTTGTTTCTATTTACATGGACAAATTTTGTGCATCATGAGGTTGTACATATAGCTTTTAGGGTTTGGACATATGTAGGAGATATTGTGTTTATGTGGATGTACTTTTGCTGTGTGAAGTTGCAATGATATGATAATCGATTGTTTGAATCTTTTACAATTTCTGATTTTTAAAGAGTAACCAAAAACGACATCCTTGTGAAAAAAAGACACGTCTTATGTTAGATGGGAGTAAAGTCAGTTTATCTTGAAAAGTAGGTAACTTAGTAACTCTTTTTACCTAGAATTTTGATAAATTGTTTTGTTGTAACTTGTAACTGGTATGAAACTTGTCACCTAAACCTATTATCTGCCCTCTTATTAATCAGACAATCGAAATCAGATCTGTCATCCAAACATAAAAGATTGGTAATCAGATATTAAATTTCAGACGCAAATCCAAACATCAATTGATATTAATATTTATTATTATTATTATTTTTGCAGTGCCTAGAAATTTCAGATTGCTTGAGGAACTCGAGCGTGGTGAAAAAGGTATTGGAGATGGCACCGTGAGTTATGGGATGGATGATGGGGACGACATTTATATGCGTTCATGGACCGGCACCATCATTGGTCCTCTCAATGTAAATTCCCTTTTTATTTTATCAAAGTATTAACTTTTTTTTAATGAATTCGGAGTAAAATACTCTCTTTATTTGATAATAAGAACTTCATTTGCAGAATTTAGGATACGTGTGATTCTTCTTATGATTTGCAGAATTTAGGATATGTGTGATTGTTCAGTTAATTTACATTTAATCATGTGTCAAATTTTCCAAAGAAATTGTTGCTCTTATTTTGGATAATGAGTTTCATACCAGCTGCTACAAAACAAATTTTTAGCCTACGAGTGATTGTTTAATATCATATTGTCGTGTTTTTCAGTCTGTACATGAAGGACGCATTTACCAGTTGAAGCTATTTTGCGACAAAGACTACCCGGAGAAACCACCAACTGTCAGATTCCATTCGCGGGTCAACATGACTTGTGTCAACCATGAAACTGGAGTGGTAAGAGCTATTGACTTTCAAAGTCAAAGGTTGATTTTTTATAACTGACCCATTTTGACCAATTTTGTGCATAGGTGGAAGCAAAGAAGTTTGGGATTCTGGCGAATTGGCAGAGGGAATACACGATGGAAGACATTCTGATACAGCTCAAAAAAGAAATGGCGTCTCCTCAAAACCGTAAGCTTGTTCAGCCGCCGGAAGGTGCTCTCTTCTGATCGTTGAAGGAATTAATTAAAAAAAAAACATTATGTTATATGATATTTGATCCACATTTTCAAATTGTCAATCAAAATCCTCATGGAAGTCAACAACATGTGGTAGAGAATATTTTCTTCCTTTTTTTAATTGTTGTTTGATATATGGGATCTTTGTATGTGTCAAATGTTTAATATATGTAATCCATTTTGGAAAGTCAATTGTAATATTTGGCTGCAGGTAAAGCATGTTTCATTTGTTTTATAGAAGTTTTTGTGGCCTGCTGGTTGATAACTTGATATGATGATGTTAGGCTCTTTTGCATGTATAGAAAGTTGAAATCGCTAGTTCTTTAGTCATATAAAAGTAAATTTTATAGAGTTCAGAATTATCCATATAAAATATAAAACCCAATAAGATTTTTCTAATGTTCAAATCAAGAAAAACAATATCATTGTTAAGGTATGCATTTAACACACCAAGATACATGCTATGAAAATATTAACGAAAAGGTTTCTGACTGTCGCCAAAGAATGACAATATAAGCTACGGATGTGCGAAAGATGATGTGGTGGCGGTGACTGACCGACCGACTTTACAAGGCGTGACGACTAGGCTTGAAGGATGAAAAACATCGTGGTAATAAACGGTGAGAACATAGCCACGATATACTTTAAGTCTAATTTTATCGAGACTATGACATCAAAAGCTACGATAGAATAATTAACTCTAATTTTATCGAGATGTTGTTTATGGTGTTTGAAAAAAAAAGAAAAAACAAAAAAAAAAATAAATAAAAAATAAATAAAAAAGAAGCTTTTAACCAACCATCGACCATCATACTTGAGTCATATGATGGTCCGGGTTTGATTAGGGCCAGGCAGCTAACCCTAATCCAGACCACCATAACCGATTCCTTCCGGATTCTGCACAATGCTGCCGCTAGATGACTCACCACCACCACCACGAATCGCCATACGATCCGTCTACGACTACAACATGGAATCGGAATTCAGCCTAATCGCCTCAATCATCGACGACTACCCTTTCGTCTCCATGGACACGGAGTTCCCCGGCGTCGTCGTCCGTCCGACCACCGCCGACGACCACTTCCGCAACCAGAACCCTTCCTACCACTACCTCCTCCTCAAATCCAACGTCGACGCCCTCAAATTCATCCAGGTCGGCCTCACCCTCACCGACGCCGACGGAAACCTTCCAGATCTAGCCCACACAGATCATCATCATCATCATCATCATCATCACAACACTCGCTACATTTGGGAGTTCAATTTCAACGACTTCGATCCGTCACGTGACCAGCACGCCTCCGACTCCATCGAGCTTCTGAAACGGCAAGGGATCGATTTCGAGAAGAATCGCGAGTTCGGGATCTGCTCGACGAAATTCTCGCAGCTGATGATGACGTCAGGGCTGGTGTGTAACGAGCGCGTGAGCTGGGTGACGTTTCACAGCGCCTATGATTTCGGATACCTGGTGAAGATCCTAACCGGCCGGGTTTTGCCAGACGAGTTGACTCAGTTTCTGCGTCTTTTGAGGACGTTTTTTGGGGAGAGGGTTTATGATGTGAAGCATCTGATGAGGTACTGTGAGAGTCTGTATGGGGGGTTAGACCGGGTGGCTAAGACTTTGGAGGTGGACCGGGCGGTGGGGAAGTGTCACCAGGCTGGGTCTGATAGCTTGCTGACGTGGCATGCGTTTCAGAAGATTAAGGGTCTTTGCAGAGGTGGGCCTGAGAAGTATGCTGGTGTTCTTTATGGGTTGGAAGTTTTCTGAGGTGATTCCATGATGGTTGGTTAGCTTGTAGCAATCTGGTTTAAATTCCGATTAGGAAATCAACAGATGTAAACTTCTGGCTTTTTTAATATCAATCTAGCTGCTATTAATCAGTTATCTCTACTGTATATGAGTATATCATATTTCACCAATTGGTCTTTTTGAAAATTTGATAGTAGTGCATAGTTGTCAATAGCGAATAGCGGTATATAGCGACAAGCTACCTATATGCTATGTAGCGAATAGCGGTAAATAGCGCCCGCTATTTTATATATAGCGATACAATGGTATAAAATTTAAGAAATATTACTTTTCATTAAGTTATCAAAATATAGATCAAAATATAGTAGCCAAACTAGTAATTATAACCACAAAATAAACATTTGCATACCCATAAACTACCTAAAGTACTCTATCTCTAATTCTTTATGACTAACTCAGTCATCATCTAGATCATCATATCCCGGCTCACCATCATCGTCGTCATTATCACCGTCCGACGTTACCACGAAATCTTTATAAGCCATAACATCATTTTCTTCGCCATCCACATCACCAACATCTTCATCTAGTAAACGTCTTCTTGATAGCTAGGGGGTTTCATACCACAACCATATCGACCAATCGCTTCAATCGCGGGCCCCAAACTATCATACTTCAACGAATTGAAAGGTAAACCCGCATCATACAACCAACGACAAAACAATTGCACCGCTTCTAGCCTTAACTTCTTTTGTACCTCTTTGTGTTGGACACTTCCAACGAGGTGTCCCCCTTTTTTTCCCGATGTGACCGATGGCTTGAAAATTTTATCTAACGGGCCTTTTGTTTTTTTGTTAGAAGCACAAGCACTAGATGATGGAATTGGCCTCTTTCCCTTCGACTGGCCTTCATTAAAACTAGGGATTTCATCTTCATCATCGTCTTCTAAATCAACCACATCATCAAAATGTGGTATTCTATTCTCCACTTCTTTTGCTTGATTACTCTTCTCGAATAATTCTTTAAAAAATTGTTTCACGTCGGGGGGAACTTTGGGACATTTACTCACCTCCGATGAATCCCAAGCAAGATGATGTTTATGCCTCGTAATCCCTCCCGTAGATTTAAAACCACAAAATTTACACAGTACCGAATTTTTGGTTCCTTGCACGTGAGTCCCGTGTGCCCACCCAGGATCAGGTTCCCTTCCCATTATAGTTGAGAACAGACCTATCACCTATGATTAACAAAGGCAGAATAGTAAATGCTTTGAACTATCACCATAGTAAATGCTTGAATTTTTTTAATGTCACCATAGTAAATGCTTGAAATCAGCCATGAAGTATTTAAGTAATAAGTATTCAAGATTTCAAGCCAACCATGAACCTGATTGAAAGAGAAGTCAGACTTGGTGGTTACTTGTGAAACAAATCGAACAGCAGAAGAATCGGAGAACAGCAGGATGAAGGAGCGCGATGAAGCAGAAGGATGATGCGAGATGACCGGAGGAGATGAAGTCGGAGAACGGAGAACGGCAGGTGGGGTAATCGGAGGAGATGAAGTCGCAACGGTCTTGATTTTGGCGTGTGGGGTAATCCAGAATAAAGAAAACCCTAAAAGGTTTCTTTTAACCGTCGTAGATAGCATATTATATTATATATATATATATATATTAAATAATAATAAAATAAAAAAAAACAGGAAATCCGCTACATCGCTATTTGTCGCTAAAAGGTAAATAGCGGGACTTTACCGCTTCGCGACGTAGCGCGCTATAGCGACCGCTACGATCGCTATTGACAACAATGTTAAGTAGTGCACTAGTGGTATGGTTTCTCTATGTTTTACCATCTAGGTGTCTTTGTGATTTGGACATTCTGTCTTTCATTAATTGCTTAGGAGGTTCAGATTAGATGTCTAATGATTGCTTAAAAGAACCATTTTGGGGTTTTAACCTTACAGGTGATAATCATCTTATGTTTGAAGTATGAAGGTTATATTGTTTTGTTGCAATGTTGGCGAATATGCTCAATTGACTTAGCCTCACTAGGTAGGGTATGTTTGACACATAGCGTTTAGGAGCATTTTTAGCTTTCATTTTTTGAAAAAATAAGCTCTCCCTGAAATAAGATCCTTGCTTGGAAGACGCAGCTTTAGCTTTGGTGTTGGAACATAGGCTGATTTGAGGTTATGATATGAAAACCTCAACACTCTCTTCTGTTCTGCAAAATTTGTAAACATTTTTTTAATAAAAATTGCATTCGTTGACCTTTTATTTACTATATATATATGCAGTTATCTCCTTACTTCTTTGACTTTGATTACATTAAAACAGGAAATTAATCTATCTTATTAAGGTACCGACAACAGTGCATGCATCAGTGCTTTATGTATGCTACTGTTATAAAGGTTTAAATGCTAACAGAGCCTTAAGTTTCTTTTTGTTGCTTAATTAAGCTGTCTTAACATAATGAAATTGTCTCTTTCTAGACCTAAGGATCACTTAGTTTTTGAGATTTAATTTGTTGTTCCTTTATTATAGTTGGAGAAGTATAACTTATTAGGGGCTAGGAGTTGAAACTTGAAAATATAGCAGAACACACACACACACACATCTAGAGTCAGAGCATGGAAATTAGGCAGAAGAATTTAAACCTGCCTGGTGCAGAGTAGAAACACACTTTTTTTTTAGTTTTTATCAATGGATAAGCCCTTATTATTTGGAAAAAGAGTTGGTGCTATGGTTCTTGATGTTGCAGTTTGGATGAATTTGCAGTAAAAAATGGTGTTCCAAACTGCATCATGAGGGCTTGAGTGGTTTCTTTTGACTGTCATTTTACACTGACAATAGTTAAACTACAGGAAAAGCTTTGTATCAAAAAATGAAGTTGAATAACAGATTCATAATTCCCATCATGATGTTTCTTGAGTTTTATAATAAAAATAAGCGTCAACAGGTGTCCAATAGATCGTTGTTCAAGTGTACTTGTTAATTTCGTATCAGTGTGATATATATGATGACTTTTCAGTTCTGTCTACATCTCTAAGAGTCTGAAATTGCCCTCCTTAACTTATGTATATATTAGACCTGGAAAATTTAACCCAAGCATTTAGAATTGGGTTTACATAGATTTTTAATATAAGACTGTGGGTTGGTTTGGGTTGTATATTCTTTAAGGGTGTCGAATTGGGTATTTTTGAAGATAAAAAGAGTGAGTACATGGGTCATACGTAGTTACGGGTCAGGATCGGTGGACATCTTCACCCTTACAGGCTTTCAGGCCAGTCTCAAGCATATAGGATTTCAGGTTTCTCCTTCCATGAAAATCACATCAGGCTTGGGGTTTCTTTTTGTGAAACAGGATTTCTTCTTTGCGAATCACGGTGTGTTTCTTCCTTAAATAATCTACATGTCTGCAAATTTTTTTGATAATACCTCTAAAATCAAGAGCAGGTTTCTGGAGGTGAAATCAGTTGATTTGAAAGTAGACCGAATTTGGTTTTGTGAGGATTTCAGTACTAATGGGCTTGTTGCCATTGTTGCTAATTGCAGGTGAAATCTCTCTCCATATATTTTTATTGCTTCATTTCGAAGATTGTACATATTAAGCTGGAAAGGGAAGAGTCGTAGAAGGGTGAAGGGTGTATTATTCTGCTTTAGTTACATTTGCTCAATAACCTCTTCATTCATGGATACTCTCAAATGGTTTTGGCTTATAGCAGTTCCAAGGGGCTTGTCTTTGTTTCCTTGTACTATCATGCTATCTTTTTTGAAATTCTCATTAGTAAATAGTTACGGTTTTATGCTCAATGGCTTGCTGTTTGACATGATATGGAAATGTAAAATGTTATTAGCAGAAGTTGACCATTTTTAAACGGCCTGTTTTGACCTGCACCTATTTTTGTCAAAAACCGTTTGACCTGAGCAAAGTTGATTATTAGTTAAAACGACCTGTCTGAGCCTGTTCTGTTGAAGTTGATTATTGTTATCAGGCTCTTGCTGCTCATACACTTGTTTACCTTTAAGATCTGGTTTTTTTATTACAGGCTTCTTGTTGCTGAAATCTAGTTTTGGATGTGATGTGAATTTACTGATCATTATGAAGTTTCTGCTGTTTTATGATGTTATTGTTATTTGATCTTGCAATTGACAAGTGAATTATTTTTGTGGTTTGCAGATCGTTTCTATCCCAAAGAAGATAAACACCTCGAAGGAATGCATTTTGTAATGTAAGTACTAAATTTAACTAATTTATGATGAACATGTTCTCGTTATAATTATAACTTACTTTGAGATTCTATTTCTTAAAAAAATTGAAACTTGCCAAACAATCGAACATGCCCATTTTGACCTGTATCCATTTTTGAATCCCTTCTGGCCCCTCACCCTGCCTGACTCGAACTGTCCGTTTTACCAGGTATAGCTTTATGATCATTTTCATATGGTGATGTGGAAACTCCCAAAATTTATGGTAATCTGAGCTAATCAGATTTCTGAAGCATGCATTTACAAAGGATTATTCTCTGAAGCTCATGTTATCAAGAAGTGGCTGGTTTATTGGAAAACTTCATGGGAATCACACGATTCTCAATAAATATATGTTCACCCAACCCACATCTAATAGTCAAATACCATATTTTTTGTGACGAAACAAGTACCATTCGTTTCAAAATTAGAGACATTGTTTCAGGTTGTATTCGGATGTTTTCCGCTGTTAAGCCACGAGGGATGGTTTCCTTGTCAATACGATGAAGGACGAAGAGACTGGTGCAAAAAGTGACATTTACATCCATTGTGAGGTGGTTGGCGAACCAGAGGGATGCATTGATGTGGCTTCCCTTGAGTACGCAACACTTAGGTTTTCAATACTTACGTAGCCAATGTTCGGTGGGTTAGACCACCGATGGATGTACAAGAAATTACCGGGGGTGTATATTAACACTAACCCATAGAAATTTGAGTAAATTTCTTCTTCATCTGTAAGTTTTGATTCATTTAATCATTTCAGTTTAAACATCCTGATGTCTAAGGTTGCATTTCCATTTTAATTTCCATCTCAAAACCAACACAATTAGTTTTTATCTTAAACAACATTGTAATAATACCGCTGGCACTTTTGTCTTTTTTTTTTGGAACGTCCAACTAAGACTATTTACACACCAGTTGAGCCAATTCCCAGGAAAAACCACCTCCTCTAAAGGCCGGGTGTGAAAAACCTGTCAGGCTCAGGGATCGAACTTGTGACCTCTCAGTCCCAAATCTTCCCCTCATCACCAATACCATTAAATGACCAATGGTGGCACTTTTGTCTCTATCACTTGAAAAAAATTAAAGCTTGCCTAACTGAATAAAAGCCTCACAATTCAATTCAATGAATCAGATATAGTTTACCTAATTATGTTTGTCAAATTGCAATAACCAATCAATGAATCAAGCACTTACATGTCAACCTCCAGCTTCACAAATAACTATCGCATCTTAGCAACTTCCATTGTGTTGTAGTGGTAGGAAGTCTGTGTTCTCTTCTTGAGACACAGGTTCGATTCCTACGGACAGCACTTTGGAAGGGGCATTGGCGATGAGGGGAGACTTGGGGCTGAAAGGTCACAAGTTCGATCCCTGAGCTCTCAGGTTTTACCACCCGGCCGCTCGCGGAGGTGGATTTTCCCTGGAATGAGCTCAACTGGTGTAAATAGTTCCCGGGTTTTCCGGAGTATTCGTTGGCCGTTCGAAAAAAAAAAAAAACTATCGCATCTCATTAACGCAGCATCAATAACAATAAATCAATAACGCAAACTACATATAATCTCGTTTCTTACTCATGAATTTTGTTTATTATCTGTTACAAAGACATTCGAGATCTATATACCGGCTGTGCCAATATGTAAACTATGAAAAAGCTTATGAAGATTAATATCTTGATTGAGCTGAGTTTTTTAATCTTTATAAAGAGGATTATTAATTAATTTTGTTAGAGGCTTCACAACAACAGCTTCTTTATATTATATCTTATTATTAAATTTTAAGGAAAATATAATAAATGTGTAGCTTTTCACATATGTCAACGTCTTTAAATTTACCTTATCCTTAAATTTTAAGAGATAAATATGAGGAATTGATAAATATACCAATCCGTTACGCATATATGGGTTTTTAACGGATACTAAATGTGATGTAGATTGGTTTTCAAAAGTCCTTATATTTTATGGATGTAGTGCAAATAAATTTTCAAAATGACCGCATGATTATGCAAGCAGGCACACATGAACATAACATGCAGGATCCATCGACTGACTTCATGAAATGCATCGATAATTACCTGAGAATTCAAGAATTTGAAAAGTCAACAGAATTGTTGGTGGATTCACAGGTTTAATGACACATATGTTTGAAACAATTTTGAACGTTTGGCCGTCATGATATTATATATAAGATACTGAGGTTGTAAAGATTGTACATGAACCTTGCATTTAAAAGTTAACTGATTACCCACTCATAGCATTCTTTCCTAAAAATACCGAATGACCAAAATAACTAACATGTACCCCTTGACTATAACCGTGGAGTTAGGATTAGAGCGACCAATCAGGACAGAGTCGTCAACCTAAATAAATCTATTCACTAGTTATTGCTTCGACTGAGCTGATAATTTTATTAAAATGAAAATAACTGATTACAAGAGAGCAATGATGTATCATGAGTGTTTGAGTGCAAGTAAAATGTTCAAGTGAGAGTCGTATGAAATTTGAAGGATAAACATGCTATTTATAGTACGTAAACCCTAATTAACATCCCAAAAGTTTTAGCAAGTCTTCGTGACTCTTTGTGACTTGATCCAGCTGATTTCTTGGGATTTTCTTCGGGCCCTTAGTTGTCTAAGTCCATGTGAACGTTAGCCTTGACCTGCAATAATGACTAAAGTACAAATATAAGAACACGTGAGTGAAACCAGCTAACCGGGATCTAGGATCCTGAGGGATGTTAGGGATGCAGGATGCCAAAGAATGAAACCCGGCCTCTAACATTTACCATTAAACTTAAGACCTAAAGATTATATTACATGATTATACATATTAAAACACCATAATGACCTAAACATTAAATTACTAAGAGCATTCAAAGCAGGTTCTATATCATCATCCATATAATTTAACCTAAACCCTAAGACATGGTTTAGGCATAGTTTTTTGCCCAATCACATGCTGCCAACAAGTGAGATAAAATTGATGAAGACTTGATGTAGAATTGATGTAGAATTGACGGGTATGCATGCCTAACCATAAAATCTCGACAAACTTGGAAGTGGGCACCACCTCACACACACAAATATCGGCATGGTTCGGCAAACATATGCCGAAAACTACCCCCACATTGCCGATGTCGCTGATGCCTACACACTCGGTATACATGTCGAGTTCGGCATACCCCATGCCGCATCTACGTCGAATTTTAGAAACTTCACTTATAACCACTCACAACCAAACTTCAAATTTTAGAAACTTCACTCACACAAATATATAGAACCTGATGTGAATGCTCTAAAACGATAACCTAAAAGCTACACGATTTATAAATTTAAATTCACCATCATTTACATAATCAAAGTTTACATCAAAATATAACATAAAAGGACAACCGGCTACTCATAAATCTTTTTAATAACAAAACTAAAAACTAAGTCTTTTAAAAGTACCTTTTAGTAGATAACACTACAACACATGACCCACTAAACTCTACTAAAACACCTCTTAAAAGACTAAAACCTCAAACACAAATACCCAAAAATATCAATGACATAACGAAGATCTTATTCAGATTCACAATATTTCCCCAAGTTGAACAATAACCCACCCCCAAGCGTAGACTACTGTTAGTCGCCTTGAACCGTGTGACCAAATCCAATCCCCACATTTCACCCCCAAATTCCCCCCCCCCCCCCTTCCCTTCCATGGCCGACAATCCCCCCGACCACCACCCACAACCCGCCGCCTACCTCCTCCTCCTCAAACTCATGAGCAAACGCCGCACCTGGGTCTTCCTCTTCCTCTTCGTCTACTCCCTCCTCCTCTCCTCCTCCTGGAACCTCCTCAAATCCGTCCTCTCCTGGTACCACTCCGCCGCCGCCTCCTCCCCCTCCTCCTCCTCCGGCTGGCCCGCCATCTACGCCTCCGTCGCCCTCGGCCTCATCTTCGGCCTCCTCTCCATGGCCGCCGCCCTCGCCGTCGCCGTCCCCGCCACCCTCGTCACCTGGATCTCCGTCCTCGTCCTCTTGACTTTCTTCGGCAAGCCCAGGAAGTCGCTGGTCGTCGAGGGCAAGAAATTGACGGCCGAGATCACCCGGACGGTCGCTAAGATTTTGATCAAAGAAGGGAATTTTGTTGCTGCGGTTTGTGCTGTTTTGGGGTATTTTTTAATCGTTAGAAATGGGGAAAAGAAACAAAAGATTGAAATATAACTTTTAATGCGGGATGTACAAGTTAGTGATGCGGTAAATGTTGTGGGCTTTGTTGTTTTTGGTCTGGATGTTTTATAGATTTTGTATCTGATTTAACTTCATCTGTAATTCTATAAAATATGTATTTATAATATGTATGTTTATAGTTTTAAATAGAAAAAGAAGTGATGTAGCATCAAGGACCAACATAATGTGAGTAGGATATATTCTCTTCTTGCAAGTGAAGTAAAGTTTTTTGTTTATTTATTTTGAAGTTTATGCCTTTTTCTGGTTTTTATGCAGTGGTATTAAAATATGTGTTTGTGTTGTTAAACTCTAGGTTAGGCAAGATAATCTAGGACATATTTGACATATGACAACTCTTTTGTCTTGGAAAGTACGATGTTCAATGTTTCATATTAAAATTAATGAAAAAAAAATATTAAATTGTGTAGAAAAGAGTTTATACCATCATCGATTATAATTAAACAAATTTGTAAATATAATTTATGGTTGATATGAATACAAGTGTACAAGAATGTGATGACTCCCTCCATAGAAACTCCAATATTTAAATAGAGTGATCCTATGATTTTATCTTAGATTCAAACAAGTAAAAACTGTTTTAAATCCTTAAGAATTTTTATGCTTATTTTAACATGTATAACAATAACGAACATGCAATCAAACATAAGAATTTTTATTTTTAAACAACAAATATATTAGACATTGATGTTAAAAAAAAGAGACATTTTGCCTATGGCATGAGCGTAATGAGAAGGGTTTTAAAGGCGGATCACCATTGATTGACAAAGTATATAAACAGATAAAAAGTTGAAGTAAACTTTGAATGGATAATAGGAGTAAATTTTCGATTGACTGATTGGGCTAAGTCCCCATATATGTAATTTTCTTCTTTCTTTTGATGTTTTTTGATGTTTGCCTTTTCTAGCGACTTGCTAGTTCAGGTTTGGTGGTGAATAAAATTGCCGTTAAAAAAAACGTTTATTTTCTTTTTAATGAAATACTACATTTGATACTTTTGTGGACAATCTTTTATCACTTTTTATCACTTAAGTAAAAATTTAATTCACTCAGTCACATGTGAAATTAACACAGGTTCACATGTAAACCTAAATTCGTCACTTTCTTATCAAAGACATTTAGCTTCACTCAAATGGTACATATTCAAATCCTACAAACTGCGAATTTTAGTGATGTGTTTATCGTTAAATTTTTTTTATTAGTTTCTTTATTGTACTTGTATTTGGTTAAAAACTTAAAAGCTCAATGTAAGTTGACATAAAGGCAACAATTCATATTTTGTTTTAATCAATACCAATACACATTTAAATTTCTATATATGTTTAACATTTAGTTACCATAGAAACTAATGTGAATTTTCATATATGACCTATGAAACAATATTTACTATATATGTTTTGTTTTCCTTTTACCATTCAAAGTTTTAAGCCTGTCAAAAAGGGAGTATATGCTTTTACTTTAACCATCAAAGTCTCAAAACACATGTGGTAACATCAATAATTAAAAAGGTGGCTACTATATGTTCGAATAATGGTTGCGTCTCCGTCTTTTTCTCTTTCACTTTGCTAGTGTTCCAAAAGAATAATTAAAAGAAAAAAAAAAGAACTCCGCCCTAGTGGAGCAAAAATTGTGTTAGAGTTACTAAGTGCATACAGTATGGTTGCCGTTAACCGGCGCCATGCCTCTTTAACGCCAATGTTGGCGCCGCTATAACCACCCCAGTCCCCCACCATCCTCCGTCATGTTTTCACTGTGCCATATGTTTAACGCCGTAAACTTTTAGGACCACCCAATCATAATTTGACAAACATTTTTATATTTTATTTATATATATTAAATACTTGTATAACACCACACCACATAACATGGAGTATACCCCATCCATGTTATGTCGTGTTAACAATCCAGTCATCGTTGACGTGACACTGGTTAAAGTTTAACACCACGTGGGTATACCACATGCCCTAACCGATTACTGGATCCAAATATTCTAACCGATAACCTAATCGGTTATTATTATTGAACGACGGTTTCATTAAAAACACACCCCTCTAGCAAGACGGCGAGGGGGGGGGGGGGGTAAGGAACAAAGCCAAAACAACTTACTTAATAAACTTATCCCATTTCTCCCATGTGAGACCATTTCAATTTCCCCTATACTTAACCCAAAGGAAACTAGTACATTTGATCTCCTTGAAAATGAAAGGAATTGAAGGCTTTTTGTCTTGAAAAACCGCCTCATTCCGACTCTTCCAAAGAACCCAACACGTAGTAAGAATCACCGCATAGAACACCGATTTTGCTTTCCGATCGAATCTTGACTCCTCCACAATCTTGACAAGATCTTCTAGGTGTTATTAACACCGATTACGAAACAGTTGCTTTTACAATTTCTTTTTAAACATTAAACAAGTTATATAAACTTATAAATATACAAAGTGGTTCGAGAAAAAATATTACAATTAATACTGTATACATTTGAGGATGCTTCGACATATACTGTTTTATTTTTAGTGTAAGTTGTCACCCGTCTAATCATTAACTGTGAGTGAGTTTTATCAGCTTGTAGTTCCTCATCAGAAGGTGAGAAAACATCCCCCATTGCAACTTCTTCCTCGTGAATTGCCATTTCCACTTCAATATCACATTCGTGATTATAAACGTTTTGTATACATTCCAATGTGTCTAAGTGATATTTCAAGCATGCAAATGCAAGCCTCTAGTGATGTTGGAGTGAGCCTCGTCCTCCAAATAGATAAACCCTGCTCCTTCAAATAAATAAAACCCCGCCACTAAGCAAAAAAAAAAAAAAAACAGAGTTTGAAGCTATCATAGAAGTTTGGCGGCTAGAACGAGAAATTAAGATTCTTGGTTTCTCCACCAAGAAAAAATGTCAAAATCCTCCTGTTCCAGAGGATATAAAATTTATCCCCTTATACCTCTCAAGTTCGCTACTCGGGATGGTACCTCAACCCCATTAACTACTTACGTTTCTAAAAGTGTTAAAAAGATTTAGGCTTTAGCTACTCTTTGAATTACTACCCGTTGACGAGGTCATTGATTCGTATATGCTACTTGTAACGCCATATTTTTGAAAATAAATATCAAACAAATTTTGGAATCAAGGTTAAAACGTTCTTTTGTGGTAGCAGCAAAATTAGGGTCTTCTTCTTCATGCAAGTTCGAAGCATGTGTTATTTCATCAATTACGATTTCAACCTTGGGCAAATCGAAACGTTGCTTCAATGTGGTAGCACATATAAGGACGATCAGTTACTCTTTAAAATATTTTTTAAGCTTTTTGTTCATTGAAATTATCATGTTAATTTTCATAAAGCTAGCATTCAAATTTAAAATCATTTAGTTTATCACTGATAAAATATAATTGGTAAAGTATTAAATTACTCGTGAGATAGTAAACTCCCGATAAAATAGTAGTCTTGGTTTTAAAAAATTAAAGCAATTCAATAACTTTTTAATACAATCTTAACTCCAAGTAGGAAATGAAAAAGCAAGACCTTGTTTGTTGGGTAGACCCTCATGATACATTTTCAAAGAACATCTTTGTCTTATGGCGGATTTAAACATTTTTCATGTCGAGTTTCATCTAATCGGAACATCCCAATTTGCACCTAAGTAAAGCGGACTCGTATCTCGAAAACACCGTCGATAATCCATACATCGTTTCTTTCCACTTTCAAAATATCTCTTACCTTCAAAACTCTTCTTTTACTAATTTTATACCTTCAACGTTTAGGCCATCTTTAATGATATATGCAACACAGTACACCGAGTATAAAAAAATACTATTACAAAGCGGTTGATATTTTAATTTTAATTTTTGAACCTCACTTGTATTTTTATGAAAAAAAGTAAAAAATATTTTTCCTTGTAATTTATAAGTTTTTATAACACTATCTAAAATATTAAATAAGTTTCATCGTCATGCGAATATTCAAACATTTCAAAAGCTATCGTAAATTTCACCATTTCCATGAATGGGGATTAAACTAATGTGCAATAACGCAAAGGTACAAACTGGGTAAATTTTGATGAGCTGACCAAACATCGGTAGTTAATTGAACTCAAGTATTTAAATTATTAAAACCCAAAATTAATTGTTTTAAGCTTGTTTCCATTTTTTAGATAATCGTTTCTAAGAGTAGTACAACTTACGTGATGATAACGTGGTTTGTATATTTCTTGAATTAACCTTGTCAAGCGCGGGTTGTCAAAGTGATCGCCCGTAAGCTTTCTTAAATCAAAAAGTTTCAAACCGTTTCTTAAACTGTCTCAGGATTGAAATTACATATGCCTCCACCGTTTGACATTTAAGTATGGTCGGAAGCCAGATTTGTTTTGACTGTCTTGCAATGTTTTGCTAAATGAATTCTCATATTCAAGTTGAAAACTCCTTTGAGATAATGACCACAATTTTTACATTGAGCCATTCAGGTACCGTTTGACATCAAACATAAATCGAAATGTGCAAAAAGCTCGTTGTTCCTGTTTTTTGTATGATTTTCACGACACTTAATTCATTTGATGAAGCCTCAACACAACTGAACTTTGACTTTGAGCTAATTCAAATTAGAAATATTCATATATATATATATATATATATATATATATATATATATATATATAAATAATTATACACATATTTTAAATTAGGTTTTATAGACAACTCCTAATTTTCACCTACTTGAAATATTTTAAAGTATTACCCGTTTAAACATTCTAATATGAAAACATTCTCTAATTCACACCCTAAAATTTGACATTATGTGGATTCACCCAATCGTCAGCATTTTTTCTAAATAACTTAACCGTACTATGTTCTATAACTATTTTGTTGTTTAGATGTATAATAATATTGTAATATTATAATTTTAGGGGTGCTTAAGTCAAATATTTTGATTAATAAGTTGTCTATCACAATAATTACTAAACAAAATTTCTTTTGATATGGATGTTTGAATATTAATCTAAATTTGTCTAATTTGAATGTTAAACTATGATTTTTTTTTCACTTGTCTTTTGGGTGTTTTATTAGTTTTATACTTTATAGTTTTTTACTTATTATTAAAATAATTTTAATTTATTCGAATTCGTTTTGGATACCACTCGAATTTGAAATCTGATTTCGAATCGAATCAAATTCGAATCAGATGCCTATATTGAATTCGTATTCGAATCGAATTGTTTGAATCTACTTCAAATTCGAATCGAGGTTTTAAAATTCGAATAATTTGAGTATTCGATGCGTTGAACACCTCATTTTTTAGCACTTGAGCTTTCCATTTTAGTTAGAGAGAATGTGAAACGTGAGGGGGGGGGGGGTTTTTTTCTTTGCGTTTTTTGAGACTTTTAAGGGCCGGAAAAGTGGTGTGATTACTTAATAGACCTATTACTTATTTATAGTAACAAAATGAGGTACAAATGGTTAAAAAAATTGGTCCACAACAACTAGAAACTCCTTCCCAACGCTATTCTAATGGCTAATTTTTTTAGATAGTACTAACCGGTTACTAAATATTTATAATAACCAGTTCGTACTCGAAAACCCATAACCAATTAGTATCCGACGGTTAAAATCAGCTAGGAATCAGTTAGAACTATAATCGGTTAGAACTAGTTAGAGATTAGTAACCTGTTATCATTTAACACCTCTACTCCAACCATGCCTACAAAATTATCCGGCTGGTACATAAACCATGAATGTCCCCATAAAAAAAATGGGCTTTTCAAATTGTTTTCACTGAAGGGCCCAAATATTCTATAAACCAATTTATTTATTATCAAATTGTTATGATGAGCTATACACTGAATTTTAACTGTTGTTGCCAAATGTTTTTTTTAACTGGCTACAACATGTGTATCTCTTCTTAATGTTTTCATTTGGTATGAGCATATTACTATGGGTTGTATCCTCTCTTTCTTCAATACTATGAGCTGTATCCTTTCTTTCTTCAATATGAAGAACATGGATGTCTCTCTCTCTCCCTCTCTTCATTCACAACTAAATTCTCTTTCGTTGTTCTCCGTCTTTGGCATGCATTGCTTCGGCGGCCACGTACGGGGTCTATTTAAGTTACCGAAAATTAAATTGGTGCTTTATTGTTCCGATTCCGGCATGACAGGTCACCGATGGCGGCTTACCCGTCGATCGTAGATGCGACTGGATGAATTCAAACAAAGAGGGCGATCTGTACGCCTTTCTATGTTATGATCTTGGTGTCGTTTCTGGACACCGCCTTTTATGTTGTAGCGGCAGCCGTTCAGACGTTGCTCTGTTAGGTGGTTTGTGTTTCGCGGTGATTTTACCGGCGATATCTACTTCTCTCATTGTTGAAGGTTTATTTTTTTAGTCCGTCGATGCTCTGATGACGTTGAAGTAACGATTTTGTTGCTCTGTTAACGTGAAGCAACGACGTTGAAATGACGATTTCGTGTTGGATTGATTTTGGGTTTAGGGTTTTCTGTAACACAGATCTGAAAACGGTGGGTTATGTTGGATTGATTTTGGTTTGGGGGTTTCAATAACCCAAATCTGAAACCGCCGACTTCATTTTTGTGTTACGTGTATCATTTTAAGATGATCGGATGGATCAATTTTGGTTAGTTGATGCTTATTGATTGTGTGTATGTTGCTTTGTTTGGATCTCGATGTCTTTTCAGCTTATGGTTTGGTTCCTGTTTGTGTGGTTCTTGGTTACTTTCGATGAGGCGATGATAGTTACCTCTTGGCTTTCAGGTTTACCTTATGTTGCTGGAAATATCGTTAATTGACGCTTACTTTTTTTATGGTTGTTGCTTTCATTGGATCGGGGCGATGATGATTGATTTTTGGCTATGTGGTTGCCCTTACGGCGTGGCGATAAACCAATCGCAGCCGCGGGCTTGACCTGAGCATATATCTGATTTGAGCCTATAAGGCTGTGATGATCAGCTTAAATCCTGAGCCTACTTTGATCTATTTTCACTACTATTTTCACCACTTTCTTTTATTTTCACCATTTCATATTCTTTTAGATTCTGATTCAAGTGAATAAAATGTTTTAAATTCAAAACAATTGTATCCTGCCACCACTGTTTATAATCATAACATGTTGAAGGGTAAGATTTTGCTCACTCATAGTAGGAATTCACAATTTCTATTAAATACATAAAAAATTGCCGCGTTATGTAGAAAAATGTTTTTAGTTTAAGAATAATATCGCACGTGTTTCATTAAATTATGTGATTGAAATTCACCAATATTTTATTATAAGTTAAGAATAATATCTTTATAATTATAATAAAAATTGTAGAATATCATGCAAGTTTATGGAATAATGGAATTAACTTGGTGATGCTAAATTATCAATAACTTGGTACTGTTGAAAATAAGCGAGCTCGTAAAATCGACCAATTCATGAATTGGTTTAGAAGTAATACGGTTTGGTTTACGTTTTAAAAGACCAGGTTTTATGTTTCGCTCTATTATTTGGAAAAATAAGTGCTCTTGACCATAGACATAAAAGTCAGATATGTAAGACAACTTATGTTAGTGGTTTATGAACACTTTTGTATTTTAAGGACAGCTGTCTTATTTAGTTTTTGACACGGACTGTAAAACTAATCTCTATGTTTAGCAATGATCATTAGAACTAATCTCTATCTCTGTATTAAAAAAAATTCCCACAGACGCACGAAAACATCTCGGCCCGCGACAACGCACGGTTCATAATGCCTATCACGATTAAAAAAACTACAGATTTAGTTTCTTATATAAATCGATTCATAGAAATTATATGTATTAGGTGAAAATAACACACGACCCGCAGCGAAGCGCGGATCAATTTACTAGTTAACATTATAACAATAACATTATTATGCCTACATGTTTCATAATCAAATAAATTACTAGTATATATATATATATATATATATATATATATATGGGAGATGATCATTTGAGAACCAATTGGTTTTGAGAACTTTTGAGAACCATCTGAGCCACAAGTTATATATAAGGAAATCTCCCCCCCCCCCCCCCCATGAATTTGAATGCTCCCCCCTGAAAATTAGTGGCTCAGAATGGTTCTCAAAAGTTCTCAAAGAAAAAAGTTCTCATAAAATTTCTTGATATTTGTATTTATTTAAATTAAAAAAGGTTAGTAATGTAATTTTACCATTACTCTAATTAATTAATAAATCAATTATTCAATCCTACTTTCTCTCCCATCGGTTACATCTTTCCTTTATTTCGTGATCAGGTTTAATATAACAAAAATCTCCATTAATCGCATTCTTTCTTTTCCTAAAACCTGCGCATTCTATTCCTCCATTGCTGCCCACGTTTTTTTCTTTTCACAATGGCAACATCACTTTTGAAGTGCATTTGATTTCATTATCAATTTGATTAACGTGCATTTGATTTAATTATCAATTTGATTCTTAATCAAATAGAAAGTCAAGGATGCGCATTTGATTCGCAACATCAAACACGATCTCAGCACCCTCTATATGCGATTTCATCAAAAACGATTTTAGAGCTATGAATCGCATTCGATCATTGATCTCATCTATATTCGTTTCATATTATTACACAGATGTACTAAGGATTTCACATATGTAACCATAGTATAGTTCGTTTCGTCATGTTCTTCCTCGTTGATTTCAAGTCTTCTTATGATTACACATATGTATGTAACATGTGATTACGTATTTGTAACCTACGTATAATTGATCTTATTATGTTCTTCATCATCGATTTCAAGTCTACCTATGATTAGACATATATATGTAACATGTGATTACACATATGTAACCTACATATAATTAATCTCCTTGTATTCTTCTTCGTCAATTTAAGACTACATATGATTACATATATGTATCTAACATATGATTACACATATGTAATCCTCAATATAATTCATCTCATTGTGTTCTCCATCATCGATTTCAATTACGTACTTCCATTAAAATGTTCAAATTATTTTTAAATAATATTTTTATGTAATTTGAGAAAGAAGAGAGAGAGTGAGTGATTTTAGGAGATTTGATACGTAATGAGGGAAATTAATTCCATTTTTAAAATCTTTTAGGTTGCAACTTACCGATTTACCCTTACTAATCAATTAAAGATTTTTTTTTTCCTAAAAAATATCACAATTAATCTGGTCCATTAAATTTTAGATCAATGGTCACAGGTGGTTTCTTGGTTTTTTGTATGTTGATAGGTATAAAAACGTAGGCCATATAAGGTCACTCATTCCACATACCCCTTAGACCATATGTAGTGGGGTGCAAAGGACCAAAGATGACACCCTATAGCGTCCTCAACACCGCCCCAGGGTCACTATGGGGGAAAAAAGTCTGGTATAACGTTATTGTGATGAGGCCTCCCCCTTTTTCTCTCATTGGCTATTTTTTCTCTTTTTTTGATTGGCTACATATTTATATGAATGTTTTGTTTTTAAATAAAATAATATAATTGTGTAATAATTAGAGGGGCGTTATGGGACTTTATGACTACGTCACTTTAAACCACAGAGCCCCTTACTGATTAGGATAACACGTATCACATTGCCTAAGAGAGAGAGATTTTATGACTACACACCCTCTTTTTTTTCTTTCTAATCCATGTAAATTGTATTACTCAACTACCACTCGAAACATATTAATAGACCCTTGGTCTAAGAGCATTTCTATCTATTTACTATATTTACTATCTGTATTTCATTCTTATCCCCATAATTTAATTAAAAAACTTTACTTTATAAATATATATATCATTTCTAAAATGCCACGTCTCATTCCTCATATATATTTATAATATTAAATAATGCATCTTTATTTCTTTTTTTGATTACTTTTTCATTATCTATTACTCACAATAATATAAAATAATATATATTGGGTTAATAGTGAACATCAAATATTAGGGATAAATTTGGTGTCCCCAAATAAATGGGGATAAGAAATGAGATGGAGTGAAATTTTAAGTATGGTTTTGTTAAAATAAAAGATGAGGTTGAAAATGAGAAATGACATATGAATGCTCTAATGTGTTATATGTTTATCCTATTAAATTGATACGAGTTTGAATAAAATAAAATGGGGATGGATTTTAAGAGTATACATATTTGATTTAAAAACAAAAAACTAATAGTTGAAACTATGCAATTGGTTTTTAGACAAAAAGGAGCTTTGTTTTAGTCTCTTTTAGTGTATAAGTCGTGTAGTAAACAAACTTTGTGTAATTTTAAAAGTTAAGTTTTATTTAACATTCATATTAGAAATATGTTTTTATATTTATGCTTTGGTGGAGTCTCAAGTTTAAAACTGAGAGTAATGAATAATAGTATGTAATTTAGCCGTTTAAAAATAATTATGCTTTTTATATTTACACTGTATTTTGAGTTTGATAAATCAAAGAAAATAAAGAAATGAGAATTAAGAAGAGAAATGTTGTAGAGAAAATTAAGAAAGATATAATGTGACTTCATTTTTAAGGAAGGAAAAATAAATTATCGATTGTATTTGTTTCCGAGTTGAAAGGAAGAAAAAGACGCGTCTTTGTTTTAATAACAGACTGTGGGCAATTTGAGTAATTTCAAAAAGATAGAGTTTGAACTGATTTCTTTGTCTGTAAATCTTTCTGATTTAGAAGGAAAGCGAGACCGCAGTTAGTACCAATCTTCCTTAGTTCCTTCCTTTTCTTCTCTTTCACTTCTTTCGAAAAGAAAATTATAGGGAACACGACTTTCCCGGCTTCATCTCAGTTCATTTCACTTCCCTCCCTAGTTAAATTTGACTAAAAACCCAACATTGAAAATGATTGTGTAAAATATCACGTATAATAGAACTGTAAACACACGGGAGAAGATATTAAGTTGTATTGAACGAGCAAGACAATGAATAAATTAAAAATAGAAAGAAAAATATGATCATCTTAATAAAGCTTGATTAGTAGCTCATAGAGTTGTGTAACATGTCAGAACCGAGCCGGACTGGTAGGAACCGAAGGGAACCCGAATACCCTAAAAATCTAAAACCAGGTTAGATTGAACCTTGGGTTGGGCCAAAACATTTGTGGTCCAGTATGAGTGTAATTTTTCTTATTGGGCCGGAATTGTTGCTTTTGGTTTAGGTTCAGCCGCAACAATTTTTGGGTTGGACTCCTTTTAATTTATGGCAAGTCTACTACACTACCACTTGACTCAATTTATGTTGGGCTAGTAGTGGCCTGCAAGTTAACTGTACTACTTGACTAATTTACAAAAAGTAGTGCTTCTCGTACACACGTTCTCGCCGAGTGTTAGTTGCGGTGACATTGACATGGTTAAGAGGGAAAAGAGAAACGTTTGATGTTGCGTTGGCTTGATTCTAAATACCGAAACGTATGTATATTTGGAAATCAAGAAAACGTTAAGTCACCCTGTAAAATAAACGTCAAGAAACATGCAAACATATTTAAAATAAAAATAAAAATATAACATTTTTGACCTACACGATCACTCATTTCGCACATTGTTCCGAGACGGTCCCGATTTCATAAATTTGAAAGTTATAAATTTACTTATTCCCTCTCTTTTTAACTTATCAAGTGATATAGGAAACATGACACATGTATAAAAGCAACAAAGGGTCCATACCACATGTGACTTCTTGATACAATCTCTTTCAACCGGTCCACTTGTCACAAACTTTTTAGCGACGGGTTTGGTTAAACAGTTTAACTTACCCCCGGCATATCAGGACCACTAAACGTGGGCACCACGAGCTTTGAATCATTTGGCTAGGGCCTAGAGGATTGAGTTATCTCTATGGTCATAGAGTAGAGGTGGCAGTTGGTTTTTGGGACCAAGATAAGACAGTGACAAAATATCCAAGGTGAGTTGGGAGACTAAGGTGATCCGAAAGTGACATTATGTTGGAAACATGGAAACGTACACAAAACCATTATTAACTTGCAGCTCACACACTCACCTAGGACGGTGGTCCATCGAAAAATATGTAATCTTGTTAGCCACGAGTCATTCGAGCTTGTCATTGGGTTGCAACTGAACCGCGTTCAAGTATAAGCTCGGGTTTGTTTGGTTTGGTTTGAATACTTAGAATTGGAATGAGAACACAGAATGTATAATATGATGGTCTGAAAACAATTTTGGTGATTTTGATTTTACAAACAGCCAAAAATAATTATAAACCAAAATTTACAGATGCAAAACTGGTGATTATCAATTGTGATTTTGCTAACAGTACTCCAAAACGATCGTTGATTTTAAATTGTGATTTGGCAGGGGGTGGGTCGACTAATGCATATGTCGATCAATTGGTTTATTGTATTTTGTTGTTTTGAACTTGATTAATAAATAAAGCCCCTCTACAAAATGTTATCAGGTTTTAAAAATTTTTATTAAATTATTAGAGCACTGGCATGTGGTATACCCATGTGGTGTGGTGGTTGTGTGATCGTCACGTACAGGGCCGGTCCTGAGAATTTGGATGCTCAGGGCGTGAGTCGAAAATTTGCCCTCTGTTAAAAACTTTAAATAGTACAACACAAAGTTTTAAGGGTTTGGAACCTAGTTAAGCTAAGCGGCTCATCCCCACGCCGATTTTATTAACTAAATAAAAAGCTTCAAACTTACAGTTAAATTACAACATATAAATCATCTAAAATGATTTTCATTATCTTCAAACATTCTATCAAATTCGTTTTCATTTTCATCAACATTTTTTCCTCAACATTATTGTCTTCAACATTATTCTCATTACCATTACTTTCATCAACATTATTTTCAATAAAATTATTGTCTTCCACATTCTTTTCATCAGCATTTTCTCCACTAGTATTATCTTCATGTCTAAAATATTTTTTTAAAGATCCTTGTAAAGATTGAGTAAGTTTTCTTGTTGTTTTTTCTTTTTTCTATTTTGGGCACCAGATGGTTGTACACGAGGGGCATGATATCACCTGATGAGTGATGACTGATTTGATGTTTTCTCTTCGAAAAATAATAAGATCACCGTTCGCAATTGATGCCCCCTTCCAATTTGATGCTCGGGGCTGTAGCCCATCTGGCCCATACCCAGGACCGGCCCTGGTCACGTAGGCGCTGACTAGACCACATGACACCATCACATACATGGTGGTATACCCATGTGATGTGGTTCTATTTTTAAATATTTTCTTTTTCTTTTTATTTTCGTATTTTTAAATGATTTAAATTAACATATAAATAAAACTAACATATAAATAAATAATAATAACAAAATACAAACACCATAAAAACATTAATTCGGCTACTTAAATTTTATAAAAAAAAACAAACATTTTTCGAAACAAAAAATACAATGCCAAATCCCCCCCCCCCCCCCCCAAATAAATAAATAAATAACCAACACTATGCATTTCCCCTCGAACGCTCTTAAATGTGATCTATCAAACCCGCCTTGAGCTGGTTGTGTATTTCTCAGTTTTTTTTCTTGTCGTTTCGCCTGTTTTTCATCCTCTTGAATTTCAAGATATGTAATATCCAACTCCTCATCGTGAAACTGGCAAATAACATGCTCTTCATCCTCAAGAGTCATGTTATGGAGAATCAAACACGCTCGCATCACATTTATCACATACATGGTGGTATACATCATGTGATGTAATGGAATATTTTTTTTTCTTTTAAAAAAACAAAATACAAACATAATCTTTTAAATAATAAAAATACTACATTAAATAAAATTACAAATACTAAAAAGAAAGTTTAAAAAAAAATTAAAAAGGTTAGAGGTGTTAAAAAACATGCCTAAAAGCTTGATTATCTTCAACGAAAATAAAAACGTGTAAAAAAACATTCACGAGACAAAAATATACTTAAAAAAAACTAGTCCGTTTTCGTTTAAACTTATACCGTTGTGTTCAGAAAATAAAAATAAAGAAGACTTCTAATTTTATTATTTTTAAAAACTTAGCATTTAAAAGTTATTTAAGAAAAACATGATTTAAACTTAAATAAATATTTAAATTAAATATATTAAAAAGGTTGATGTGTTGTGACCTTTGGTTGGCTTCTATTCTAATTCACATAGGAATAAAAGGTGTGGAAATGTTGGCGCTCAAAGACCGCGCAAGCCAATGGCGCAAGTGGGGGCTGGTACTACGTGAGTGGTTTTATGCCACATCAACCACGCAAGGTTCACCACTGAAGTATACCGGATGTACTTAACTTATTGGGCTTCTCTAAGTTCGAGAACATATGATTAATTGAACTATGATATATTGATATCTATACGTAAACAAATAAGCCCCCAGATTGTAGACCCTGAATGACCGTCCATCCTACAAACTCTCAAAACACTCATTTAGTTTTAACACACACACACATATATATATATATACATATATATATATATATATATATATATATTGATATTAGAGTGACATCTAGAAAATCAGATCTCTTAGCAAGCTTTAAAATTTATTAGATGTCATCGACTATTTGTGAAATAAGAAATAATAAATAGTTAAAAATTATAATTAAAAACTAATAAAGATTTAAACATTATAAAATATATTTAAAGATCAGATATAATTAAAATTGAAGAGATGCAATATGCTTCAAGGCCTAAAAGGCCATTTCACATTAACAAGCCCGCCTCGGAAACAAGGTCCCAATTCAGGCCCATGGGCCCAAACCTCCGGTAACCAACGGTGGCCCATGTCCGCACTCATCTCCAGCAGGGCAACGCGGATATACGCCACGTGGACGGAGTATCGGGGCCCAAATAACAAAGGCCTAGTGGGCTTCTAGGCCGTTAGGGTTGTTAAGATCTTTGTACTATAAATAGACAAGTACATTTCCCGAGAATGGTACTTTTTTGGTACAACATTCCAGAATCAGAATATATACCATTCTTTATTGGCGCCCACCGTTTACGCTCAAACCAATCACAACACCCAGAGTCACCCGATGACATCACCAGATCGTCAGGGGGACGGGCACTTTACGGACCCGGAGGAGGACGAACAGCATGTTGGATCTCCTCCTGGATATACCCGAGGTACTCATCAAACATTTGCTCCTCAACCGGAGAGGCCTAGGCCCTCGTTGCCAGCCACGACCTTCCAGGAGTCTCAACCAATGAATAGACGACCCAATGAAATGAATATCCCGAACAACGAACGTACTCCTGTTCATCAACCATCAGGGGTGGTGCCTTCGACGTTCACCGAGACCAACATAGGCACTCAACCAGCAATAGTAGCTCCATTATCAGTGAATCAAGCAACCGCACGCACTGGTCGGTCAGTAGCTATTGGCCGACAACCATTGTTCTCTGACGCTACCGAACCAGTTACGTCGCAGGCTCCAGTAGTAACAATCGCTCCTCAGGGAGTGTCCCTCCCGATGGTAAATTGGGAACTTAGCGCTCAACCTCCATACCAGACAGTCATCCCTCCGCAGTATGGAGCGTTCCTTATGCCGCAGGCATATCCCTATGCTGGTTATACAAGCGTTCCTCCTTTCCAGCAACCCATCCCGGCGATATGCGGAAACGAGTGGTGGATGGAGCAGCATAGAAGTATGCGAGAATACGACCAGTTCATGCGAAACGTAAGGATGGCAGAGCTTCGTGCTCAAATGGGTCCAGTACCAACTTTCCCACGTCAGGAAGGCGGTTCTCTGCCCCCTGTCACCTCCGCACCCCATGCAATACCAATCAATCACTCCGGGAGCGACTTCCAGAGTCTCACAGCCCCGTATCGACCAGCCATACTGGTCGAGCAATCGAAATTTATTCCGGCGATAGCCTCTGCAAGCTTTCCGCAAAAACTAAAAATGCCGTCCATAGTTTCTAAGTATGATGGCACTACGGACCCAGATGATCATGTAAAGGTTTTTACAAGTGCGGGGGGCATGGAGCTTTGGTCCATCCCTGTTTGGTGTCACATGTTTGTGCAAACCTTGGTCGGTCCCGCACGACTATGGTACGAAAGTTTACCCACGGGACAAATCACTAGCTTCGAAGATTTACAATCCAAGTTCTTGACGCACTTCAGTCAGCAGCGCAGGCACGTAAAAGACCGCAATGAGATATTGCACATCAGACGACGAGATCACGAGTCTGTTGAAGATTTCATTACAAGGTACAACTTAGAGAGTTTACAGATAGCGGGAGCAGGAGAAGACTTGCGGGTAGCCGGTTTCATAAATAGCGTACGATGTGAAGATTTGATCCGCATGATACATGGCACGGAAGGGCCGCCCCAAACCATGTCCGCACTAATGATGGCCGCACAAGCGTTCGTGCGGGCGGAAAAGTCTGTCCGCATGCACAGGGATTTTGACAAGAAGGAAGGTAGGCAAGACCGGGATTCCCAACACCCGATAGGCAGCAAGAGGCATAAGGGCAATCGCTGGCAGTGAGACAGGCCGGAGCCAGCGACGGTGCCAGCTATTCCTGCGGCAAAAGCAGTTGATAATCAGATTCCATCAGTGCGGAATGAAGCTCCGCGACACAAGGAACGACCACCGCGGCCCCTCTGGGTTAACAGGCTTATCAAAACCCCTAGTGAAGTCCTTGCCTCCGAGAAACTTGATTTGGATCCGCCACCTCCGCTACGGTCGCGTTTGCGCAAGGATCCGGGGAAGTTCTGCGATTATCACAAGGACGTGGGGCATCACACGGATGATTGCTGGCAACTACAACAATAGATTGATAAAGCTTTGCAAACAGGTAAACTGTCCCATTTACTCCGCGATCTTCAAGCCATTAAACAACCAAGCCCCACGCCCAAGAAGCCGGTCAAAGTGGTCAACATGATACAAACCCGGTCACACGGAGAAAAGCGGGGGGGGGGGGGGGGATCGCGGCTAGAATCTTGGATGTGCAAACCAGTGGTGTTCCCGCCGTTGAGAGGGTATGCGCGGGAGGCTCCGGTAGTAATCCAGGAAATGGTCGGAGTATATGACATACGGCGTATTTTAGTAGATCAGGCTCAGTTGGAACCAACAGATATTATCCTGGTAGGTTTTTCGGGCGAAGCAGCACGACCGCTTGGGCAAATATGGATGCCTGTGACGTTATCTCAGGGTGATCGCGTCCGCACGGTACTAATACGATTTGTAGTGGTTTCGGCCAACTCTCGGCATAACTTAATCCTCGGACGACCAGGTTTAGCTTCGTTTGGAGCGGCCGTCTCAACAGCCCATGGAGCGGTGGCTTTCCCAACACCAAAAGGGCCCGCTCTGGTCTACGCAAAGGAAGAATGCTACAGTATGGTACAGGGGGAAAATTCCCCTTCATTACTTCCACCCCTAACATCGAAGGTACCGGATAACACCGTAGAGAAATGGGTACTTGATCCGCGTTACCCAGACCAGACTCTCACTCTAGGATCAACATTATCGGGCAGAGTGCGGGAAATGTTGAAGGAACTCCTATTTAAACACCGTGATGTATTCGCTTGGGTCCCTTCTGACATGACGGGGGTCCCACGAGAATTAGCAGAACATTCCTTAAACGTAAAAGAATCCGCACGTCCATACACACAGCCGCGCATGCACATGGGAGAAGACAAAAGACAGGTTGTCAAGGAACAAGTCCGGGCTTTAGTCACAGCTAAAATATTACGACCAGAGAGATACCCAGTTTGGTTGGCAAATCCCGTCCTGGTAAAAAAAGGAAACGGTACATGGAGGATGTGCGTCGATTATACGCACCTCAATAAGGCATGCCCGAAGGATCCATATCCTCTCCCGGACATCGACGTCAAAATTGACTCTCTTGTTCCTTACAAGTTCAAATGTTTCTTGGACGCATATAAAGGCTATCACCAAGTGCAGATGGCTGTGGAGGACGAAGCAAAGACCGCCTTCTATACGCGTGAAGGAATTTTTTGCTATACCAAAATGCCTTTCGGTTTAAAGAATGCAGGGGCCACTTACCAACGCTTGATGGACAAGGTATTTGCGGATCAAATAGGAAGGAACGCGGAGGTGTACGTCGACGATCTTGTCATAAAGAGTCGTGCGGAAGCAGTAATGCTTGCAGACGTTCAAGAAACAATATTGAACCTCAAAGCTGCTAACATCAAGTTGAATCCGGCGAAATGTTCGTTCGGCATGGAAGAAGGGCGTTTCCTGGGAGTTGTAATATCCAAAGACGGCATCCGTGCAAACCCGGAGAAGGTGCGTGCAGTAATGCAGATGCAGTCCCCAAAAAACCTAAAACAAGTGCAGATCCTCAATGGAAGTCTGGTAGCAATTAACAGATTTTTGGCAAAGCACGCTGAGCGAGCGCTCCCTTTTATTCAAACTCTAAAGAATTGCCCTACCAAAGACAAATTCGAATGGACGAATGAAGCAGAGAACGCTTTTCAGGAGATGAAGCAACACTTAGCGCGGCTTCCCGCGCTCACGGCGACAGAACGGAACGAAAAGTTAAAACTTTATTTGGCGGTGTCTTGGGTGGAAGCACTTCCACATGTTCTATGGGCTCACCGCACGACGCCAAAAACGAGCCACGAGGAGACACCATTCGCTCTGACCTATGGGCACGAAGCAGTAGTGCCAGCAGAAATAACCCTCCCCACGGTGGGCGCCAATGAAGAATGGTATATATTCTGATTCTGGAATGTTGTACCAAAAAAGTACCCTTCTCGGGAAATGTACTTGTCTATTTATAGTACAAAGATCTTAACAACCCTAACGGCCTAGAAGCCCACTAGGCCTTTGTTATTTGGGTCCCGATACTCCGTCCACGTGGCGTATATCCGCGTTGCCCTGCTGGAGATGAGTGCGGACATGGGCCACCGTTGGTTACCGGAGGTTTGGGCCCATGGGCCTGAATTGGGACCTTGTTTCCGAGGCGGGCTTGTTAATGTGAAATGGCCTTTTGGGCCTTGAAGCATATTGCATCTCTTCATGTCCCCCTAGTCTACTGCACGCGCCTTTTACGGGAAATTGGAATGTAGACTAGACATCAGCAACGTCGTGGCTTAATCGTGGGCCGCGCATTTTCTGGACAAGATGCCTCAGATGACCGAGGGTGACGTGCGTTGTTGCAGAGCCGTCTTTCTGTCGTTTGGTTTCCCCATTTTCTTTATAAATACTTTCTTGATTTCTTTGTGTTCCCCTACCGATTTTTACTTACAATTCCATATTCCTCTCCAAATCTTAACTTCCTCCAGTAACCATGTCTTCTTCTTCAGATGAATCCGATTGGAGTAGGATCCCTTGTTCTTTATCTGTAAGCGCCTATGCGAATTTGGTAGCGGATCATAGGCTTTTGCAATGGAATCCTCTTCATCCATCCCCGGGTCAAACTGCTGCCAACCCTCCATCAGGCATGATTACTGTCTATGCAGAATGGTTTACCCATTGCAACTTCAGGGTTCCTGTGACGACATTCTTAGTGCGGCTCCTGAGGTTTTACGGTCTTCACCTATCACAGATCCATGCGAACGGGATGCAGAGGGTGATATTCTTCGAGTTTTGCAGTCGCGCCCTAGGCATAGAGCCTTCTGTGGCTATGTTTAACACCCTTTTCCGTGCGGTGATTCAGGACTCCTGGTATTCTTTCAATCAACGCCGCGACAGAGGCGTTCATGCTACCGAGCCTTCTAAGGGCATGCGAGGGTGGAAAGGCCGTTTCTTCTATCTTTCATCCCGGATTATCCCCTCGGATCTGGTGATGCGATCGGTTCGAACTCCCCTTGTTGATGCTCCTCCTGCGGCGCTGGTTCCGACCGATGACCCGGATTTCAATCGGCTGACTGAGACTCCGGTTGCATACCAGATTCTTAGCGAGCATGCTTTGTTAAGCGTCGGTATGAGCCGCAACTGGGATGACCCTCAGCGGATCCTTGTTTTTATTATGGAGGGGCAAAGTAAGTTTATTTTCTTGTTTTGTTGACATTTTCCTTGGGCATTACTGACTTTCTTTGCCTTTTTGTTTTTGCAGGGGTTATCCGTACCACGCGGTCCTGTCCCCCACTCCCCGAGGTCTCAAAGCCGTACGCATGGTCATCACACCCGGTAGCCCCAGTTATCTTCTTCGTTTCCAAGAAAATTTCTATCTTCCTCCTCCGCCGTCTGGTGCCTCTACGAGCGCACCCATTGCTAGTTCGGTACCCTCAGGTGGGGCTACTTTCTTTCCTCCTTCCGATACTTCAATTGTTTTGAGTGATTCTGATTCTGAGGACTCTGCAGCTTTAATTCACCGGAAGCGGCCTGCCTCTAGCGCGTCCGCCGGGTCCTCCCCGAGTTCTGCGTCTGTCCTCATAACTGCGACAGGCTCATCCTCGAGTATTGTACCTGTTTCAACAGCAACTGCCGACTCTTCATTGAGCGCGGCGTCATCTGGTATGGCGGTGGCCTACTTTTCTGCCAGCTCTGCCTCTCTGATGGCAACTGATCTTATGACTGCGGCTTCTGCTAGTTCTCCACTTTTGGGAGCAACTAAACCCCTTGATGCTACACCCCCCTACCTTTTTCCGCGTCCGCACCGGTTGCAACTCCTTCAACGCCGGTTAACTTTGCTGGGGGTGATGGGAGTGGTGGTCCCTGCCCGGAGAAAATGCTGCTAACCCCTCCGCATGGGGGAAAAAGGAAAAGTGCTGCGGAGCGGTATGAGGCCGCCAAGAAACGTGCTGTTGCTGGAGGTTCAGGAGGACGTATTTCTGATAAGTCGTTTCGTAGTGTCTCTCGTTCTTACTCATTTCTTGTGTCGTTTTCCAACGTGTAATTGTTATTTTGGATGTAGTGCCTATAGGTGGCGGCCGAGGCATAGGCCGTGGAAGTCTTACTGTCGGCGCGGATCAACCGGCATTTGTTCCAGAGACTACCATGACTCCTCCTGAGAGCCAACCCATTACTCCCCAACTGCACGCTTCTCCTGAGCGTCCTATGTCTCCGCATTCTCCTCATGCGTCAGAAGGCGCCAAGGAGGATGAAGGAGATAATTTGAAACCAGTCTACATTCCACTTTCCCGTAAAAGGCGCGTGCAGTAGACTAGGGGGACATAAAGAGATGCAATATGCTTCAAGGCCCAAAAGGCCATTTCACATTAACAAGCCCGCCTCGGAAACAAGGTCCCAATTCAGGCCCATGGGCCCAAACCTCCGGTAACCAACGGTGGCCCATGTCCGCACTCATCTACAGCAGGGCAACGCGGATATACGCCACGTGGACGGAGTATCGGGGCCCAAATAACAAAGGCCTAGTGGGCTTCTAGGCCGTTAGGGTTGTTAAGATCTTTGTACTATAAATAGACAAGTACATTTCCCGAGAAGGGTACTTTTTTGGTACAATATTCCAGAATCAGAATATATACCATTCTTCAAAAGTTTATTGTAATTTATTATTTTTTAATAAATTATTGGAATAAGAAGATTTAATTTTTTTATATTTAGTTATATAAATATGTGATATTGGAGAGAGAATGGTTTATATTTTATTAGAGAGATGCGAAAAACCAAAATAAAGATCAATATAAGAGTGACACGTGTCCCGAAATGTAATTATTTATTTGAATATATAAATATAAATATGTGATATTTAAGAGCCGAAAATGTTGATATTTAATAAGAGAGATGCGGAAAAACCAAAATAAGAATCAATATAAGAATGACACGTGTCCTGAAATGTAATTATTTATTAGAATGCATAGATAGAAATATATATAGATATGAATTTATATTAAGATTACTTCTAAAATAGATTATTAGTTCTCTTGAGTTTTTTCTGCTCTCCACTGGTTCTTGGAAATTTGCACCACAGTTTCAGGAGAATCAAGTATTTGATGATCCTAGAAAACCTGCCAAATCTCTAACATTTGACGTACCATTGATGACAACACATGCTTGTAAAATTCTGTTGACAGTGGCATTTTCATTACCAACTAACGGATATCGTTGATGGCGTTGAATCATCATGTTAGATCGTCGATTCTAACAAGATTATATTCATTGAGGGGCTCAAATTATGTTTAAAAGATTAAGTCCAAGATGCTTAAGTGATTAGAAACAAAATTTTACGGATCATTAAAGCAAAATTAAGAATGAAATCAGGAACTCACATTAAGCCTTTGATTATGACTCGGTGTCTTGGGATTATCTCGATACTATGTTGAATTTCATGGGATTCGGTTTAAAATGGAGAGCTTGGGTGCGTTCTTGCCTGTCTTCTACTAGATCATCGGTTCTTGTTAACGGTAGTTCGTCAACTGAATTCAACATTGGTAGGGGTCTTCGACAGGGCGACCCGATGGCTCCGTTCCTGTTCATATTTGTTATGGAAGGTCTTCACGTTTTCATTGAAGATGCGATTGAAGCGGGTCTTTTTAAGGACATTCGGATCAAAGAGGTAAATTTGTCTCATTTATTTTATGTTGATGATGCTTTATTTGTAGGGCAATGGTCGAGGGACAATGTCATTAACATTGTGGAAATTCTTAAAATGTTTCATCGGCTTTCGGGCCTAACGATAAACATGCAAAAATCCTCTATCTTTGGAATTGGAGTTGAGTTCGAGGAAATCTCTTTGATGGTGAAAATTGCTGGGTGTAAAGGTGAACATTTACCTTTCTCTTACCTTGGCCTACCCGTGGGAAAAAATATGTCTCGAATTGCTAATTGGGACCCGATATTGAGAAATTCAACAGATGACTAAATAAATGGAAAAGAAACCTTCTTTCAAGTGGAGGACGAGCGACCCTTGTTTCTTCCATGTTAGGCTCCCTTGGGTCCTATTACCTTTTGATGTTTCCTCTTCCCCGCCAGGTCTTGGGTCCTATTACCTTTTAATGTTTCCTCTTCCTCGCTAGGTCAACAAGAAGCTTGAAACGATCCGTTCGAAATTTTTCTGGGGCATTGATGATAAAGAGGTTAAAGTCCCTTGGGTCAAATGGGATCTCACCCTTGCTAATAAAAACCAGGGCGACCTAGGAATAGGGAGTCTTCACGCGATGAACCTTGCGCTCCTTTACAAATGGAGGTGGCGCTTTGTTACTTGTGGGAATGCTCTTTGGGTTCGCGTTATAAAAGCTATTCATGGTCCGCAACTCAGTGACTTTTGCATCGGAAAATTCCCTAGTACTTGGCAAAGAATCAACAAAGCTTGCGAGCGATACTTGTCATAATTCATACCATCTCCCAGCTAATGTAATTCGAAAACAAGTTGGAGACGGTCATGACACAAAATTTTGGAAAGACATTTGGCTTGATGATATTTGTTTCCAATCTCGATTTCATCGGCTTTTTTGTGTTATCCATTGACAAAGAAGGGTACATTCGTAATTATCGAGACGGGAATAATTGGTCATGGCGTTAGCGTAGAGAAATCAGAGGAGGATTGAAACGGAACAATTTCTTTCGTTAAATGAAAAAATCGCAAATCTCTCTTTTCGAAACAAACCGGACAAATGGGTGTGGAGTTTGGGCAATGATTCAGAATTTTCGGTTAAAGAAATTCGGAATTACATCGTCAGAATTTTCGGTTAAAGAAATTCGGAATTACATCGATAATTCTTATCTCCCGGTTGGTGAATTTGCTACTCGATGGATAAGGTACGTCCCAAAGAAAGTCAATATTGTTGTTTGGAGAATCTTCCTAGACCGATTACCGACTCGTCTAAATCTTTCGAAACACGGTTTGGAGATTAATTCGATTTCATGCCCCATTTGCAATTCGTTTGTGGAATCAAATAATCATGTTCTCGGTGACTTCAAGGGTTCGAGGATCAAAAAAGACGTCTTACACTCTATCATTTACACAACTTGGTGGCTTATTTGGAAGACCCGAAATCTCTACATCTTCCAACCAAATAAAATTCGGAACGGGAGTATTTTTTATTTGATTGTTATGTATTCTTTCTCGTGGTTTTTATCTAGAAATCGTAAGATTGTTTGTCGGTGGAACGACTGGATGTTAAATTCTTTAAATACCATGTAATCTCTGCTCTTGTTTGAGCTTGTTTAATAAAATTTCTGCAGTTAAAAAAAACCATTGATTGTAGACTCTAACTTTGATTCTTTTCATTGAGTCTAGTAAATATTTCCAAAAACACAATTCCAACAAGCTTAAACAAAGATCTTTCATATTTGTAACACATGAATATTGTCATTATGCTCACAAATCAAACCGAAACAAAGCTCAAAATCAGTTGGGTAACCCACAAATGAAGCCCTAATTTCAATTAACCCACAAATTTAGCAATGTGTTACAAACTTTAAACCCCACTTTCACAAAAAAATATCATATCTACTCGCAGTGGTAGTGTGGACAGTGGTGGCAGAGAATCAATTGGTGACGGTGATGGTGGTGATGGCTCGTATAATTTATTATTTTTTATCTTAATATGGTAAAACAATAATTTCTTATTTACAAACCGTCGTGAATCCCTTATTAACAAATCAGAATTCACTGATAATAGATGAAACCCCCTACTTTTATAAATCTTATTTATTTATTTATTTTTGATAATAATACATATGGTTTTATGTTTTAGTCTTTTAGAATGTTGATCCAAGTCTAATTCATAAACGGCCCACGTTACAAGTTGGTAGATGGGCTTGGCCCGAATCTAATGAGTGAAGGGTCAATTGGTAACTCTTAATGAGTAGAGGGACTAATATCAACTTTAATAATGTGTTTAGGGTTGATAGGAGGAGTTTGTATTAGATTCTAATATGTTTGCTTGTCCATTAAGCACATGTTTAGATCTATAAATATAGGGTCCATGATTAGTGTTTCTTTGTATCAAATATCTCCCATACTATATAATAAACACAAGTTTTTTATGTCTAGGTGGCACAATTTAAGGAATGCCACATAGGATTAGCTTATGTGTCATTTTTATAGATTTTTGAATTAAAAAATTAAATTTTATTTACAAAAAGGAAAAACCTTATAATTAAAAATAAAAAATTAAAATATTTTCCATACAAAAATTATCCATATTTGTTTTACAATACCATAACTTTGATTTATCGTATCTCCTTCATTTCTCAGTAAAAATTTGATCCGTAAATTGCTTTGGGTTCGTGAAAGAAAACCTAACAAAACTAGATCCATATTGCTTAGGTTTTGATCAACGAATGATTGTGAACGAATCAAAAAACAAAGTCACGACTTTCTAAACCCATCATTGATGAATTTGAACTCCAATTCGATCAATCATTTAATAGTTAGAAAAAAAGCTTTAATCTTTTACTTCGTTTAATTCTTTTTATATCACATCCCCGGGTATTTACCCGAAGCACTAACTAGTTCTCTAATAAAGGTTTGAGTTATTTCCTTTATACATTGAGTATTTTCCGGTACCAATTATCCTTGATAGAATACCTGTTATTTTGAAGGGTGACATTGTTTTATTAGTTTTATGTTTAGGCCTTACGGTGATCCATTGGATAAACTTGGGTTTTTACAAGCTTTAGTGGGCCGGAATTTTATGGGCCTCTACCATACGAGAACATCAACAGAATATAACATGGAAAATTCCAGATTCTTTTTCTTACGCATCTTCTGGAGGTATAGTCCCAATGGCCAATGTTTCCTGGTAGATCCCTACATGACTTGAAAAAGTGTGACGCGAGCCAAGTTGACAAGGTGGTCTCGAGCCTAGACAGGAGGCGTAAGATGAAAAATAGTCGTTTGAGAAAATAGTGTTAAAGTTTATCTTTATATTTTTATAAAACTTCAACTATTATTTTTTCTAACTGTCTGTTTTATCTAATAGATGTATTAATGGTTTTATATATAAATAACTAGTTTTTTACCTCCTTGTATTACAAGGCTGAGTTTTATAAAAAAAATGTATAAATACAATCATAATCTATGACAATTATGTATTTTTATAACTATCTAAAAATTTCTTATGATTATAGGTGGGTCGTAGATTTTACGAAACTAAGCATTTAGGCGGTGGGTTTCCTCTGGGATGAATGTACAACACAGATGGTCTTGGTTATTCGCACAGACTGCAGAAAAATAATAATTTTGTTTATTATATTAAAATAAAATACTTGGTAAATTTGAATTTAAACTCAATTAAAGTAAAAAAAAAAGTTATAAAACAAATAGAATAAAATATTTTATATCACATGTATAATATTTAATTAAATTATTATTATGAATAAATTATTATAAGTATTATATTAAAGTCTTAAAGTATATGCAATAAAATATATATTTTAATAAAATATAATATAAATGTAATAAAAATATTATCTTGAATAAAATATTAACCTTAATATTAAAATTTAGTATTTTGATAATTACTAACCTTGATATAATTTTTTTTGAATAATTACTTATTGAAGAATTACTTACTAAAATTTTAAACTAAATAAACCCTAATATAGAAATTTGGTATTTGAATAATTACATATTAAAATTTTAACTTAATCCAAAAATTTTGGTGATGACAAGTGTTTCTTTTTTTACTAATTAAAATATGATAAAACTTTTTGATTATTATATAGTATAGATGGGTACAAAAAGCGCACCTCAGACTAACACCTTATGCCCTTATGCTATTTTTTGCCTAAAAATCACGCCTCACATGCGCGTCATGTACACTTTATGCCTTATGCGTCTGAATCGTTGGGGCCCTCACCTTGCATCACTTCAGAGCTATATAAGGTGCACTTTTAAAACCGAGAATCCCTAACATAATTTCCTATTGTCAAAAGACTCTACCAAGTATGCTAGTCTCAAGTTGACGTTGACCTTATTTTTAAACTGACCAAACAAATTGGTAGATTATAACGTTTTAACTTTTATCTATGTGTGTGGGTCGAATAGTTTACCGACAACCTAACATATTACACAATATACACGTGTAATACCTAGAAACGATTGTATATTTTTAAATATGTATAGGTAGTTATTTTGCCATGTTATTTTTTAAAAAAAATATAATTTTATTTTATTTACTTAATTTATCTACATATTAATTTAAACGAGACTTGCGACCCGCGCGTTGCGGCGGGCGAGACGTCGATTTAAGTTTTTATATTGTAAGCATAATGATGTAGTTAATACAATTAGATAAGCTAGAGTTAGCAGTCTGTCATTCAAAATTACAAACCATAGACTAATATATAATAATGAAACTCAATGCTTCTAAATCATTCTTCTAGATAAATTTAATAAGGGCTTTCAAACAAATACCCGCGTCATAATAATGCAATTTAGAAAGCAATTCTTATCATTTGAAACTCAATTATACTTCAAACTCAGTAGATAAAATTGAGTACATTGTAGACTTATCTTCCTAGCTAACTATGTCATACTCATTTAAAAAAGATTGCAAGTCCTAGTAGCAATCGATTAACTAAAATCTGCATATACAATTGGAATGACTTATATTCAGACTATAAGAAATAAAAACCTATTGAAAGATATCATACCGATCAGGTCACGGGGTCTGATGAAGTGTGATTAAAAGAATGTCGCTAAGTCTCCTGCTCATACTCAACCACAGGTTTCCCTGAAAATGATCAAACAACCACATATTAGTTATTATCAAGCATTTAAAAGGTCAAAAATTCAATTAGGGTTTAGAACAGGTCTTGCATCTTCTGACTTTAGCCATTAATCATTTGGTGTCATGGTTGGGTTCCTAAAACCGCCACAATCGTTCCTGACACATCTGTTTATAGGTCATAGAGCAACAACTGGCCAGTAATAATTAGAAATGTAAAGATGCAGGTAATATGCATATGTAGATATAGAAAATGGTTATACAATACATTTTGTGTGGTTAATAAACTAAAACTATCTATGAGAACCACAATTTCTTCCCTTATCAAATGATATGATTTAGAAACTTTAACAATGATCTAGCTTCAATCCAAGAACATTAACTCACACATCAAGTGCATCCAACCTAACCCTAACTTTCCTTCCAGTTCTTTGACAAAACAGAATGCAAATATTACGTAAATATCTCTTACCTCAACTTGGCAGTTGTCATAAAATCTGACTCCAGCTGCATCATACATAACCTGCATTATTTTAAAAAAAAATAGCAAAACCTTCTATAGAAAGAAAACACATTGTTGAAATTTACAAATGAGTTAACCATATTATAAGTTAACAAAAATATAACGTACAATAAAAGCCATAACAACAGTAATTGCAGATGATGTTTCAACCCGATCATGAAGATCAATAGATAACAATAGTAACATTCTTTTTAGAATCCCATCTTTCTTCTTTATACATGAGCTTCAAATGGTGACATATGCAGGAGTTAATGATAATACTCAAAATTCTGTAAAAAAAAAATTGCCAATTTGGAAAACTTGTAAACTGTTTTGAGAAACCAAATGCTTGTCGTGAGCAACATGAACACTCCTTGTGTCCAAGAGAAACAACCTCATAAGAAGCCAAAATCATCTCAAAATGAGTCTTATAAATTCCTTCTTCATATACAAAGGAATACCTACCTGTCAATTAGATTGAGAAACCTTACCCCTTGGAATCATCTCACCTATGTTTCTCTTGCAATAACAAAGATGGACATATGTTTAATATATTGAAGTTGTTCAACAGAAAACAACTGTTACGTTTAAAATTATGATTTGGTAAATGCGTTACCATAAAATGATGAAAACATATCCTGAGTTGTTTTTCAATTGGACTTACGACAGCAGGCATTAAGTTATTCTGGTTGTAAAGCCACCGGCAACAACTCTTCTTCCCATCAAACTTCGAAAGTCCGTAAAATCTGTAACATTCAGTAAAAAAAAGGTGAATTCCATAAACATTAAAGTCCGTAAGTCAACTCTAAATTTACATTTAGATATAAAGATGAACCAGCTATTCTTTCCTAGTTTGTGTTTGCAATGCTCTTTTAAAACTTTGCGATTGCTACCAGTAAAAAATTAAAGCTTGAGGAACAACTTTAATTTTTTTCATATAGATTTATGTTGCTCCTCACATACCAGTTTGTTGGATACAAATTAAAACATGGATTTTAATTTAAACCCAAGGATCAGATACGTTTTAAACCAAACTGCAAGTTTGTTGCTCCTCACATACAAATTAAAACTGTGATTTCTGTATAACATTCAAATTTGCAAATTAGTGGCTTAAAATTTTGAATTAAACATACATCTAAAATTAAACATTGTTTACTATTAAATTAACATAGAAAATATAAAGAAAACAATACCAAAATGTTCAAATGATAAGGGTCATCACATTCAAAATAAGTACCCAACAAAAAAGAGTGTAGCTGCCGTTAATCAACTCAAATTCAAGAAGGGCAATTAAAATATAAAAGCCAAAACTATACGAACTCAAAATTGAAGTAAGAAAACAAAACACAGAACAAAATTTCTTTTGAGAAAATAAAACATGCAAGTTAGGAACGGAACAGGAAATTCCAAATTGAATCAAAATTAGAGCATAAACAAATCTGATGATGTACATCGACACACCAACCATCAACGCAGTATGAACTAATCGGGTTTTAACTGGGTTTTGAACACCCAAAATTGAGCTAAATCGAACCATCAACGCAATATGAAGTAGTCGGATTTTTAACTGGGTTTTGAACACCCAAATTTGAGCTAAATCGAACTGCTATTAGTCTTTTCTTGCTGTTGAGAGTAGACAACAACCAACTTAATCAAACCAAAAATTCAAACCTATGAATCATATAACAGTAAGATCCAAAGTGTTACTTTGAAAATCTGAAATCTAAATGAAATCAATTAAAATTTATATACTGACCCAATAAAGGTTAAGTGGCAACGTGAACCAATGCAGGCAACAAATATGACAGACTTGGCAGAATCAGTCTGAGCTATCCCAATTAAACCTCTTCCCTTCAAAGGCATAGGCCATCCCCGGGACTGAATCCGAGTCTAGAAATGACTTCTAGACAATAGCCTGCCCAATAAAAACCATTAGTTGATTTCGTAGAGTTCCGAAAGAACAAAAGGGGGACTCGGGATTGCACGTTAAACTGATCATGAAATAAATGACACTTCAAAATTTGGGCATGGAATATATTTACAGTGATAAGATACTACCATTTATCTCTCAAAAGCAAATATTATACACAATGGTAATTATAAAGTTAATCCCAATTTGTACACGAATATTATTACCATTCATATGCTCCATTCTAGAGAACAAAAAGAAAATAAAAACACCTCCTTTTACACTCTAATCATAGTTAATATATTCCATACCCATATTTTAAAGTGTCATTTTTGTCAACAATAGTTTCCACAACATAGTCTTTGTGTTATCACAAATTCCTTCACATTTTGATAGAACACATATCGGTGCTGATGTTGAATTGTAGAACATCTAACTTGCAAACTCAAAGCGCATTTATCTTTCTTGAATTCTACAATATCCATCAAAGATTTGGAGCTATGCATTTAAGCTTAAATCTTTTAAATGGCTCCAAGCATAAAACATAACTTACTTACCATAAGTATCAAATCACATCTAATGGAAGGAAAAGACCTACCATTATATCATAAACATTCAGAACGATGTTGACGGAGAGGAACATATTCAATCACGCCCTACCATAAATCATAAACATGCAGTTTCTTCGATCTTTATATGTAGAAGGAAAAAAAAACTTGGTGAGCCAACCAACCTGAAACAGTAGTCTTACATGAGAAAACAAATAAATTAATTCTTCAGAACTTTTATCTGCAGGGGAACAAAGAATGGAAAAGAAAGGATAAACACAACCAAGTTAAGTCGAAACTAATAAACGCAAAGACCTTTCTAGTGATTTTATTGTACTAAGGGGTTGTTTGATAGTTGCTAACTGGGTAAGAGCTGATTGAGTAAGAGCTGAGTGAGTAAGAGCTGATTGAGTAAGAAACTTTGATTGAAACTTGGGTGTTTGATAGTAGCTGACTGGGTAAGAGCTGACTGAGTTTTTTTTTTTTTTTTTTTTTTTTAACGACAACCGACTGAGTAATGTATATAGCTAATTTGTTTTATAATTAAATGAAAATACGTTTTTTAAAGTTAAAAACCATAATTGTATCTTTATTAATAGAAACGATAAAAAAATAATAACAAACTTTCCTTTTTATCTTGTGTTTAGTGATGATTAAAAATAACCAACTTTAAAACACACAAATAGTTTAAAATTCAAAGTGTCATACAAGATCCAAATCAAGCATAACTCATACAAATTTAACTTGAAGCACTTGAAAATAGTTGATTAGCAATCTGGTTACACAAAGTAGTCATATATTCAACGCCTTCTGAACCCCATTCTATGCCCTCACTTCCTCCACCTTGTACATTAGGAGTAGCCATAGTGAATTCTTCAAAGTCCATAAATAATTCATCTTAAATATTGTATTTTCGTATAAAATTATGGACTGCAAAACAAGCTATGACAACGTCTCTTTGCACTGGAAAAGTATAAGGAGCCATTTGTTCTAAGATTGGAAATCTCGCCTTCAATACACCATAAGCACAATCAATAACATTTCTGAGTTGTGCATGGGCATGATTGAATCTTTCTTCCTTAGTTAACGCTCGTCTTCGTCGAAAATCGGCTAACCAATACCTCGTGTTGCGGTAAGGAATCATAAATCCACGAGTGTTTGTATATGCAGCATCACAAAGGTAATATTTACCTGTAAATGTGAGGGTGACATTTATTATATAAAGAATAAATGTAATTTATTTAATAATAAAAATTATAGTTAGAAAACAAACCTACAATAAAAAGGAGAATTGGCCCCTATTAATCCCAGTTATCTCATATTGGCCGATAATAATCCCAATTTTGATTTTTCCCTACAATAATCCCAATTATTAAACCATTGGCCTATATTGAACCACCGTTAACTATACACTAACCCAGTTAGTGTGAGAGACTTTTTTTGTAATTTCTTAAAATAAAGGAACTTTTTGTAAATCTATTTATATATAACTAATTATATGCTCGTAAAAAACAAATAATTGTATAACGATAAGTAATAATGAAAGAAATGAAATAATAAATATAAGTAAGTAATAAAAATCAAATGATAAGAAAATATAAAATAAAATGAAAAACTAAATTTATGTACAAATTTTAGAGAAATTTTTGCGTTCATCAAAAAGAAAAAAAGTAATATCAAGCAATAAACCCCCAGTTAAATATTTTTAGTTGGCCACTCTTTAAAATAAAATGGAATCAAATTACAGTTAGTTCGTGAACTAATATGGACCGAATCAACCTATAGAATTATAATAAAATTCTGAAAACTCGTTTTACTACTAGAATCGAAATCGAAATTGAAGCCGAATAAAATACTTCAAGACTACTTTATTGACTTCAAAAACAAGCAAAGCTAGATAGATTTATAAAAAGTCCCTTTATTATAAGAAATTACAAAAATAGCTTATCACACTAACGGGGTTAGTGTATATTTAACGGCGGATCAACATTGGCCAATGGTTTAATAATTGGGATTATTATGGGGAAAAACCAAAACTGGGATTATTACCGGCCAATATGAGATAACTGGGATTAATAGGAGCCAATTTTCAAAGTAACCCATTAAGCGTGTATTTTTAGAAACTATAGAAGTAATCCACATTCATACAAAAGAGTGAGCATCAACCGTGAGCATACAAATAGATGTCAACTACAATAAAAAGGAACAAAAAACATGAATATAGCATAACCCTTTTGACCAAAATCTGAATTCATTCATTTACTATGATCATACTATAATCAGAATTCAATAACTCTCTTCTAAAATTATGTTCATTTTTCAATTTTTCCCCGACTACTTTCAATGAGCATCCTTTCAAGCTACTACCCTCCCGACCGTTAATTGTTACTTCGTGTAGATATGCTTCGAGAAAAGCTTTGTCCACAGATTCCAACTTCCAACTAACTCTAGGTTTTTTTCCGGACATATCTAGATACATATAGAACTTCAAATTAATGAAAGTTGCACAAGACAAAACACATATAACAAATCAATTCTTAAGCTCCTATTCCTCAAAAACATATCCTAATGACATCATAAACCAAAATTACAAATCACATTTAATTTAAAGCTCCAAGTTCCTAACAATACTACTCTCAAGAACAAGCCATATCATAAACTAAAGTCACATATTCAATTTCAAGTATAAACTAAAATCACTATCAAACAACCCCTCAAATAGTATTCAATCACAAGCCTATAATGAAACATTTTCTCTAATAAAATCACATATTTAATATCAATTTCAACCCCACCATTCAAACTACCCCTCAATTGTTTTTCCCAATTGTTACCAAGTTCCAAACAAAAATAGTCAGGGGACCAAACCAGTTACCCAACCCTTTCATTTTGTAATCCTTTCATCTCTATCACATCATTGAATATGGAATACCACATTGGAAAAAACAATAGAGTTCAGTGGTTTTTGGCTTTCCAAAATAAAGAGTTCACTTTAAACATTTAAAAACATTTCTGAATTGCATAATAAGAACTGTGATGTATTTCTGTATCAGTCTCATGAACACAAACTTAACAAACATGTAACAACACTTTCAATACTTTATAAACCAGGTATCCTTCGAGTATTTGCACTGCTAATATACCAGGAAATTATTACAAACGATACTGTTAATGATCGGAGGAATAATCATAGTGGTGAGTTGGATAATTTGTTATCAGGACTACATGTATTACACTCAAATCTTAAAGAGATAAACTTGACACCTTCCATATTCTAAAATCAGTTTGAGAGAATCATAGGTCATATGTTTTTCTTAAAATCAGTGTGATTATGCACTATGAAATCAGAAATTGAAAGGAATCATAAACCTAGATTTTTTTTTTGACAGAAATCAAACAAGTAAAACAAGTAATTGCCAAGAACAATTAACAAACAAGTAAACTAACCCACAAAATTATGGAGGAACTATGATCAATTTTATGAAAAATCGATCTTATGACAGAAAACAAACCATGAATTGAAGCGGACGAGAAGAGGGGCGGATGAGGCTATGAGCGGCAGAGGGTGAAGGAGAGCAGACGGCGGCGGAGGAGAGAGATGAGCGGCGGAGGAGAGCAGACGGCGGCGGAGGAGAGCAGACGAGCGGCGGAGGAGGAGCAGAAGAGCGTCGGAGGAGGAGCAGATGTCGATCGGAGTTCAGGGATGAAAAATGGGGAGTTCAGGAGGAGCAGAAGTGTATTTTAGGGTTAAGGGATGAACAAAAAACTTCGGTCAGTGATGTTTAAAAGAGGGACTCGGTCAGGGGTTGGCTGACTCGGTCAGCCGATGGCTTATAGATATCAAACGCCCTGACCACTGACCGGGTCAGTGGTCAGCTCTTACTGGACCCAGTAAGAGGTTATCAAACAACCCCTAAGGTGAAAAGCAATTTCAATGTAAAAGACATAAAGTTGTGAGAGTATGTGAATTACTTTGCCAATTTCACCCCAAATCATAATACACCCAAAAGAGAGGGTTCACCATCTTGAACATTCTGAATGATCATACAGTCAACACAACGGCATAATGAAACTAATTTATATTCTAAATTTTTAGAGGACACCAAACTTTTTGTAAAACATATTTAAATGTGCTATGTTAGTGTTAACTGAGGTACTGTATAACCTATAATTTATACATACAAATCAACCCTAAGGTGTGACAAAGCATACAGAAGTTCTAATTAGCCCAATAAATCTAACAATAAGCACAAATTCAGATACGGCAAAACCATTTCAAGGGTTTTGCATAAAGAACTTTTGACATACCTTAATTTAGGAGAAAAACTCACACCAACAACGTACCAAGCATCGACTGTTGTTAACATATTCCGATGAAACCCCTACACGAATGCAAAAATTAAATGGTTAAATCTAGCAAGTTTGATACTTTAGATTGTTAAATGAAGAATAGAAAGTGGTAATTGCGCAAATTACATGCCTCATTTTGTTAAAGAGACGATATCGTAAATTCCGATTTCAGCCATGAAATATTCATCGATTACCTCAACAACTTATCTGGTTGCTCGATTCAGAGGCCGCCGGAGATGGCTAAGGCCGCTGCTACATGGTGGCCGCCTGTCAGCAAGAAACACGGCTCAGTCGCCGCCGTTAACCCGATATGAGTGGAGGAGAGGGTCAGACGGTCGATCGAACAGAGAAGGGATGTGGGGTTGTCGGATTTGCATTCTGCCACGAAGGTGAGTTAGGGTTTCGTAAATAGTGGCAGCCACCGGAAAAGATGAATCTGAGTATATGAGAGAGAGAGTGTGTGTGCAGATAATGAAGCGTAAATGATGAGAGAGAGAATACGTGTTTTAACTTTATGAAGGAAGGGATACACGCGTCCTCACTAAACACACGTGTACCACTAACACATTTAAAATACATACACGTATAAAGGAAAGCTGACAGGTGTATGCATGATAAAATAAAGAAAAAAAAACGTCATGAAGAAGATTCGATCTCGTGCAACTATGTAAAAAGACTAACACCTTACCACTGCACTAAAAGCATAATAGTTAACAACATTGGAAAGGTTAAATACATATACAGAAATTAAATCTGATGAAGAAAAAAAAATTAAAAAGGAAACTCACTGCCACGTGGCGTGACTATAACGTGCCACGTGTTATGAACAGTGACATTACTGAGTACACCTCAGCAAATCCAAATGATATATATATAATATTATATGTTAGTAAAAGACAAAGTCTCTTTAATGAAGACCAAGGTTTAAACCTTAATATTGGTGTAAAATGATTGAAATTAATAAGAAAAATGCCATTAAAAGACATAATTAATTACCCACACATATTTTATTCTTTAACATATGTGTTGATAATATACATACACATAATAAAATTTTGTTACATGTGTGGGTAATTTAATATTTAGCAATCATGAATATTGGGAGACATTTACCCTTCAAAATCAAGTGTGGTTAAAACGTATTGGTAACACATATTATGTGTTAATCATTATATAGTAAAAGGATATCATCACATATACAAACATGTGTGGGTATTTACCTACATATTTACATTTGTGCCTAAATTATGTGTAGGTAAACACCTCAATTTCTTAACTAAAAGGCAAAAGACTCTACTAAATATGTTAGTCCCACGTTGATGCTAACCTTATTATTAAACCGACCAAACAAACTGATAGATTATAACGTTTTAACTTTTACCTATTTGTGTGGGCCGAATAGTTTAGAGACAACCTAAGACAACATAACATGCATACAACCTATTTATTAAACAGATTACACGATATACACGTGCAATACCTAACAACGATTTAGGTAATATGTAAGTATATATAACTACGTTAAAAAACAACCAAAATTAAGTTTGCAAACATCTGCAACAAAGAGGTTTATGTATACGTATAGTGTAGAGTAAATTACAATTTACGTCCTTTAAGAAGTATGTAAATTTCAATTTTCATCCTTAAACTAAAACAATAGCAGAAAACGTCCTTTATATTTATGGTTTGTTTCAAATCACGTCCTTTCGTCTAACAGACGTTAATTTTTTCCGTTAGACCAGGTCATGTGCAAGGCACATGAGGGCAACATGGTCATTTTATTATTTTAATATAGAACAAATTACATTTTACGTCCTTTAAGAATTACCCAAATTTCAATTTCCATCCTTAACTTAAAGAAATAACAAAAAAAGTCCTTTAAGTTTATAGTTTGTTACAGCATACATTATTTCTTTTGAGAAACGTTAATTTTTTCTGTTAAGCTATATCAGGTGCATTGCACACGAGGACATAATTGTCTTTTTATATTGTACGGGCCATTTTGTAAATAAATAAAAATATAAAACTTATATGAATATAATTTTATTTATAAAATAAATAAAAATATAAATAAAAAATCTGATCAGACCAAACTTCAATATCTCCAATGTCCACCACATTCTAATTCCTTCATGGCACCGCTGCTTCTCCACCAAACCCTCTGTCACCGCCCCACCTCCACTTCCGATCATCGCCACACCACACATCCAACTCCATCGTAATACCTCCTATCACCATCCATCGTAATTCATGCATCGTAAATGCTTTGTGGGATCTGTATTTCTGACTTGTTGCTGAGGGAGTTTGATCTTCATGAACGAATAGGTTTTTATTGGTCGGGTGTAGGATGGATGGTGACATGATGTATAACGATGGAGGTAGATGTGTGGTGCAACGATGGTCAGAGGTGGAGACGGGGCGGCGACAGAGGGTTTGGTAGAGAAGCAGCGATGCCATGGAGGAATTAAAATGTGATGAAGACTGGAGATATTGAAGTTTGGTCTGATCAGATTTTTCATTTATTTAATAAAAAGAATTATATTCATATAAGTTTTATACTTCTATTTATTTACAAAATGGTCCGTACAATATAAAAAGACAATTATGTCCTCGTGTGCAATGCACCTGATATAGCTTAACAGAAAAAATTAACGTTTCTTAAAAGAAATAATGTAAGCTGTAACAAACTATAAATTTAAAGGACTTTTTTTTGTTATTTCTTTAAGTTAAGGATGAAAATTGAAATTTGGGTAATTCTTAAAGGACGTAAAATGTAATTTGTTCTATATTAAAATAATAAAATGACCATGTTGCCCTCATGTGCCTTGCACATGACCTGGTCTAACGGAAAAAATTAACGTCTGTTAGACGAAATGACGTGATTTGAAACAAACCATAAATATAAAGGACGTTTTCTGACATTTCTTTAGTTTAAGGATGAAAATTGAAATTTACATACTTTATAAAGGACGTAAATTGTAATTTACTCTATAGTGTATATAACCTGCTTGTGTAACTTTATGCATCCATCGATCGGTTGGCGATAGGACTCAAATTAAAGTACGTACTTTTTGTTGTCTCTTGCAGAAGGATGAGTTGCCATCCCAGAGGGCCGGGGCTCAGAATGATGAGGTGTCTTCTACACAATCTCTGATGACGTATATATCTATATATGCTTCATATCAATCTTAACCACCGATCCATAATCAGATCATTACTTTTTAACATTAAGTTATATATAACTACTATTTTATTTTATTTTTTATTAAGGTTCTTAGATATATAGACATAGTGGTTAATGTGAGAATAGCTCAACTATTAGAGGTGTGTCTTAGAATTTTGCGATTTTCTTGATTGATATGAGAAGCGTGTATACACTTTCAGATTGAAATTTTTCGATCTGTTCACTCGAAGTTTCAATCGGATACGACTCAGATGAGTTTTTGGAACTAGAGAATTTTTGTTGAGGTGATGGATTCAAACTAAATGATGTTTTCGCCAAATCAGAGATTTAGGGAGTGGTGGAGGAGCGTATCAAGTAAACTTAATTTGCTTAAATTACATATTTGGTCCCTCCAAAATTATAAGTCAATTTTCGGTCAAAAAGAATCTCTAATAAGTTTTTCATTAAGCAAATTTATCAAAATAAATATTTTCTAGGGGCTCGACCCCAGCCAGGGGCTGGCACGCCTTGAACCCCGCTCTCTCAGCCTCTCAGGGGAGTTGTTTCCTTGGAACCCCGAATGTGGTTTCCAAAATTACGATGTCATCAATATAAGTGTGCACCCTGCACCCCCGAACCCGCTCAATATAAGTCTAAACTCATCAATTTGGTCAAAGTAAGCCCGATTAGACTAAAATTATAACGATACAAGTCTCTTAGAGTGGAGGTAATGAACACATACAATCTCTAACAATGATATGTTTAGAGTGTAATTTAAGAGAGTAGATAATTGGGTGCGGGAGTTTGTCGTTGAAAAAAAGATAGACATAGTGCACCAGGTTCATGCCCCTCCTCTTGTTTCAGCCTTCGAACCGCGGTAGGGGACGGTGTCTCCCCTATAAAATTTTGTCATTTGTATTGTGTTTTCTTTACGACATTTCTTCAGTATAATTCTTTTAATGTTGTTACACAACCATTTTGTATATTTGTGTTTCTTTACGTTTATATTTTTAACGTCGTTACGCACACGTTTTGTATATGTATTTTCTTTAGAATACCTTTTTTTTTATAAATTCTTAGTCCTTTTGTATTTGTGTTATGTTATCTTTTAGCAATACAACTGTTTTATATATTCGTATTATCTCGATCATCACACACACAACAAAATTTAATTTGTCTAAAATAAAAAAATAAAAACTCAGCAAGATTTAGCCGCTCGCCAAAATTGTTCCTAAAAATACAACCGGCATATTGTGAAGAATGTGTAAAAGAAAACGACCAACAACGTTAATATTCCGGAAATCAATCTAAATGTGGAAACTTAGTGGGTAAGTGACGTAATTCAACGATATTCAATTGCTAAAGATCAAGTTGAAGAAAAACATTAAAGAAATGGATGAGTGGGTGTTGATTTTGCTTATGTGACAATGGAGTACTAACTAGTACTATAATATAGCTTTAGCGACCCTGTTTGATTTTGAGGCCTTGACCGAGCACCACGTGACCGGGTCATGAGGTTTTGAGGCGTGACCGAGTAAGGGGAGAAAAAGGGCAGGGCCAGACGTTACTAATCGAGTTAGATGGCTTCTTGGAAAAATCAAAAAAGCTTACCGGCAAAAACCTCTGATCGAGTCAGCGGGTAAGATGTTTTGACTGGGTAAAAACAAATTAAACAGCCCCAAAGTGGGTGTTGATTCTGTTTATGCAACGCCTAAATGAGACTGGCAACTTTCCACTGCTCTTTAATTTTCTTTAACAATAAGCATACAACATAAAATTAATATATGAAAATACCACTAGACCAAATGATTATCCGTACTCTTGTTTAGATATAACACATACCCTGTTGAAACTATGATAGATCGATTACACGAAAACTTGAAGGAATTTGACTAAGAACTTGAAATTTTATTGATGATGGTTATGAATGTCGATGATCTACACATCAACATATACATATACGCGTACGACATAGGGAAGTTGTAGACTTCCAATTTTGACCAAACAGACCCCTGAACTAAATACATATTTACAAGACACTAGACTTTAACTTTAGACATTGACACAACTAACCCTTGGACTTTTATAATTAAATAAATACATAGATAGATGAATATGATTAATCTCACATTCACCCCTAATCATATCATCTTCATTCTTGATTCTTCAAATCTTGAACGCCAAGCAGTTCTCGCATTGTGAGAAACTTGACTCTTGCTAGTGCCTTCGTCAGTATGTCTGCTCGTTGAATTTCTCCGCTTACATGTTCAACTTGAATCTGGTCATTCTCTACGCATTCTCTGATGAAGTGATACATTTTATCAATGTGCTTGCTTCTTTCGTGAAACACTGGATTCTTCATTAATGTTATTGCTGAGATGTTATCAACCATTAGTGTAACTACAGTGCTTGTTGTGCGGCTGCAGTGGCTGCTATGAATTCTGATTCACATGATGAGAGTGCCACCGTTTGTTGTTTCTGAGTGCACCAAGTAATAGGCGAGTTTCCAAAGTAAAAAACATAACCTGTAGTGCCTCTTCCTTTTTCAGTGTTGACACCGTAACTACTATCACTGTAACCTGTTATCTTGCATCCTCCAGTCTTCTTGTAGGTTATTCCATGATCTTTGGTTCCTTTGATGTAGCGCGGTACTTGTTTGATTCCCTTCAGATGATGTCCTTTTGGTTCTTGCATGAAACGACTGAGTAGATTAACTGAGTAACTCAGATCTGGTCTTGTATGTAGTAAGTACCTCAAATATCCTATTAAGCTTCTGTATACCTTAGGATTCACTGGTTCTCCTTCTTCTGTTCTGGTGAGTCTAGTTCCTGGTTCCATAGGAATCTTTGTTTCGTTGCAATCAAGCATATTTGTTTCTTTCAGGATCTTGTTGATGTATCATGTTTGCTTGATGGATATTTCACCCCCTGCTTGGGTGACTTCTATACCAAGATAGTATGCTAGGAGTCCTAAGTCACTCATTTCGAATTCTTTCTCCATTTGTGACTTAAAATGAGCAATTTCCTTCTTTGGTGCTCCAGTGACTATGAGATCATCCATTATCCATATCATCCAAGTATTCTTTCCAGTTCCACATTTCTTCTTCCTTGAACTTTACGTCTCTGCTAACACAGATTTTGTAGTTAACTGGATCAAATAGTCTGTATGCCTTTGATCCCTCTTCAGATCCTAGGTAAACCATTTTAACACTTCTATCATCTAACTTCTTTTGATTAGGAATGGTTACCTTGGCGTATGCTATACAACCAAATATCCTCAAATGATCCATTTTGGGTTTTCTACCCTTCAAGGCTTAGTAAGGAGTACTGTCTAACACAGCTTTGGTTGGAACTCGGTTTAGTATGAAAATAGCATATCTGACTGCTTCAGCCCAAAAATCTTGAGTCATTTTTGTAGCTTTTAACATACTACGAGTTGTGCACATTATTGTCTGATTTCTTCGTTCAACCACACCATTTTGTTGTGGTGAGTATGGGGCGGTAAGTTATCTTGCGATCCCATTGTCTTTGCAAAACGTAGTGAATTCGTGAGATGTGAACTCTCCACCTCTATCTGTCCTTAGCATCTTCAAATTTGTCTTTACTTCGTTCTCCACCTTAACCTTGAATTCCTTGAAAGTCTCAAAAGCTTCGTCTTTTGACTTAAGAAAATACATCCACATGTACCTTGTACAGTCGTCTACTAGAAGGAACATGTATTTCTTTCCTGAGGGTGTTGGTGGTGATATAGGACCACATAGATTTCCATAGACTAAATCTAAAGGTTCTTCTGATTTGAATTTAGCCTTCTGTGGGAATGGAGTCCTAGTGTGTTTTCCTAATAGACAGGCATCACATATTTGGGTTGTGTGACTGATCTTAGGTATCCCATGTACCAGCTCCTTTTGAGTCATTGTCTTGATTGACTCGAAATTAAGATGTCCCAATCTTGCATGCCATAACCATGCCTTATCCTCCAAACTTGACATTAGGCAGGTTGGTGAACCGATCTTCAGATTGATGTTGTAAAGTCGGTTTTTTGCACGTTTGACCTTTAGTAGAAGTTTCCTACTAGGGTCATAGAGAGATAGGGTATCGTTTTCCATAATGACTTTGCAACCGATCTCAGTCAATTATCCCAGACTTAGAATATTGCTTCTTAGACTAGAAATATAATAGACTTGAGATATGACTCGTTGCTCTTGATTTTTGCATTCTATCAATATGGATCCTCTGCCTTTGATAGTTACACGTGACCCATCTCCAAAGCGAACATTTCCCGAGATCCTCTCGTCTATCTCAGTAAAATGTGTACGAGTCCCCATCATATGGTTACTTGCACCGTTGTCTAAGTACCATAGACTCTTATTGGTGGACGTGTAGTTCTTTGGATGAACTTTTTCTTCATTAAGGCAAACTTCCTCATTTTCTGCAACCTTGTCATCAAAAGCCATCAGCAGTGTTGGTTCTAAATCTTCTTCTACAAGATTAGATTGTTCGGTCATCTGATCTTTCTGGCGACAATCTTTGGTGTAGTGTCCAAATTTGTTGCAGTTATAGCATTTCTCTTTGCTCATATCCTTCTTAGGCTTGTTTCCTTTGCTATAGTTATTTTCTCGTGACTTCTGAGATGAGGTTTCTTCTTTGTCATTTGCCTAAACTTCTTGTTTTTCCACTTCTTGATGTATGACTTGAATCTTCCTGATCCGTTGTTCCTAGATCCTTTTCCACGATTGTACTAGTTGTCTTGACGTGTAAGTAGGAGTTTGTCTTGACCGTTTGTCTGTCCTCCTTTCTTCACTTTAATTCTTTCTTCGAAAGCCTTCAAGCGTCCTATTATCTCGTTTAGACTCATTTCGTCTAGATCACAAAATTGTTCGACATATTTTTTTAATATCTTCGTTTTGACAAATCAATGTAGTAGAGAATATACTTTATGCAATTCTTTTCTAGAATTCGTATAGTATAATAGTAATAATCAAGAATTTCTAGTCTAGATAAAATTCCAAAGTAATAAATGATAAAACCCATAGCCTCTGGGTTTTTGCGAATTCCCGCAACAAACTAACAGCCCATAGCCTCTGGGTTTTTGCGAAAATTTGCTGTCTTCATGTGTGTTCTTCGTTTTCCAATCCACGCAATCTTGAAACAATTCATGATTGTTTTCTGAATTCGATGAACCCGTCTGGTCTCTTTCGAATTGCTAATTCCGCGAATTAGGATATGTAGGTTTAAGAAAAAAGTCGATTTGTATGATGAAAGAACAGGGACGGAAAAAAAACGTGATACTCGGCCCTCCTTGATTCACGAAAAATTATGGCAATCGTTGATTCCACGAAGCCCGATCAACCCTTAAACGAGGTCTCTTTCGAATTTGTTAATCGCGATCAAGAAAAAAAATCAAAACTTGCAAAGCGATTTCTGGAAAAGAAATAGCGACAGGAACAAATTGATTTTCGGATCTTGTATCCTCAAATCGAAAGTGTAATCGATGGTAAAACGTGGCTCTGATACCAAATGTTGAAACTATGATCGATCGATTACACGAAAACTTGAAGGAATTTGACTAAGAACTTGAAATTTTATTGATGATGGTTATGAATGTCGATGATCTGCACATCGACATATACATATACGCGTACGACATAGGGAAGTTGTAGACTTCTAATTTTGACCAAACAGACCCCTGAACTAAATACATATTTACAATGACACTAGACTTTAACTATAGACATTGACACAACTAACCCTTGGACTTTTATAATTAAATAAATACATAGATAGCTAGATGAATATGATTAATCTCACATACCCTCATATCCATTAACATCATCATTGGGGTGTAAATAAGCCGAGTTGACCCCGGCCTCGTCTAGGTCGGGTCAGACGTTACTGACCGAATCAGATGGCTTTTTGGCAAAATTAAACACGCTGACCGGTAAAAACCTCTGACCGAGTCAGCGGGTAAGATGTTTTGGTTGTTTATGCAACGCCTACATGACACCGGTAACTTTTCACCGCTCTTTAATTTATTTATTTTTAACAATAAGCATACAACATAAAATTAATATATGAAAATACCACTAGACCAAATGATTATCCGTACTCCTGTTTAGATATAAGGTATACCCTCATATCCATTAACATCACCATTGGAGTGTAAAGAAGTCGAGTCGACCCCAAAGTCGTCTAACTCGGCTCGTTTACACATAAAAGAGCTCGAGTTCGAACTCGACTTGTTTCGAGCTTTATTTATAAAGCTCGGGCTCGGTTCGTGAGAAACTATTTAAGCTGGAGCTCGAACCGGTTCTACCCGTTCATATTTAATAGTTAGTTTTTATATTATTTTATAATTAAATATGTATATATTTACAATTATATTTTCTGTATATAATAAAATACATATTATTGAATTATTTTATAATAATTATTATTTATATAAATATATATAAGATATTAAATAAACACCATATCATTAAAAGCTCGTATTTAGGCTCTCGAGCTCGTTTATAAAACGAGCCACATTGCAGATTCGAGCTCAGGCTTGAGTACCTTTAGGCTCGACCAGTAGCGCAGGTTAGTTGGGGTCAAACCGAGCGCGGGCCCGACCGTTTTTCGCTCATTAGTATAAAATTATACCCGTTAAGTCCAGAAAAAATTTATATGCTTAGTCTGGCCCTATCTTCTTATTTAATTAAATTTTTTTATATACTTACTCTTTCCCATCTTCTTTTTTAATTAAAACTTTATATATACTAAGTCGGCCTCTCTCTGAATTTTTTAAACCCAAAATTTTATTTAATTAAGTCCAAATCTTACAATACTTCTAAGTTTTAAACCCCAATTAAATAAAAGTTATTAATGTAATTAGTACTTAGTGGATGGGGATAGATGAAAAATGAATTAAAAAAATGAATTCATTGTTACTATCCCCATAGCCCTCTCGACTGTGAATAGAAAAAAATTCACGAAATTAAGTCAACATCCTGTGAACAACAGCCTCCCACCTTCGACTACTGCCCTCCACCCATCGCCGTCCTCCGCGCCATACTTGCCTCCGCCTGCGGCTGTCGAGTGCCGGTTCCATTGCTCCAAATAGGTAACCATTCTCTATTTTTTTAGATGTCTTTTGAGTTTTTAACCTAGATATTTGGTGAATGAATAGAATTGTGCAGAAATTAGGTTTATATTTGTTATTTTAAGCTTTATTAAGATGTTAATTTAAAATTTAATCTATGAATATTAGAGAATCAATATCAAAATTAGGCTTCCTGAGTTGAATTTGGGGAAAATGACCAATTATTGAATTGATTGTTGTAATTGTCTAAGTGATTATTTTTCTTAGATATAATGGGAAACCGAAAACCGTTCATTCTTTTTTCAAAGAGAAAGGATGAAGAAACTCACTCATAATAAAATCAAGATAGTAAACATAACTAAGCTACCACAAGAGTGCCGCAACCCCAAGAACAAGAACATGAAAATCAACAAGAGCATCCGAAAATTATTGAAATTGCTGAAAAGTTTGATTTGGAATCCATAATCGATGAATTCAAAGATCTTAAGGTCGTTGGAATTCTTCGTACAGGTACTAACACTTTCTCTCGTATCCTTTAGTTTTTTTATGTGTAAGAACGGTTCTTTAATTGAATGAAAATAATCCATATATTTTAGTTTCTGTTGCATGACACGACCCGAGCTGAATATCTGACCCGAACATATAACTCAAAACATAGAGATAGCCTAAATTTTTTTGGTTCTCTGACTTTCGGTCCCAACTGCATTTGACTCCAAACTTCGTCACTGGGCTCCACTCGTTCGAGCTTTTTACCAATTCAATCTCAAGTCGATCACAAGCCGTCTTGACTTGTTTACGCCCCTAATATCAATCATCTCAAATCAAAAGCATTAAGATAGTAAACAAACTTTGAAACAAGAAGGACTGAAAGAAGAAACCCCAAAGATGAAGGTAGAAACTTGTAACAAACCCCCAAAGAGGACCATAAATACATAAGCAAGACCCCACCAACAACCCACTGTCATTGATCCGAACTTCCCTCACCAGTTACCACTCCTTTTATTTTAAAAACGCCCCCTCATTTAATTCCGATCTCACCATCTATTTAACATCGATCCACAACATAATTAATAACACCTCCCCACCCATTCAAAATCACCATCAATATCTATTTCAAAAACCATGGGAAGAACAAGAAGATCAAGATCCCTCCCATTTCTTCCCACTTGTGGCAGCCCCAGCAAAACCCTCTCATTCCGTGCCACCACCACCACCGCCACCATCTCCGGCGAGTTCGCCGGCATGTCGTCCACCGGAGTCGTCGACGTGGAGTCATCGGTGGAGTCCATGATTCGTGGGTTAAGTACCGATAGGTTCTTTTTCAATCCTGGTGAAACAAGCTCCATACTTGAAGAGGCAAAGCATCAAAAGGAAAAAGAAAGTGTTTTGCCATTTAAAGAAAATGTGTCAATGATGGAGATGGAGTCAACTGACCCTTTTGTTGACTTTAAAAAGTCAATGCAGGAGATGGTGGAGGCTGATGAGGGGTTGAAAAAGTGGGAGAATCTTCAAGAGCTTTTGAGTTTGTATCTTGCAGTGAATGATAAAATCAACCATGGGTACATTATTGGAGCTTTTGTTGACTTGCTTGTTGGTCAATCTTGATTCTTCATCAAAATCATCTTCATCAATCAAGGGTCAGGATCAGTCTTTGGTAATGGAATCTGGTGGTGGTAGTAGTAGTAATCCTTGCAACAATAATAGTAATAAGTTGATTATTAATGAGTCACCAGAATCTGGTTTATCATTCACATCATCATTTGCATCATCTTCTGGCACTTGTTCAAGTACTAGCCATTTTTTGTCAACATGTTCATTGGAAGATGATGATGATGAAATTGAAGAAGATGGTGATGGTGATAAACATGGAGATGATGAAGATCATAACAGTCACAAGAAAGCAGCAGTTTCAGATTAACCTTCTTCTTCTTTAAAAGTTTGATTTTTTCTTTCTTCTTTTTTTCTTTTTATTCATGGAAGAATATGTATATCACTAATTTTAGCAACTATAGTGAGATCTTTCTCTAACTTCCAACATTTTCTGTGACTATGTATGTGTGTGTATCTTCTTATTGTAAGTAACTAAAAGTAAACATGCATCTTTTTTTCTTCTTCAAATATCCCCATTAACTTTATATTTATGTGAAAAAGATTGATTAATAATTTCCTTGAATAATATTTTTGTGTTTCCAAAAATAAGATTTCTGGGGTCAGTCTTGAATTTGAAAGTTTTGAGTAGGTCCCATATTCATAAATATACTTAAAGCTATTTATTTTTTGAAGGATTTCTTTTTCAATTTTACATCTAAATATCTACATTTGTTTAGGTTTGAATATATATTTTTCAAAATCATATGTAAATATATACATTTGTCTGGTTTGAATATTAGACTTTTTTAAATGGTCGGTGTTTCAAGAGGCAAAGTCTTTCCCACTAGGTCACCAATCTCAATGGTTCTATATAGACGCGAGAGAAGAACCTAGTAACTTTAAACCATTAGATCTAAAGTTACATAATCCTTAGAGTCGATCAAATTTAAACAAGCGTATGAAAATGAGTTGAAACGACCATTCAATAATAAGATGTTGACGCACACCCTACATGGAAACAATAATAGAGAATATGACACTTTCAAACGACCGTTTAATTATAACCATTTAAAAAAGTATATGTGATTAAATTGTTAGATGGATAACAACCATACCAATATAATAAAATATTCAAATTTACGATAGTTATTCTATATATGTCACTAATCAAATACACACATATATATACACGCACAAAATTGAAAGTAAATAAAATTTAGTATTTTGGTTGTATTGGTGATGCATTAGTATGATAAAAAAACAAGATGTTTACACAGAAAAAGGTATTAGGTATGGGTGTGACAAATGACATAGAATCTAAAAGAATGTAAAAAAGACATTTGGTAAAAGGTTTTGCAACTTTAATATGCAACATTAAGAGTACAAGTGATAAGGCAAGTGGTACAATATGCATTTTGTTTGATAACTCCTTTACTGCTCGAAAGTAAAGTTGGTGTGGAAATATTAATTTTATATTATAGTAACTATATTTTTGCAGAAATAAAAGTTATTGGTAAGGATTAAAGAGGGAGGATTCACCTGCTTGCTTGAACGGCATTCTGCTATAAATGAAAACTGCAGGTTCCAGGGAGGGTTGTTTTGAATTATTAATAATAATAATAATAATAATAATAATAAGTAGTAGATTACTATTTAACCCTTATTGTTGGGCCATTTAACACCCTCGATCTGCTTAAAATAATTCTTTGATTTATCAATTTTAAGACATTTCATTTCTTTAAATGTGTTTGACCTCGCAGTTGTTACTTGTTAGGGTGAAACATTTAAAGACTAAATGAATTGTTACGGGTCGAAACAATTAGAGAGATGAAATGTTAAGAGTTAATGTGTTTTCTTTGGGTGTAAACTTTTGTATACCACCTTTAGTAGTTTGTTAATATATTTTCCGTTAACCGTTCTAAAAAAAAGTTAATGTGTTGATAGATTTTTTTAAACTAAAATGGTGAATGACTTGAAGTATAAGGTCCAAAAGAGTAATTTACTTTAATAATAATTACTCATTAAAGAGAAAACTTAAAAAAAAGGCTGTTACACATGTAGTACATCATCTTCTTTTTCATCTCCTTTTCAATTTTTACTCTTTTTCAAATAATAAAAATAGAGAAGGTCATTATCATATGATAGCAACAATTCTGAATGAAGATTTTGGCATTGTCTTAACTAATATTCTTGCAACCTGCAAATATTTACAATCAGCATGCATGCACAGCCCAGGATAATGATTAATAAATAACCAATCTTAGTTTTTGTGCACAACTCCTAATTTCATGTAACGGCAATCAAATATATAAATATTTTGTGCCATTTTCATCTGTCATAATTGACTATCTCTGGTGGTGGTTGCCCATATGATCAACAACAAATCTGAAGGGAGAAAAATACAAAGGCAATCATATATATATATTCCAGACATGAAGTTACATAAAGATGCAAAAAGTTAACTAAATAACACCCAAAAGAACAAAAAAACAAGAGTTAAAACAATACATTCAGGGAGCAATTTTCCTTTTGGATTGTTTCAATATGTTATCATGCAGATATCTACTTTGTACATTGTAATCTTTATGTGTGATTTTGGTATATAATTTTACAGTTTTCTAAATTTGCCTTTTTTATATATTTCAATTAAAACCTAGCAGAATTAAACTTTTTTGATATATTGGGTAATTATTTTGGTAATTAGTAAATTTGAAAAATATGTAGGGCATAATCTGTATATATATCACTCTCAATCCCCTCTGGCTTGAATAGATACAAATAAGGTAATCAAAATTGTACAGGAAAAAACAACTTGATGTGTGGATGCAGAAGAATGTCACAACCTAGATAAGTTGGTTCTTGTTTACTTCAAGGGTGGTCCATGCAAACCCTAATTAAAACTACAAACAAAGCTAAAACCAAAATAAAAAAAAGAAAAACCATCTCTATCTTAATTTCTTTCTTCTTACTCATTAGATCCCTTTGAAAGTTAGCATTTGATATGAAGATTTTATCTAACCATAATTTTGCTGGTGGTGCATTTCCATCAATAGGATATATAACACCTTTTTTAATCTATTTCACTTTCCTCAAAAATAATATTAGAAATCATATATATACTTTAATCAATAAATGTTTGATGTAAAGGGGATTAAAAAAGCACCAAGGTAATAACAAATTAACAATGCATCAAAAGTCATTATAAACATCAACGTATCAAACTAGAAAGTTGGACGCAGAAGGCAGCTTGGTGGTAATTACAAATGTTGGTTCATCAATCAAAAAATTAATCAAAATATTAAAAGTTTAAATTTTGTAAAATGCATATATAACATTTGTGCAGTTCAAAAGAAGAAATTAAAAGTATTGTTTTATTTGCGCAGTTCAGAAAAGAGAAAAAATTACATACGGGTTAATTAGGTGCATGTTATAAACATGTTAGGAGCAAGGGCGGAACTAGAAATTTTCTTAGAGGGTAGCACTCACTTTATTTTGAAGAGTTCGGAGGCACCGTCCAAAAAAAAATTATTTTGAGCAAATTGCTTAATAAAGTAAACAAAAATTGTTTTCTTGATATATAAATATTATTGTTTAGAGTTTTAACCAAAGAGTAAAGTTAGTTTAGTGGTTGACACATTTAAACTTAAATGTTAAAAAGTTTTGAAAGATCATGACAGGATTCGAACATGGGCACCTTCGGCAAAACATGCCAGCGCTAACCAACTACTCCACATCCGATATGTTAAATCCTTTGAAACAGAATGTATTTAAGGGGGTTCCCACCTACATAAAATGATAAATATCTAAAATTTTAATTTTTTTTCCACCTCGTGTACGAGTTTAAGGGGTAGCCCGTGCTACCCCTGGACCTTATAGAGGTCCGCCCCTGGTTAGGAGCACCGGTGCCTTAAATCTTTTAAAAAACACGTTTTCTTAATAAGGGAAGTAATAGGACCACTATCATGAAATTAAAGAGTAGTTTGTATTGGCCCTAAGGATCTTGAACAACAATCGATTTGAATTTCTAGAAACAAGAATACGTATATTCAACAACTGGGAATTCTGTATACATCGACATATATATACTCACCCTAGCAGTTACTAACTTTCTAACTTGACACTTACAATGCCTGCACTAAATACATATTGACACATGGACTAAACTTGACTTTAACTAATTACACAACTGACCCGTTAACTTTAATACCATGGTTTAAATTATTAACCTTCAATAACCCCCCCCCCCCCCCTTAATCTTTTAAACCATGCCTTCAATCACGATCATTCTTCAAGTTCTTCCTCCATGTCATCAAGGGTCTTCATTTCTTTCTTTGCCTTTGTCTTTATGTTCACGAATTGTCATATGACCTCCGTCATTCTTTAACTTGTCTTCACACTCTTCTTGAGTAACATCGTCTTCATCTTGTTCACCACAAACTGCTTCTAGTTTCCTCTTCTTTACCTCTTGCCTTAGGTTTCACACCCATTGCTTTCACAGCCTTTTGACTTTGACTTTCACAACCATCTTTGATTTAATCCTTCACGGTTTAATCATATATTATTTCACACAACATGTTCTTGCTTCACGCATATCAATCCATTCACTGGTTTGAATACATCCCTTCACAGGTTATTTCCCGTGTCACACGGTTTCTTCACTTTGATTGTTTCACACAATCAATCTCCTTTCCTAGTTCTTTCTCTTGGTTGGACACTCATAAGCAAAATGTCCAATCTTCTAACAACAGTAACACGTGATCTTAGACTTATCTTTTGTACTCGTCGTCTCTTGGTGAGTGTCACTGGAATTTGATTGCTCTTGATCTCCTAGTGGATGGAACTTTCTTTTTCCCTGATTTCCAAGATATCGTTCACGGTTTGCTTTATCTTCTCGACGTGTGAACATGAGTTTCTCTTCACCATCTGTCTGTCCTCCTTTCTTCACTTTGATTCTTTCCTCAAAATCCTTCAAGCATCCAATAGTCTCGTCTAGAGTCATCTCGTCTAGATCAAAGATTTGTTCGATAGTGACAACAATTTGAGTTAACCTATCTGGCAATAGAACTTAAGAGTTTCCGTACAAGAGTTGGTTGATCAAACGTTGATCCTAATCCGCTTGCCTTCGTGACAGTACTATTCAACTCGGCGGTGAAGGAATCTATCGTTTATTCTTCCTTCATTTGTAACAACTCAAATTCTGTCTTGAGTGTTTGTAGGCGTGCCTTCTGCACCCGATCTACTCCGATATGACGCGTCTTAAGTGCGTCCCAAATTTCTTTCGCGGTCTTGCATTTTGCAACTTGGAGTATCATGTCTTCCGGTAACGCCTGGAATAGATATGCACATGCGGTCTTGTCCTTCTTGACGTCCGCTTGCGTATTCTCATTTGGTTCTATCCTTTCCCATAATCCATTTGCCTCTAGTATGGTCTTCATTTGGATAGACCACACCGTGTAATTTAGTGTTTTCAATATGGGGCATTTGAAATTGGGTGAGAACACCGTTTCTTTGTGCACAACAACAACGTTATTTTCGGTATTCGTCATATTTTTCAAGATCTTCGTTTTGAATCAAATTGAAAGACAGATAATATACTATATGCAATTCTCCTCTAGAATTCATATAGTATGATAAAATCTAGAATCTCTAGTCTACATTGAAATAAATTCCAAGTGAGTATTTGATAAAACCTGGAAATTTTATGAATCCTCTTTTGATTCTGAATTCTCTGGTCACCGACAAGTCGCCGACTTCGTGATGATTTTCTTCGTTCTCTAATTTTCTTCGATCAAACAAAACGCTTCAGCCCTCTTTTTTTACTTGTTTCTGATTGGTTCGCAAAAAACAACAAATGATTGACAACCTACAAATTCCTTTATAATTTGTGATTGTTTTTGAACATCAAGCGGCACTTTTCCGGTTTCGTGCGGCGGACAGCGACCAAAAACACAATCCTTTATTGTTTTGATTTTCAAAAATAGCAAACAAACTTCTGGATTTTTCTTGAAATACCCACTTCCTTTGAGTCTCCGGTTGAAACTAAATGCCCAAAACACCATCTGTTTTGGATTTTTCAACAAACAATTAACAAAAAATGTTTCTTTTCGTTTTCTGTCGTCTTCCTCCGGTCACGGAATCGATTTAACGAGTTCCGTATAAAAAAACTTAATCCATCTCTTGTGACTATCTTCCGAATCGTGTTTTTCTAAACCGATTTTGATTACGAAACTTCCTCTGAACCGATTTTTCTAAATCGATTTGTTCTTCTGGTTCTCAATCGCTGATAAAGATCTTTGTGGCTTTTTGAATTCGAATCTCTCGAATCTGAATCTTTCTTTCACAGATTTTAAACGTCACGTTCTGAATCGATTGAGCCCTAGGCTCTGATACCAAATATTGGCCCTAAGGATCTTGAACAACAATCGATTTGAATATTCCTGGAAACAAGAATACATATATTCAACATCCGGGCAATTCTGTATACATCGACATATATATACTCACCCTAGCAGTTACTAACTTTCTAACTTGACACTTACAACCCCTGCACTAAATACATATTGACACATGGACTAAACTTGACTTTAACTAATTACACAACTGACCCGTTAACTTTAATACCATGGTTTTTATGATTAACCTTCAATAGTTTGGAGAGTAGCTTAGGAGTAGGAGTATAAGGGTGGGGGTATGGTTGCGGCTAGTAGCCAACAACAACTAGTTTAATGTTTTTTTATCTTGTTTTTTTAACCCTTTTCACACTATAAAATAACCCTTAATTCATCCATATTTCCTACACCATTTCAACTTTTCTACCTCCTTCTATATAATTTATTTTGCTATGGATCGAAGAAAGAAAATATCACCCGTCTCCACCCGAAAGTTTAGACCGAATGTACGTACAACCAGTCATCTTCTACACCTCTTACACAACCGCCTCCACAACCGTTTGTACCTGAACAACCGGTTTTTATCACATCCGCCTCAACCACAACCGGGTTTTTATCATCAACAATAACTTGTTGATCTTAGCGGGTCGATACGGACCTCAACCCGGTTTTTTATACACATCCGCCTGAACGACAACCGGGTAATGCGATTTTTAGTTTGTTTAGTTTGGCGAAATATGTGTGTGTGTGTGTGTGTGTTTTAAATATTTTAAGGGCAAATTGGATTTAAATAATCTCAAGTTTCATGTTTTGGTTGGCATTATCCCACATTGTGAAATATTTCTCACCGAGCCCAACTTTTAAAATTTTTTCCCTCATTGATCCCGAACAAACGGATGACTAACTCCGTTAGTTTTTTGCTGACGTGGCAGTCCAGGTGGCATTTTTAATAATTTTTTGGTGTTGTGAAAATAGAAAAAGATGAGGGGTTTGAATGTAACTTTAAAAATAACCTTTTAAACCCAACCCTGCCCACCCACCCGAAGACCTGATCAATGGCACCTCGAGCGAACTCCGACGACTTCATCATCCCACCACCGTCCCCATCTCCGGTGACTTGATCAGCCACCACCACGTACCACTGGGCAACCGAGATTAGGCTTTAATTTGATCAATTTCATGGAGTTTGACTTTTTCGAAGTCAAACTGCTCATCTTATGATCAGAAATTGAACCTTCAATCGAGTGTTTGAGCGTTGTTGCTTGATTCCGGTAGATTCAATACACTCATACGGACTTATAATGTGGGATTAATGCCGACCAACACTTGAAACTTAAATTATTTAAATCCAATTTGCTTATTCTAAGCTTGTTTTGTTTTTAGGAATGTGTAATTTTATTTTGAATTTTTAATTTTAAGTTAAGAATTATATACATTTTAGTTTAAATTAAAGAAGAAAATGTCTAACAAAAAAAATGAATAAATTGTTTTTTAAATTTGAAGCCTAAGGCTTCATTTGTGAACCATACCCTCTAAAAAAGTAGACAAGGGCTTCAAATTTTCTCTCTCATGTCAAATTTGATGTAACATGTAAAATTTTTGAAGCCTAGGCCTTATTTCTAACCATACCCCACACCCTAATAGATTTACCATTTAAACAAAATGAAATTAAAGAGATTAAAATATTAGATTTTTTTACATAGTTTAAAAAATTAAGATATAAAGTATATAAATATTATCTGATTAAAAAGAAATTGATAAGATAATAAAGTATATAAATATGAACATTATATAATGAAGTATATAAATAATAAAGTATATAGATTTTTTTACATAGTTTAAAAAATTAAGATATAAAGTATATAAATATTATCTGATTAAAAAGAAATTGATAAGATAATAAAGTATATAAATATAAGGGAAAAAGACGAAACTAGCCGGTTTGACCACGGTTAGACGAAAATAGCCGGCTGCACGGTCGCCCTAGCCGCTCAACCACGGTCGGACGACCGTAGGTTACCACCAAATCACCTTGTGACACGTATATATTATTGACGGTCGCCCGACGGTGCGAGTGGTCGGGACGACCGTCAAAACATTCTCTCTGCGACGGTCGGCCCGACCGTCTGACACACTGTCGGGGGCGCCACGACCTTAATTTTTTTTAATTCGAAAAGCAAAATATAGATGGTCGTCCGACCGTGGGGTACACGGTCGCTATCGGAGAAACCACGGTCGTCCGACCGTTTAACCAAGAATTTTTTTTTAATTTTAAACAATTAAAATGATTTTTTATTTTAATGGTGGCATTATTTTTATTTTTACAAACAATAATATATAATATATAATATTCTCATTTTTACACCTATAAATACCATATAAACTTCACACATTACCACATAACTCAAACTATCACACAACTCACAACTCTCTACATTTTTTATGTAGAATGAGTCATTCAAGCATGAGTCGTTCTTCCTCATCCAAAACTAGTATTAACAAAAAACACAAGACTTTAATTCTTGATTCAAAGGGGAATGTATGTTGTTTTCATGACATTCCTGCAGTCTCAAGAGTTGCCGGCGATGGTACTACACGTCCAGGTCATGAATTTTTCGGGTGTTCCCAATGGCCTGTAAGTATTAAAATTAATAGAAAAAAAATATATATATATATATATATATATATATAAATATGTACATATAAATAAACTTCAATCTATTCTTAATTTTTTTAAAATTCAGGGTAAATCCGATTGTAATTTTTTCATGTGGAAAGATGATGTTGCATCGTCTCCCGTTGTTGAAGACCTTGAGACGAAATCAAAATTATTAGCTATGAAAAATCAAGTACTAGAATTGAAGGTTTCAAATTTAGAAGCGGAGAAAATGATGCTGGAGGAAGAAGTCAAAAGTTTGAAACTTAAGTTGAAAAAATCAAGCGTACCAACCAAGAATTATGTAATCGGGGTGGTCATCGTTTTGATTATGTTTGGGTTTTTATTTTGAGAATGAATGTATTTTCATTTTCTCTTTATGAAAGAAATTTATAAATTTAGTTAATCTGAATCTTTTTATTAGAATTTAATGTTTTTAATATTTAATAATATTAAATAAATATGTATAGTTATTAGAAAATTAAAATAAAAAATTTAAAAAAAAAATAAAAAATAAATATAAAAAATACACATGGTCGGATGATTGTAGAAACAGTCGTCGACGACCATATATACCACGACCGTAGAAATTAGGGTTTTTTGAATTACAAAAAAAAATTCCACGGTCGGAGCGCCTCCGACAACCGTGTCAGACGGTCGGACCGACCGTGGCAGGAAATGTCGGAACGGTCGCTGGGGCCCGGAGAATGGTCGGACGACCTTGGACAATGACTTGTCCGACCGTGGAATGATGAGGTGGCGTTTTTTTATTGGTTCTGTGGTACGGTCGGATGACCGTTGATAGGTGGTCGTAGGCTATCAGTGTAACCAGCCATTCTCGTCTTTTTTTTTTAAAGTGTGGACATTCTCGTCCAACCGTAGTAAACCCAGCTAGTTTCATCTTTTTCCCTAAATATAAACATTATTTGATTAAAAAGATATTGATAATGCTTATTTGAAATAAAAAGTCTGCATAAGTACATTTTCCCTCTCTGCTCCCATATTAACTTCATGTCAATTACAATCTTTTCATGATATACATATTTTAACCTTTAAATTAATGTGATTAGTGTTCTCAAATAGTTATATTTAAAAAAAATTATTTAATATTTCTCTCTCTAAATATAGAAACGATATGTATATATACTATATAGGATGTCATTATTTCTTCATTTAAAAGGAAACCAAAAAATTGTGGTCGACTATATTTCAAGTTTCTGAAATTAATCGAATTGACTTTGGTTGACTATTATATATTTTTATCGGTTCTTAAATATGGTCTGATCAGTTTAACCAGCAAACCGGTACGATGGCCGATTATTTGATTATAGAAAATTACAAAATGATTAATATTCATGTGCTCTAAGTTAGTCATATATAATACTAAGTTTGTAACCCATGTATTACATGGGTTGTCACACAACCTAGATAGTAATTGTTAAGGGTAACAATTACTTCTTATTATCCTCATTACAAGTAAAAACAATAGAATTATATCCTTATAAGTTGGAAATACTTTCCTCTTTCTCTCCTCATTCTTATATGGGGGCTTTATCTTCATTCTTAAGCATAACAAAGACATTCAACAGTCAAATATGAAACATTAATTGGACTAATCAACTAAATGAAGATTCTAAAATATTAAAGGTTCTAAATGAAGTACTCTTCAAGTTAGAAAATCATGTATTATTACACGTGTTGAATAATGAAAAAGATTTAGTTTCTAAATATCTAAATATTTTTATAATAGAATTTACGTATTAAGTATAATAATACAAATGAAAAGTTACAGTTATACGTCATAAATATCCAAATACTTATTTGCATATACCATTTGATAATATATTGTTAAGTATATAATCTTTATCTAAGATTAATGGAATTTACTCTTTCAGTGTTGATTTTAACTTTTGATTTTATCAAACACACAATACACACTAATAAAATTAATTTTAGATGATTGAAGGTTTTTTTTTAATAGCTCGATCCTACATTGCTATAAATTAATTTTAGTTTGTAGAATTAACAAAATATGATTGAAAAATTTAATTACTAATAACAAAATGTTAAATTTAAAAATCTCACATAAAAATTGGATGCAAATAGTTATTTAATTGTTTAAAGAGTAGAGTTGATTGAAAGAATTAATTAAGTTAATCCATATCATATCATATAATAAAATGAGGTAGAATATATAGGAGGCCGGAAAAAGAAGTTAAGGAAACATAGAAAAGTGACATGTAGCAACTTAAGGTACATACTTATTAGGCTATGTGTAATGAGGGTTATGGGGATGGTGGAGTTACGTGAAATATGACATATAGGGGTTATAAGAATAAGGTGTGTAGTGGGGAGTTATAAGAATGGGGAATGGAGGGTTATGTGAGATGGGTGGATCAAAAACAAAACAAAAAGGATTATGTGTGATATATAAAACGTCCAACCCAATTTTTTGGTCTATAGCGCCCCTACATGGTGGTGGTGGTGGTGGGTGGGGGGGGGGGGGGGGATGGGGGGGGGAGTGAGGTGGGGCAGTGCGTGCGTTATAAACCCCTATAACCTACACTACACACAACCTTAAGTAGTATAGATTCCATACAGATAAAGATTTGTCATAAAAACGTTTTATTTAATTATATAGTATTTATTAGTATTTATTAGCACTTAATGCTTGAATATTTGAAGAACCCGAATAATAAAACAATCACACCACATGTTAAAATATCACGTATATAAGTGTGAAAGGACATAATATAACTCTTAGTGTTTGATACAAAACAATTTAAAATGGAAAACGATATCAAGCATTTTGTTGTTGTTTGTTTGTTATTTTCAAACCTTATGATTGTTACTTCAAACAAATATCAAGATGAATGCAACAAAGAAGGTAATACTTTCTTAAACCAACTTTCTTCGACTACAATCTAAGATAGGTTTAGTATATTTTAGTGGCTAAAACAATCAAGTTATGTTATTAATTTAAGTAATAAATTTCTTAATTATTTTACTGGCAAACAGGAGAAGATTTGTGTGCTTTTACATATGATTATGGACCAAATCCTTGCGTTCAAGACTGGTGTGCTCAAGATTGCGTATATATCATACCAATCAGGTCTAGTCCAGAAGCATCATTTTGTGATGGCACTGTATGTGTTTGTTGCGTAAGCGGAGCAAAATGCTAATACACTAATATTTATCTAGCTCTTAGTAATAACAATAATAATAATAAAGTGATCTCGGTAGTACATATCTCATTTGTGTTATTGTTACAAAACCATGATTCCAGAATTACGATCGGTGTAGGTTCATCTCATCGGGTTATTTCGAAATACTTTTCTCTTGAAATTCAAATGGTTTAGTTTCTTGTGTATTCAACTAATTTTAGTTTTTAATTAATTGCATATATGGTCCATATAGTTTATTTAAAATAATTAAAAAAAATGAATGCTAAATTTGGATCACTGATGGAGACATTATCACCCATCCAATCATCTTCATTCACCCATCAGGAGGAAATTCACCATAGGTGAAAAAACTCCTTTGCTCAACATGTACCGCCATTTATTTTTTCTGTTACAGGTAGAACTTGAACCCATGACTTTCTATTTTTAATGTCTTTCGGTATCTCACTTTAGACAATTGAACTATAGATTATCGGTGGTTCCGTCGATTTAAACGAATCTATTTTTAAATTGGTTAAAAATTTAAAACACAAACAAATTTGAATGTTTTTTAAAATAAAAAGTGCAAGTTTTTTTTTAAACTAATAAAATATGAAAATATTAAATTACAAACGTTATCACTCGTATTTTTATTTAAACCCTGTCAAACATTTGATTTATTTTGGGGTCTGTTAAGGACACCTCCTTAAAATTTGGTTGGCACCCCTTATATAGGTGACTCTGAGGCCTAAGAGTCACCTCCAGGGATAAAAACCTTACATAATGCCCTAAGAGTCACCTATAAAAGGAGTGTCAGCCAAATATTTATTATTATAATAAAAATTAATATTGTTATATTAATAATAATAATTATTATTATTATTATTAGTATTATTATTATTATTACATATAAATAAATAATACAAAATAAAATATGAAAAAACCTTCAGGGTGACATAAAGGGCTGGAGTTGAGATATGAGACTCCTTATATGAGATTCAGCTCACCTCTTCAACCGAGAGGTCACCTACTAGGAGAAATTAAAGGTGACGCTAAGGTCTCAGAGTGACCTAAAGGGCTCACATCTTACCATCGAGGCTCCCTCTAAGGTCTCTGTGTGACCTATATTATCGCATCTCCTACGTATTTTTACACCGTTACGTGCACACACACACACATACAAACACATACTAATACGTTATCAAACCACACACATATATACATACCTACATGATATATTTTGAATTAATATATGTTTATATATACATACATATGGTCACATGGATACAACTTCATATATGAACTCCATTGATATATTGTATACACTACATGCATATGTACATACACATACCAACACACTTACATGCACACGGATATGTACATACAATATTAATATGAATAAGCTTAATATACGTTCATATATGCACACATTACACTTTTACATGTATATAAACATGCATACCGCACGTACACATATAAAATTTATTATTCTTATATTAATAATTATTATTATAATAATAAAACTAATTATTATAATAATAATACTAATTATTATTATTATAATAATACTAATTATTATTATTATTATTATTATTATTATTATTATTACATATAAATAAATAATACAAATAAAATATGGAAAAATCTTCTATGTGACATAAAGGGCTAGAGGTGAGGTTCCCCTTAAGGACACCCCCTATAGGTGACCTCAAGACCTCCGAGTGACATCTAGGTGAGGTGTATTTAAAAAAAAATGGGTGTCTCTAAGAAAGCCCTTTATTTTACCAACCAATTTATTTTACCATCGAAGATCATTTTTGTCCTACACCCGACCCGACCTCTTGGACCCTCGCCACCCTCAAACCCAACCCGACTATTTGACCTGACCATCGACCCACCACCTTGCATTCATGCCGTCGACCAAATCGCCCAAAACCCGTCACCTTTCTCTCCATTCGGCTGACTAAACCGAGTCCACTCCCATGCAATCAACTTCTAACTAAAACATCTTGGCTAATCACCTTCATGATTATCATTAGAATTCAGATAAATGTGTCCCCATAGTACATTTAGTCAACACATTTCAATTTTCTCTCCTAAACACCCCTTTAATCGAACCGGCTTGGACCAAGGGAACCCACATAACACATAACTTGAAACATCCAAACTCATCTATTCCTGTTTCTTGCTCACGATTTGGTTCGAACCCAAGACCCCCTCAGATTTGTGATGAAACAAACCAAAATCATCATTCATTTTTGTCCTACACCCGACCCGACCTCCTGGACCCTCACCGACCTCAAACCCAACCTCGACTATTTGACCTGACCATCGACCTGCCACCTTGCATGCATGCCATTGACCAAATTGCTCAAAACCCACCACCTTTCTCTCTATTCAGCTAACCCAACCGAGTCCAACCCCATGCAACCAATTTCTAACTTAACCATATTGGCTATTCGCCTTCATGATTATCATTAGACAAATGTGTCCCCATAGTACATTTAGTTTATTAACCAAGGAATAATGTGTTTCATTAAACACAAACACATTTCAATTTTCCCTCCTAAACTGTAACACCCGTATACAATTTGATGTCAAACATTGCCAATTACTTCATTTAATATAGGTCCCAGAAATTTTTTGTACAACACACGGTTTATTATTCATAAAACCCATCATTGTGGTATAACATTTACAAAATATGCCCCTAAATGAGTTTGACATCCAAAAGTGTTAATCAACTCATACAAAAGTTGCTTCATCAAAATACAATGGGTTGTTCATCCTTTGACGTGATCAGTTCTTCTATGACTTGATGAGCTCCCACTAGGCTTTCCCCTTACCTGCAACATACTCACTTTCAATAGTGAGTTTCTATAGCATAACCATTTGTTACAATATCAAATAACGAAGAAAAACAATAAAAAGTTGGTTTTTCATTCTGGGGCGGTACGCCCCAAATGAATCATTTTGGGGCGGTACGCGCTGGACCATTTTTGACAGAATGTTGGCTATTTTCGGCCAGTTCCATACTTAGCCAAATTTTTGGCTTTCTTACCCAATTTTGCCCAGATTTTCCAACCCAGTTTTCCTACCTTATAACAAGTGTTTCAACACTTATAAATTACTTCCAAAACATGTTTTTAGGCTCGTAAACATACCTAGATCGAATTCAAGTCATGATTTGCACTAACGGGACTCTACGACCCGTTTGACCCATTAAGGGATATCTTGGTGGCAACTCCAAAGATTACCATCCAGAATAGACCCAACACATATGTTTACAACTATGAACATAAATGCAAGCAATATGACCTCATAACGTTTGTATGCATACACCCAACTAGTAATACGCTTTCGTTATGTGTCTAGCTTAACACATTACTAAAACACTAAGTTTTGACATAATTCATATAATTTCATTTTACTAGTCTTTGGTTCACCTAATCATTTTATTAGATATCCGAATGACCCGTGTTTCTTATTTGACCCGTTAAGACGGGTCCTTGCCTTTGGCTTTCCCCAATACCTAATTTGACCACATATAAGCCTTAGAATCCATGGTTCTATAACCATTGTGATCCCTTTTCTCTTGTTACTTGGCATAGGCTCTATAAGCCTATTTCCGCCCATTGTAACTCTCATTCGTTATATGATTCCTCCGAATCTTTCCTATGGTCAAGTTTGGTCATTGGAGAACCTTTTGGCATTGGGCTTCACGGTTCCTAGAACCATTCGTCACCCGTTTACACAATTCATAGTTTGTTCCATTTGTATGTAATTACACATTTACATATCTACTACATGTAACATAAATAATGTTACCTCGAGAGCTTGATGTCCCACTATTTCCTTGGTTGCTTGCTTGATCACCTTGAACACCTAACGGGTCACTAACAAGTTAGGACCTTTAACACATAACATTATTATCATATTTTCATTAACATGATTTCTATGCTACACATACAAGTTTTCACATGTTTAACAACCCAGCACATTGGTCAAGTTTACATCAAGCTTTATGGTCTTGTTTTATCACATATCAAGTAACGCATTCAATAACCAATTATAGTCATAGATTGTAATTTCACCAAGGGTGGGTCATTTTATGCACATAATGTCCCCTATGATCATTCAAGCTCAAAATCTAGCAATTTGCTTGTTTTATCATCAATTAGCTTCTCTTAGGCATTTTGTCAAACACCTTGTGTGCATACATGTATGCACACATATAACCCCAACCCTTGAACCTCCAATCAACCATTATACATGTTGTTGGTGAAATCCATCACCAACCCATCATCAATTTACCATTTAACACCAAATTCATACAAGAATTCAAGCTTTGGAAGCAATTTCACAAACATCATATGTGGTCATTTAACATGAAGGTTCAAGAACAAGCAATTGGTGACTACTTCACCAATTACTACACAAAATATAAATTCATGCGACATACAAGGTTTCTAACATTCTAAGACTTATTAAACAACAATAAATTTGCAGATTTGAGGTCCAATTTCGTGACCTACACATGCAAGGTTCATAAGATTTTACTTACTTGACACACTAAGGATGATGAGGGGTGATTAACTACTTCAAAACCAAGATTGCATGCCAAAATCGCAGCCTAGATCCCTTGAATTGCAGAATTTTGAGAAAGGGAAGGAGAAGAGGGTGGAGTTCGATCTCCAGGTCGTTCATACGACCTCCTCCCTTTCTTTTTCTCTTTTTGTTTAATTCAAGTTTAGCCTATATGCAATTCTGGTCCCTCCATTTAGTTAATGGTTTATTTCCCAACCTAAACTTGAATTTACCCATTAAACCCCAAAGTTCACATAAAGTAAATTCCACTAACTTTAGGGATTAAATTTTAGCTACGAAAATTAATTCAACTAGACGTTGACGGGAAATTTAAATTATAGAAATTTTTGGATGTTACATAAACACCCCTTTATGAGGAACCGAACCCATGAAGACCACTAACCCTTATACCTTATAAACACTTAGCCATTTAACCAAGTTCCACTCATCACTCATTCCTTAACTCTCTCTCTCTCTCTCTCTATATATATATATATATATATATCCCTCTCTCATGATCAAGAAAACCCAAACGGAACCCCCCTTAAAGTGGTTCCCAAGACACAACCAAACCCTAACTCTTTTCCCTAGCCTCTATATATAAACACTGTAACACATATTCAACCTCGTTTCTTTAAGGGAACCCTAGCTCACATCCTTAATCTCTCTCTAAATCCCAACCGTATACTTCTCTCCCTTTCTAGAAATCAACCTCTCTCTCTCTAGGATATCACTCGAAATCCTCCATTTCTTTGAAGATCGTTGCTAGAAGAGGAGCTAACAAGGAAGCATACAACAAATCACTAGCTCCATTTTCGTTTCTACAAGTTCTTTGTGAGGATTCTTACTTTTCTTTGTCCATTTTATGATCTTGTTCTTGTATCTTACTAGAAAACATATCTATGTCACTAAACTTGCAAGCCTTGATGATCTTTGGTTAAAAACTCTAAGTTTTGTTAATAAAAATACTAACTTTGATGAACTAATCTTGCATCTACCTGGATATTTTCGAGATATGTACAACTATTTAGTATTTTTTTTATGACTTGAAATAGTATCCTCATTGAAAAACATGCACAAACATGAAGTCTTGTTCAAAACCTTAAAGATGATGGATAAATGCATACTTTCACAACTAAAATCTTGGATTTTTGAAGTATTTTGAGTTTTATGTCATTATCTAGCATATTGGTCATGAAAAATTCTATTTTGTTAAAATATAGGAAAATTGGATTTAAATAATCCCAACTTTTGAGGATTGACCGATAATAATCTCACTTTCAATAATAACTCTCAGTGGTCCCAATTTTGACCTTATATACTAATAATGGTCCCGACGTTAAAAACTTAACGGTGTTAAGATTTATTTTCAACCTCAATCTTTAATCCAATATAACTTCTTCAAATCTTGATGAAAATTCAATCCGTAAGTTGCTATGAACTCGTGATGAAAAACCGAATCTATAGCAACAAGAATCATCGAAAACCATCAGGAATTGGTCAATCCACCATAGTTGAAGCTTCATGAAGAAGATGAAGTTGTGAAATTTGAAGTCCGGTCAAAACTCCATAAAAATCAATTTCGTAATTTGCTATAGATTCGTGAGAACATGCTAAATCTGCTGGAATCGACCAATAGCACAAATACAATGGAATTAATGCTCAATTTTTTATCCAAAGTCATGAAAAAAACGTAACTTTGATGCTCTTGTTCATCATCATAATCTCTTTAAAACTAAGCAATATGGATCTAGTTTTGTTCGGTTTTTCGTCAGGAGTTCATAACAACTTACGGATTGACTTTTCATCAAGATTTGAATAAGTTATGGTGGATTAAAGATTGGGGTTGAAAATAATGGATATAAAACTTAACGGTGTTAAGTATTTTAACGGTGAGACCATTATTAGTAAATAGGGTGAAAGTTGACACCATTGAGAGTTATTATTGAAAGTGGGATTATTATCGGCTAACCCTAAAAAAGTTGGGATTATTTAAAATATATGGATAATCTTGAAGTGATATGTTCATGATTTTAAACTTTGGGTAAAACCTAAGAATACTAGAGCAGTGGAATCCATCACTGTTGAGGGGCGTAGAAAAAGAGGCAGACCAAAATTGACATGGGTAGAGTGCATTAGGCATGATTTGTTAGACTTGCATCTCTCTGAGGATATGGTCGAGGATAGGTCGTCGTGGAGGCGTAGGATTAAAACGAATGAGGCCTAGAGGAGATAGGGTAGGATCTAGCGCGGTGTTTTGTATTTTATTTATTTTTTCTTTTTGTATTTTTTTAGGTATTTTTTTTGGGATTGGCTTTTATCCTTGTATTTTTTTATCCTTTTTTATTTATTTATTCGATTCTTTTTAGTTATTTATTTCTATGTATTTTATTTATTTAGTTTTTTTATTTATTATTATTTTCCTTTTGTGTGTGGGTTTCGCTCCTTGTTTTCTTGGATTTTTTTACTTATGATTTTCCTTTTCGTCCCTAACTTTTGCTTATTCGTCACTTTCTTTTCGATTTTGCTTCCTCTGATGTGTCAGAGTTGGGGGTCTCCTTGGAATCAGCATCTCTATTGTTTACGACGAAGGTAAGGCTGTCTACATACCACTCTCCCCAGACCTTACCAATAGTTTTTGCTTTTGGTCCTACTGGGTATGGTTGTTGTTGTTGTCTAAGAAAACTAGATTTTAGGGTGGAAAATTATAACTTGGATCATGACATGTTTTGAACCCATAAAAACTTACTTAAACAAATTACTAACAAGTTTTGTAAAGACATTTTTTATGGATCTAATGTTTGAACACATAGATCTTGAAAATAAGACCCAACAATCCTAATTTTGGACTTCATGATTTTCGTGACATACGTTTTGGTACAAATGATTTTGGAATAGAAAGATAAGCATAATTTAGTGACCAAACATGAAATTGAAAACCAAAAATGAAAAATCTTGTTTTAGGGAAAAATCGACACGAAAACCCTGCTTTTGAGACGTGAGAACCCTAATCTTGGAAAGTTAGGGTTTTCATAAACTAAACTTGATGTTTAAAAACTTATGAGACTTAAAAATATCATATAATATTTTACCAAGTGTTTTGGAAGCTAAAAATTTCATAAAATCAGTTGTAGAAACGAAACGGACAAAACCGATACTTTTAACCGTCATGACGTCAATTCAGAAACTTAAAATATAATGGTTTATATTTTGGGTTAACTCGATATATATAAATAGGATTATTTTTATAAAATGTTGCTATTTTCTAAGATATTGAAAAAAATGTATATTTTTAGATGTCGATCTTATATAATTATATTTCTCCTAAGTTGTCCAATATTTTATAATAATATTTGAAAAATTAAATATTATTCCTTGTATTGCATTAAACGAGCAAAATAATTGTAAATTTATAAATGTATATTTTAGTATTATTTTTTGAACGCGAACCAAACATTTATATATTTATTTGAATAATAAATATACTTTCAAACCAATGCTTACCAACAATACTAACAGGCCATCAAAGTCAAGACTTGACTAAGCTTATTGGGTGACAGAGAGGTCGACTCGATCTATTGAACCTTAAGTCGTCTTATTATTATTTTAGGACACTGCTAAATTGTTCATTCCAGCACTTTATAATTTTACTTCACATTGCTCAGCTGAGTATCATGACTCCTTTCTTTTAAACTGTTTTAGACACTTTCGGGGGAGAATTTATAGAACATTAACATTGTTTGACGTTATGGATATTAGTAAGACCTATTGGTTACATGTTTAGTTCATTTACCCAATCCTTATATCATGTTACTAACATGGTATACCAAATCTCGATCACTATTAATTGAATCGATTAATTCTGTATGAAACGATGACTAGTGAATAGATCTATTAGATTAACACTCATGCTCATGATTGGTCGCTTAAATCCTGACTCTCTTTCCATAGTCACCGGGTACATGACAGTTATATGTGGCCATTCAGTATTCATGGGAAATGTACCATGAGTGGGTAAACAGTTAGTGTTCGAAATTCAAGGTTCATGATAATCATGCAACCACTGTATTATAATTAATGTCAAATCTAACATTTAACTGTGAAACCTTATCATTGATTATTAAACATGTAAACTCACCAACGTTATGTTAACCCCTTTTAGTGCATGAATTCCCAGGTAATTAACTGTTACTATGTGTGGATGGTGTTCCTCATTAGGTCCTATATTTTATATGGTGTCATAGTCATCATTTAGTTCTTTTACGAATTTTCATTGCATAACTACACTTTGGATGTCATGCTTTTAAATCTTAACAATTGTATTTTAAACTTTGCAAACATTTTCCTACTATCACTACTTTTCCGTTGCAAATTGTATGACACTGTTTTTATTATCGAACGGCTCTTTTGTTTAATCATTTAGAAGTTGTTTATTGTAACATTGACTATGATCTCCATGACGTCACATGCCTCAGATACCGAAGAATCAGGGTGTTACATGTTTGTTTAATTATCATCTAAAAAATTGTAATATTTATTTGATGGAAATGTGATTTTTTTTAAGTTTCTTTTAAGTTAATTATGTGTTTTTTTAATGTGTTTTTAGTTTAATGTGTTTTTTTTTAAGTTTTATGTGTTTTTTTGTTAATTAATACTCATTATTTAAAAAGCTAGCTTTAAAATTTCAAATCTACAACCATTCCCTCGATTCTACTACTATATACTATTTCAAACTCATTTTCTCTCTCTCCTAATGTGACGCAAGCTGATTGGATACATGCTTCAAAGCTACCATACTCTCCATTCTTATGAACTAAATTTTACTACTCGTGTGTTGTTGCCGGAATAACATCGGTATACAAAATAGTTGTATAGCTAAAGCACACAACGTAAAGAAAATGAAAATGAAAAAGGTCAACGTTATAATTTGAAGTCTAGTTAAATATTAAATATAACACGATAAATAATTAGATACTCAAAGACAATGGTGTGTAACTAAATAATTCATGTAACACCCCAACCAACGACGGAATATATCAGGGTGCGATGATTGTCCAGATGCATACAACACTACTTATTATGTTGCGATATTTTTAATTAAGCTCATTTCATAAATATCAAATTATTTAGGCTTTCAATCACCCGACGCCAAAACTAGACAGGCTAGGTGGGTTGCCAAACCAACGGATCCATTATTGTAATCCCGACTCAAATGAGTTAATGAGATACATCTATATTTATAAACATGAACATGATCCACAAACAAAGAATAATACACACAACCAAATCCATAGCAATGATTCACACAAGTTCACATACAAGAGCACATAGATCAAACATATCGCATGCGTTTTTAGAAGTATATAGATCAAGAACATGAGTTGATACGGTACATGTTACACCACAAAACTTTAAAAGTAAAAAGGGGCTATGATACTCACATGGTAATGGAGATGTCGAGAATGACACCAAAGAAAGCGACACGAGGTCAAGCCCGAAGATCACCTTGATGACCGAACGCGGTATAGAAAAACCGATAAAATAAATAAATAAGTAATTAAATAAACAAAGCGCATGACCTGAAACGACATGATGATCACGATCGGATGCACGACTCGGTGATTTATTTGAGTGATAATGTATGAGATTAATTAACCAATTCATGAGGTCAACCTAAATCTAAGTCAACGTTAGATATTATATATGGTGATATGAGGTACTTAAACTAAGACATATGTCATAATAAGACATACGACATAATAATAAGGTATAAAGCGTAACTATAAAGCATTAGAATAAAGTATAAATCGAAAGAATATATATATTTTTTAATTTTATATATAACAACACTATACGCGTTTTAAAGATAAAAAATGCACATTTTTATGGTGTACTTTTTAAAAAATAATAATAATGTCGTATCTAAGAGTTAAGAAGATTTAAAAAAAATGGGGGGTGAATTTTAACTACATTAATTGTAGTTGATGGGTTATATGCCAGGGATATGGGGTGGTTGGAGGTGGTGTAAGAGAAAGAAAAGGGTGTGAATAAAATGGGGGTTAATGTTAATTTAGAAAATCTTGAAGTTAATTACAAAAATTCTTTAAACTTAGATATTGGCATAAAATAAAATATATATAAATGAATTTTATCAACGGAACCCTTAGGATTAAAGTTTGAGACCATAACTAACGATCCTTAACCCAAGTGTTTGAGGTGAGTACCTAAGAATATTTAAAAGGAAAATTGGATTTTAATAATATGAATTAAGCCCTATTGGCCAATAATAATACCAATTCAGTTATTTGCCTACAATAATACCAATTCGTCAATTTAGTCTCAAAAATGATATGCCGTCTATTTTTCCCTAACGGTGTTATTTTTTTTGCTGATGTCACATATAGAGGGGTTGTTTTGTAAGTTTTATAAAATGAGGGGACTAGTTTGTAAAAGATTAAAATGAGGGTTTAATTTAAAAAGAAAAGAAAGAATTAACTCTCGTCTCCCACCTCCCGTCTCCCACCTCCGCCGCCGCCGCCGCCACTTGCCTCCGCCACTTGCCTCCGTCGGCTTCCCGCATCATCTCCGTGAGTTCTTTATACGACAACGGCTGACCCAGTTTCGCCATCTGACCGGCAAGCTCCGCCGCCGTGATGTAGTCGCTGCCGTCTTTGTCAAACGACCGGAAAACCTCCATGAGCTGGTCGTGGTTGATGAGGACCTCCTCATTGAGATCTGGCAAAATTACAGTCAATAACTCGTCGAACTCGATGGATTCGTTGGCGTTGGAGTCCATGGTGGCGAGCAGGGAGTGGATCTGGTCGCCTTGGGGTTTGATCCCGATGGACCGGAGGAGGGCGGCGAGCTCCAGGTGGGTGAGACTGCCGTCGGAGTTCATGTCGAATCGGGGGTTGGGTGAGGCGGCGGAGGTGGGATACGGGGGTTGGGAGACGAGGGTGGGAGACGGTGGTGGGTGATGGTTAACGGTGGAATGGTGATGACTCAGAGGTGGCGGTGATGTAGGTAGCGACGCAAAGGTGGTGATGGTTGGTGGTGGTTGTATGGTGGCGACAGTGAGGGTGTGGGTGGTGGTAGGTGCGGTGGTTGGTGGAAATGAACTAGGGTTTGGAAGTGGAGATAAAAGAGTGTGTAAGGTTTTGACCCATCAATTTTATTGTTCAAAAAGTTGGACCCCCTCATTTTTTAAAACTTACAAAACAACCCCTCTATATGTGACATCAGCAAAAAAACTAACACCGTTAGGGAAAAATAGACGGCATATCATTTTGAGACTAAATTAACGAATTGGTATTATTATAGGCAAATAACTGAATTGGTATTATTATTGGCCAATAGGGCAGGGCTTATACACATTATTAAAATCCAATTTTCCTATTTAAAATTGAAGGGCTTAAGTTAAAGTCTCGTTTGTGATAAAAAAAATGAGGGTTCTAGGTTAGGTCAAAGGTTTTCTAACATATGGTAGGTTTTCTCCTAATGGAGAATGGAGATGATCAGATAGTACAGTGGCCCGTTAATGATCTAAATTTGTGGTTAGAAAAAAAGTTTGAGACGATTGTCTTCTCATTTTAACCGCCAAATAAATACAGCCATCTCTTATTATTAGCGGGGTGTCCGTCTGATGTGGCGGTGAACATAACACACTAACACAAACACTGGTAAAACTTTCAAACAATTAATTTAGGAAATATTATATATTTAAAGGTTTATTGAATGTTTATATATTATATAAGATAAAAATGGTTTTCAAAATTTAGTTAAATATTATTACATAATTACATCTCTAAATTATTTTAGCTATTAATTGTTTATTTGGTTACTTTTCTTTTGTATTTAGTTACATAACGGATAAAGACGATTTTGCCCTCTAAAACACTTAATTTTTTTTTAAGTAAATGGTAAGTTTGTCCTTCTTACATGTATTATAATATAGTATATATAAACCTCAAGGTTATGTTTAGTAGTGTTTTAATTAGTTTTCGTTTAATAGCATCCGAGTCTCTATGTTTCAGGTCCAACTAGAAAATTTTTCATAGGCTTAAACCTCAACAACCAAATAATCAGTATAGATAATTAGTTTTCTTTTAATAGTGTTTATCCTAGTCTGTCTGTATATGACGCTTCAGTTCTAACTCGAAAAATTTTCATATATGTAAACCTCAACAACGAGGTAACCCCCCCCCCCCCCCGGGAACGCAGACGTCGAGGCTTAAACTAACAACCTCTCATAGAAGAAATCACTAGGAAGCCACTATTTTTGGAAAAATCCGAACCGAAGCGTTATTTTCGGTTGTTCGTTTTTTTTCTTCTGTTTTTTCGGTTTTTTACTCACCCCTTAGAGAAGCAATCATCAAGACGACAAATGTATTCACCCACTCACGCACCATGCCAGAAAAGGTGGGACGGTGTAACCACCACACACCACAATCACTCCCACCTCTTGACACCCTGTTTCTTCATAACGTCACAAACATGTAATCACTATCAAAGCCTCTACTATATATATATCACCGGATACCTCATGTCCTCGGCCCTTCTCTCCCGTCACTCACACATCCCCTCCTCCCTTCCCAGTCCCCAATACGTACCAACGTAAAAAATTCTTAACAATTACTCCCTTAATTATAAAAGATAAAATTGTAATAAATAAATGAATACGTACACTAATCCCGTAGAGCAAAATTAAGAGCGGCCAATATTATATTCATGGAAACATACCAGCACGATTTGAGCCACTATTTACGCTCCTGTTCACAAAAAAATACTATATTATTATTTCCAAAGTTCTATTTGTTTAATTATTTAGTGGTTGAAGATAACCATCAAAACCATGCACTCTTGCGAATAAAACAATAGAAATAGCTCTAGTTTGTGATATTCAAAGACGAACCATTTTATGATTTGTAGACTACAAGACAAAGTTGATACTTTTTTAATATAGAAAGTTATTAAAACAATATAGAAAGTTATTTCCCTGTTTCGTGTTCATTTGCTTAATCCATAATTAACTATATATATACACGAGTGACACGATCATGTCCGTCCTCAATTCACACGTTAATTTGTTTAACGGTAAAAATTTTATTAAAAGTAAATATGTAGTAAGAAACTATACGGATGATCCAAAGATGTAAACCGATCCAAAAAACCCATAAAAAGAATGTGACAAATAGAAACAAATACTCTGGAAAAACTAAACAAAAATAAAAAGAGCCCCGAAGTAATCGAAACGAGAAACACCTCTTAACCCGAAGACCTGCTGCACTATATCACAGATGCAAAGTGACCTAATATCCGGTACATTCAAACTCCGGCTTGAATTGTGAATAGCCAATCAAACTTAATTACTAATCTAGAAATGTACTCGATCTATATACAGGCGATTAACATCACTTCAATTCTTGTATACATGCACGTAAGCCTTCTGACCACACGAGCGTATGGCCGTGAGACACGCTCATGTGCCGATCCAAAGTAGGACTCGAGCTTGACCGTTCCAAGGCCCGGTTCACTATATTCGGTCGAGCTTGATTGTTCAATACCTACATAGTCATATGGTTCCACTTTAACACATATCGACTTCAATATTCACATCGTGTACGTTTTAATATATTTATTATATATAATGCATAAAATCAAACATGTTATATTGTATGTCCCATATCGGTTGAGTGAGAAAACAAAATCTTCTTTATAAGAAGGTGAATATCTTCTCTATCAAGATGTACGTGTTTTGATTGGGCGAGTAATTTGTCGAGTGAAAACAAGATTATGAGTTCCTAGATAGACATATTAGAGTTAGCCAGAGATAGCAAGATTCTAATCAAATTTTTAGCCATTGGGGTGGTGTTTTCTTTTGTTCAAAAATCCGTGCCCACATGTGCCGCATGTGGGTTTTTCTTTTCTTTTTTCTTTTCTCAACTTACACTTACTTTCTCAACTTACACTTACAATATTTAACAAGGGTGTATGTAGAAAGGACGGATATTTTAGCGTTTGTGTTAGAAAAAAGGCATATGAAAAGAATTTCTTAAAAATTGTAAAAATCTGATGTGACATGATAATTAAGTCTGCATGCAGATATAAACAAATTGAGCCGAGTCTTAAACCAATATCTAAGCTCGATCTTCAATTGTTTAAGTTAAAAAAGCTCAACTTTGACTCATTAGAGCACTATTTTTAATGCTCCGCTAGAACTTATTAATTTAATTACAGATATTTATATATCTTTTTCTAATATGTATAATATTTATATATAACATAATATATAATATTATTTAGATTATTGTTTCATAATTTTATATATAAATATATAATACACTAAATAAAATTCTATAAACAACAAATTTGTTTAGAAATGGATGTAATTAATTTGATATGTGAAGACTGAGCTAAAATTTATTTATTAAATGATCCCCAAACATTTTCACAAGTTTATTTGTACTTTTATAAAGTCACTGAATTTTTTATTAAAAAAAAATATAAAATATAAACCGTGAATCAAGCTAAGTTTTGATAACTAAAACAACGGTAAAGAAAATAATTAATCATATAATATTAATATAATATAGGAATAAACAGATTGAAAACCGTTTCATGTAATTTTTCTAAGTTTCTCATATGAATAATAAATTTAAAAAAAAAAAACATCATAATAAAATGAAAGCATGAAAGGTTGTCGCTGTCTACAGGAGGTAGTTCACCTTTAAGTTATTTTTAAAAAGAAAAATAATTAAATATAATAAATAAAATATTAGATTTACTTATTAGGCCCACCGGATCTTCTTCCTTCAAAGCTAACTGGTCGGGACTTCGCCGTCGCCGGAAAAAAGTTTCTCACATCTTTAACCAACATATCCTTTTAAAGGCATAAAATATATTAAATAGGTTGAATGATTTGTCAACCGAAAAGAAAATGAAACAAGACAATAATTAATAAATTACATTTTCTAAGTACTTTTAACTTTAAATTAAAACAGCAAATTTTAATAGTAAATTACTTAGAGGCACAACCCATCTTTAAAATAACAAATAATAAAGTAAGTTATTTGTATAACGTTACGCACACCAACACATATATTTATTAATACTTGAGCCAAAAGATTCTGTCTTAATCCACATGCATGCGAACCTTCGAAACTTTGTGCTAAGAGCCTAAGAGATCGATATTGTTATTATTGTTAATATTATTAATTATATTTATAATAGAGGAATCTTTGAGGTCATAATTATAACGGTGGAAATATATTATCTTTGAGCAACTAAGGGGGGACGGAGTGGGCGGCAAAAAAGCCGCGGCGCCGAAATTCTTGGCGGCAAACACCGCCGCCGGTCGATCGGCAACGGCAAAAAACAAAGATTCCATCTACATCTCGCCGATCGGCAAGTGGGGTTCCCCATGTACTTCTAGCCGTTGAACGGCTCTATTAATTAAAAAAAAAAAAATTTCCTTTTTTTTTTCAATATATATATATACATACATTATCACTAACTCACTCTCACATTTCTCTCATCTATCATTCTCTCACATTTCTCTCATTTATCCTCCCACATATTATTCAAAATGGATCGGTTTCCATTCAACATACCCAACCTCCCAACCAGTTCTGAAGAATCATCGGACTCTAACGATGAAGATACTAATTTCCTCGAATTAGTTGTAGCGGCCCACGAGCAACAAATACATCGGCCGCCACAACAAAGACAATATGTTTACCGACAACGTATCGAAGCTAGAGACCGACTTATGAGACACTACTTCGATGAGGATTCGGTCTACAACGAGGAGGTGTTTAACGATAGGTTTCGGATGTCGAAACGATTATTTTTAAAGATAGTTGCCGACGTCCAAGAGCACAACAATTACTTCGCAGAGGGGATGGACGCCCGAGGAAAAGAAAGCTTCACGGCTATACACAAATGCACATCCGCCATTCGCCAACTCGCATCAGGTAACGTTCCTGATGAATACGATGAATACCTAGCTATGGCCGAGAGAACCTCACGTGAAACACTTGATCATTTTGTTACATCTGTTTGTCTATTATATAAAGATGAGTTTTTACGTGCCCCAACTAGCCACGATATTGCACTTTTATATCAGGCACACGATTCGTATCATGGTTTGCCCGGCATGTTAGGCAGTATTGACTGCACGCATTGGGACTGGAGAAATTGCCCAAAAAAATTTCGAGGGCAGTTTCATCGGGGTGACCACAAGTACCCAACCATCATGCTTGAAGCCATAGCATCACAGGATCGTTGGTGTTGGCACGCGTTCTTTGGTGTTGCAGGTTCAAACAATGATATCAATGTTTTGAACCAATCGCCATTGTTTACTAATGAGTTGCACGGGATTGCTCCAAGGTGTCCATTTGTTGTTAACGGTCGTCAATACAAGAGGGGATACTACCTTGCAGACGGTATCTACCCAACTTGGTCCACCTTTGTGAAGGCATATAATCATCCGGTTGATCTAATTGACAAAAGATTCAACAAGCTTCAAAAGGCGGCAAGACAGGACGTCGAACGCTTTTTTGGTACCTTGAAAGGTAAGTGGAGGATACTCCTACGGGGTGCCCGAGCAATGACAAGAGAGAAAGTTGCAAGAATCATATATGCGGTAATTATTTTAAACAACATGATTCTAAAGGATGAAGGGAAAGCGATATCACCAGTGCATATCAGAGACCCTCCCGTTAATGTGAACGTTGATCCGAATATCATTTCGGAGTTACGAGATGCGGAGACACACTTCCAACTTCGACATGATATCAAGATGCACATTGAAGAGAACGTCGAGGTTATTTTAACTGAGGCGGAAATTGAGGAGTAGTTTTTTTTTATTGTATTGTATTGTCTTTTTATTTTAATTAATGTAATGTCTTTTTTTATTTTAATGTAATGTCTTTTTTTAATAAATGTAGTGTTTTTATAAAATAAATATAGTGTTTTAAAACTAATTACAAAATATATATAACTCAAAAACATTAAAATAAATTAACATACAATTCTTCATAATCCTCACCACTCCCTCCCAAAATCCTTCAAAATTCTTCAAAATTCTTTCTTTTTCTCTTTCCTGCGTGGCACTCTCCTATTGGCTACAACCCATTCTTCAAAATCCTAAAAATCCTACCACTCCCCCCTCCCTAATAGGGATGATTGATTTGGTACATAATTCATATTTAATGGATTGATTATTCCATCCGTGGGATATTATAACTACACATAGAGCAAGTTTTCATTAAAATGTTTCTAATAAACTGAAATGATTATACCTGTTGTCACACCATCAAATTAAATTTTTTTACGCCCTTAAATAAAAGATAAGAAACAAAAGAAATTATCATGTCACGTGGCGTCACGCGAACCCGTCACGTGACGTGAGGTCATTCGCTATTCGTTTACTCTTCAAAACAAATTTGCAGTTGTTTTATTAAAGGAATATGAGGAACATGTTAGATTGTCAACACGAGGATTTGCCTGAGTGGTTAGTGACGATGAAGGGAGACCTAAGACTAAGAGGTCACAAGTTCGATATTTGAGCTCCCAGATTTTACCACCTGGCCGTTCACGCATATGGATTTTTCCTAAAATGAGATCAACTGGTTTGAATACTCTATATATGCTTGTCCGGGCATTTGTTGGTCGTTAAAAAAAAGAGGACCACATACTATCTTTAGCAAGTATCATTTAAACCACTGATTTAATGTAAAAAGTACGGTCATATATAAAAACAAAAAATTGAGCTAACTATTTACGTAAGAACTACAAATGGAGACACTAAGCAAACCTTTTATCTGTTATTGGTACTATTTATCTGATGTTATGTATTACTGGTACATATTTTTAAAATTCTAATCGAAAGAGTTCTATCATTTTAATAAACCACTTTTTAAATAGAGGAAACATAAGAAATGTTATTACTTGTAGAGTTTACGAAAGATTAGTTGATTGTTTTATCACAGTTAACTAATGATCTGTAATAGTAAGTAATTGTATGAATTAAATATGATGAGTATATCTTAATATATAAAGTGAATTATATATGTGTGGTTTTGCATATATTAAGATATATGTAGAGACAAACAAACTCCCTAGAAGATTGTAAATAGCTTTAACTCTCGAGGCTTTAACTTGTCAAAATGTTTCTTCTTTTACGAAACCAACACATTTGGTACTGCTATATCACCCTTTATATAACATTTTCTTTGCCCAACACAGAATACACGTATAATCAGTAATCACACCCACCCACACACGTGACTGTATAATATATATATAATATATCATGTTTAGAGTAGTTGAAGTCGACAAAAATTTGAGTTAACCATAAAAAAACATCCCTTTGGTTTATCCAAATTGCAATTTTCGTCCTCAACTTTCATAAAGTGTAAGGAGATCGAATCCATGAATTTGTAAATTATTACAAAAACGTCTCGAGAACTAACAAAAAGTTACGTTTTCTGCTAAGTAGGTGTACACTATTCAAAATACATCACGAGCATTTTGTTCACTAAGCTCTTGTAATTAACTTAAAGAGTTGACTACAAAAACGTCTCCGGGGTTTACCCAAATCGGGTAGGGGTGCGTACTGTTTGGTGCGGTTCGGTTTTTTACCCCAACTGCAACCGCAACTGAAATTTTTGGTTTTTGAATTTTAGAAACCAAACGGTTTCAGTTTTTCGGTTTTTACCTTCAGTTCGGTTCGATTCGGTTTTCGATTTAAAACCGAAAATCAAAATCAACTAAAAAAACCAAAAGTTCAAACTTAAAAAACCCTTTGTTCCGTTCTTAATTAAAATATCCCGCTTTAGAGGTTATGGGTTTAACCAAAGTTAGACCGTTTAGTTAGATGGGAGGTTACCTTTTTATAGATGTAAGGGTTGTCTATATTTTTATACTTGGGCGATGTGGGATTACTTTTTAATAAGCATGTAAATGACACTAATTTAGTATATATTAATATGCAGCTGCATCTGTTTTCAATTAACCCATCAAATGAATAAGATATAAGAGACTTCTAATCTAGGACCACTTTGTCTTAATTATTTATCGAGTAGACTTCATTGATCTTAAGAAAATTTTCAAGACTGTTACAATAACTTATTTCTCTTAATTATAGTTATGAAAGAAGCTTGTTTAGAGCGCACGCTGTTAAGCGAATATCAGCAACCAAAAAATCTAATTCTTGTAATTTTCGTATCAAAGTAGAAGATAGTAGCAATTGTAGGTTAATATTCGTACCAAAGTTAATATAGATGTAGGCTTTTAAAGTTAAGTAAACTATAAAAAATATATAAATTGTTCATGCGGTTCGGTTTTTTCATCACCCAAAACCGAAACTGAACCACAAGTTTCGGTTCGGTTTTTTTCGGTTCAGATTTTTCCAGTTATTAGTTCAGTTTGGTTTTTTTGGGTTCCGTTTTTACGTTTTATTCGGTTTTTTGCTCACCCCTAATCGGGAGTACAATTTGGACACCTATATGGTACATTTTGGAGTTTGGACACCCAAATTGCGGGCGGACTTAACTTTTGTAATTAATTTAAAGAGTTAGGTTCAGTTTGGACACCCAATCAGGTCACATACCTTAAGAAGGGTACAGTTTGGATACCTATATGGTGCGGGTTAGATACATGCATGGCACGAGTGAGATACTCAAAACGGACATGTTAGGTTCCCCTAGAATGCATTATATGTACAGTTGATGTTTACTTGTGCCAAGTCGTTATGCTCCGGATCGACTAGAAACCCCAGGTCTAGCATGAGGCCTTGATGACTAGGGTTAGTATGTGATCAGAATTGTAATCCCCTTAGGCTTTCTTGGTTATACGACATTGGTCTAAAGAGGGGAGTTGATTGGCTGAGGCATAGTTGTCTTTGCTAAGCCTAATGTGAATACTATGAAGATCCATTTTATACATTTCACTACATTTTGGGTTGGTGTGCTGCTTAAGTGTTTTGCATATTTTCATGACTGAAATGATTTGCCTAAAGTGCTTTTCTAGTGTTGTCTGAATGTGGAACTATAATCTATCACATGTTTTTTTTTTTTTTTTTTTTTGAGAACGGCAAGGATAATTTTATAAAAAGGTGATGGTTAGAAAAAACCTAACCAAGCACACAAAAACTACAAATAAAGAAATGGATTTTTCATCCAAGAAGTACTCGACATCACAAAAAACTTATCTCTAGCCGTAATCCAATTGAAGGAAAAATGAAGAACCATATCAAACAAGTTATTCGGTCTTAAGTCGTCCTTTTTGTGAATAATACCATTCCTAGTCTTCCAAATAGTCCACCACACGCAAGCTACAATACCCTTGAAAAGATTTTTCTTCTTTCTCGACATTTTTTTACCATCAAGCCAAGCCAAGACATCTTTCGGGTAAAACGACAAAGGAGCATCTATGTCGATCCAAGTACACACACGTCTCCAAAGGCCAATAGTGATTTTACAATCTCCAAATAGGTGTTGATTAGTTTCCAAAGGGTCACCGCAAAAAACACAACTAATGATAGGAATTTGAATTCCTCTTTCGCACAATTTGCTACGAACCGGAAGCCTGTCCAACAATAAACGCCACATAAAGATGTTAATTTTTTTTGGGATACATTTATTCCACCGAGTAGGCACAGAGATTCCCGGTAAATCCACCGACTCAATCTTTTTACGAATAGCTTTCACCTCAAACTCATTCTTCCCGTCTAGCTCCCATTTCCAAGAGTCATCCTCACCATTAAAACATGTTGACTCCACCACCGAACATAATTTGGAGAATTGGTTCTCCTCAACCCCTGTTCTAATAGGTCTTCTCCACTCCCACTTACAAGACGAATTCGAAATTCTATCACTTATGAAGCATTCTTTGTTGTTTTCCAAAGCATAAAGACGAGGGAACAAAACCGCAAGAGACCTCTCCCCTATCCATACATCGTCCCAAAACCGAATAGAATTCCCGGAACCCACTTGATTTTTAAACGCATTTTCTGGAATAATATTTCGATTGTGCAAATCCATGAACGTTTTGCAAATATTATCCCACGTACCACCGCCTTTAGCCGGACTAACCGGGCTACTCACTCTAGAGCCGTGGATGGCATCAATGATCCGGACCCAAAGTTGAGATTTTTCATTAAGGAACCGCCATTTCCATTTCAAAGCTAAAGCTTGGTTTAAAGCAACAATACTACCAATCCCCAAACCCCCTTTAGATTTATCCGCCAAAACGTTCTCCCATTTGACCCAATGCATTTTGAAAGTCTCACCATTCCCACCCTAAAAGAATTTGGCACGCAAAGATTCAAGAATATGTATGACTTTTTTGGGGGGTCTAAATAGAGAAATAAAGTAAATGGGAAGCGAACCTAACACCGAAGAAACCAAAGTCATCCTCCCCCCTATTGATAAAAGATTGGCCTTCCAACGAGACAAACGAGCCTTAAATTTATCAATTATTGCCACGCGTTCACTTTGTTCATATTTTCATCAATAGGAATCCCAAGATACCGAAAAGGCCACTTGCCAGCTTTACAACCTTTACTACTCGCCAAAACATCAATCTGACCATCCTCGACCCCGACCCCAAAAAGATTGGATTTAGAAATATTAATCTTCAGCCCGGAAAATTCGGAAAAATCGTCAAGAATCTGAATTATAGACTCGAAATTCGATTTAGTCCATTCTCCAACGAAAATCACGTCATCTGCATAAAAAAGATGGGATAACCCCACCTTTTTATGACCAACAACGACCGGCTTAAACTCTCCCGAGATGACCTTTTTCTTTATGAACGAATGTAGCCCCTCCATAGCCAAAATAAAAAGAAATGGTGATAAAGGATCTCCTTGTCGAAGGCCGCGTTCCACAGAAAATTCTAATGTTGGGCTCCCATTAATGAGAACGGATGAAGTAGCAGAAGTACGGCAAGCCCTGATCAAGTCCACCCAATAATCACCAAAACTCATCTCCCGTAATAAACCCAAAAGAAAATCCCAATTTAACGAGTCATACGCTTTCGCAAAGTCCACTTTAAACAACAACATCTTCCTCTTTTTGGACTTATGCCACCTAACAACCTCATTCAACATCAGAGGACCGTCAAGAATCTGACGGCCGGCGACGAAGGCGGATTGGACCGGGTCCACCAATTTGTGAACAATCTTCGCCAACCTGTTAGCGAGGATTTTAGCAATGATCTTATACTGGATGTTAATAAGACTGATGGGACGGAAATCAGAAATCAGCAACGGATTATCACTCTTCGGAATCAACGTGATAAACGAAGGATTACAACCTCTCGGAATGGATCTTTTTTCAAAGAAAAATTTCACGAACTGGAGCACATCGTCTTGTAATAACCCCCAATGATGTTTAACAAAAGCGAAAGAAAATCCATCCGGTCCAGGAGCTTTAGAACTACCACAATCCCAAACCGCGTTTCGAACCTCACCAATAGAAGGCACGCCTTCTAACAAACCCCTCGAAGAAGCATCGATTTTCGGAAGGGACATCGAAGCAAAGTCAAGGCTTCTGCCATTACACTTCGAGAACCGAGATTTATGATAATCAAATAATGCGTCTTTTATTTCTTCAGGAGACTCAATCCATACCCCGTTTAATTTAATTCCCCGAATAGCCAACATTCTTCTTCTCTTTTTAAGGTAAGCGTGAAAGAATTTGGAATTCTCGTCACCCTCCAACGACCATTTGTGTTTAATTTTTTGCTCCATTTCAAGGTTTTTGTTGTACTCCAATTTGCCCAATTTAAGTAAAATACACACTTTTTCCTCGTTAAGACCCTGTAAGTTCCGACCTAGCTCCATCTCAAGCTCCACGTTCTCAAGCTTGGTGGTGAGGTCTTTGGCCTCCTCGTTCTCAAAAGCTCGGCGATTTTGGTTCCAAATACGAAGGTTAGCTTTAAGCGTCTTGAGTTTTTCTTTGAACCTAATGAAAGCATTCGAATGCTTGGAAAATTCCTTGTCATTCCACACCTTGTCAACTACGTCACCATAACCTTCCAAATTGATCCAGAAATTAAAGAACTTAAATGGAATAGGACCAAAATCCTTAACGATGGTTTGAAGGATAATCGGCCTATGATCGGCTACTTTTTTGTTGATAGCCATCACTTCCATATTGTTTAACCGGTTACAAAGAGAGATAGACACCAAATAGCGATCCAGTTTACTATGTTGCAGGCCATTCGAACTACCCCGGGTATACTTGAAACCACCCATCTTCACATCTTCCAATTCACAATAATCGATGTAATTATTAAAGTCTGTGGCTTCACGCGTGTTAAAAGTCACACCCAACCTTTCCTCCTCGGAACGAGAGACATTAAAATCTCCGAAAATAATATATTCCCCCGGATGGAAATTCTTGAAAATCGAGATGAAAGTCCAAAGATCACGTTTCATCCTACTACTTTGAGGAGCATAAACCACCACCAAAAAACATTCAATATTAACCTTAATCCACTTGCCGCGAAAAATAAGCAGATGTTCAAAAATGAATTGTTCCAAGCATGAGAAAGCCAACGGGTCCCAAACGCCAAGAATACCTCCCGACCGACCTCTGGCACTAACAACGGCCCACTCAAAGTTAGCATTACCCCAAAGACTTCGAACAACCCCAATCTCGACATGCTCTAAGTGAGTTTCTTGGATGGCTAAAAAATTAATAGAGAATTTCGAACATAAAGAAGAGATAGACCTAACCTTCCTCGACGCTCCCACACCACAAGCATTAATAGACATGATATTCATTGATGGACCTTTGAGTCACTCATTCTATCAATTAATTTTAACAGGTCTGACTTGGAGCCCTCCATATCTATCCCAAAGGCAGTTCCCCACTCAATATATTTCTCAAATTCTTGTAGAAATGAGATGGTTTTCGAGAATCCTTCTTTTAGAGGAAGATTATTTCCTCTGATGTCATCCACACTATCTGATTCCTCAACATTCTTTTTGCTTGCAACCCCTCAGTCCATAACCTCGTTAATAGGAGCATCTATCACATGTATTTTAATGAGGAAAAATGGATATAAATAATCCTATCTATTTATGATTAGCGGATAATAATTTTACCCAATTCATAATTGGCGGATAATAGTCATACCTAATTTTTTTGGAACATAACACTCTTACCTTTACACCCTATTTCTATTAAAGAAAAATGGATTTTAATAGTACAAGTTTTGCTTTGTGGACGGATAATAATACGAGTTTTGAAATTTCCTCACAATAATACGAGTTTCAAGGTATTAGATTTTAATGATACACCGTTAGTTTTAGCTGATGTGGCAGGTAACGTGGCATCATACGTGGCATTTAACTAATTTTTAAAGGGAGGGACTAGTATTGTAATTTATTAAAACACATGGGACTAGTATTGTAATTTTAAAGGGAGGGACTAATTTTTAAAGAGAGGGGCACATTACGGTAACCCTCCGGGGAACCTGCAACCTCCGGCGGCCCTTCACCTACTGCTTCAGCCCCACCACCATTTTTGGCAGTCGTGGCACCCCTCCCGTAACCTCGTAACCCCTCTCCTTCCCCGACCTTCAAACACAACAGGCGACCTTCTCTCCTCTGTTCAAACTGGACCCGCGACGCCGCCCCGCAACCCTCGTTTCTGTGGTGCTCGTCCCAGACCCGATAAACTTCCTCCCTCCATTCTGGTTGCGACCATATACCCGCAACCCTCGTTTATCATCGGTCTCCACTTCTCCCCTCTCCTCCGATCAAAATATAAGCACAGGCGCCGCCTTTGCGGCGGAACCCTAGCTGCACCAGCGGCGGAACCGGAGCACACAGACACAGCAGCGTCGCTGCCCTTGTGGGTCGTCAGGAAAACGAGTTCGTTGGAGGTCGCCTGATGTTACCGGTGAACTAAGGCAGGAGGTTGCCGGAACCCTAGCTTCCTCTTTTTCTTCTTTTTTCACATCTTTGTATAGAAAATTAAAAATAAAGTTTATAGATATTACAAAATCAGACCCTCTGTTATAACAATTGTCAAAGAAACACATTAAATGCCACATCAGAAAACCACTAACACCATTACTAAAAAACTAATGGTGTATCATTAGAATCCAACACCTTGAAAACTCGTATTATTGTGAGGAAATCTCAAAACTCGTATTATTATCCGCCAACAAGGCAAATCTAATATTATTAAAATTCAATTTTCCTTCTCTTTTATAATATTTTCGTTAAAAAAACTAACTCTGTTAGTAAAGGCTAGCGTGGAGGACCAATTATGTATTTTTTTCTAAACTTCCTTCTATTTAAAATTTTGAGGACCAAAATTATCGTTTTGGTAAACTTGATTTAATAATATCTCACTGTCGATCTGTTCTTTTGCTTCACCGGAGAGAGGCAGAGACTACGATGGCCGGTCCGATCGATTCTGCCAAAGACCTACTGTCCTTCTCCGGCCAACCTGGGACGGTAACCCAACCCCTGTTCCATCGTTCTCCGGCGACCCTTGCAACCCCCACCTCCAAGCTCTCATCTTCGTTTTTCTGATCGCGACAAAAGCGACGCTCGGAGGCGGCAACGCCGGTGCTTTTCCCGTATTCAGGCGGCAGTGGCAATGGTCTCGCGACCTCACACAAGCCACAGGCGCCGGTAAGAAATTCGACTTGGGGGGTCGTTCTTGATTACATTATTAATTGGGTATTAATCCCTTCTTAATTCGCCTGAGATCGCTGGGTTCGCCAGATTAGTTTGTTTGGAAGGGAAATCGAGCGGTGGGGTTGGGGGTGGGAGGGAGGAAGGTAGTGGTAGTGGTTGTGGTATGTAGGGCTGTAAACGAGCCGAGTCGAGTCGAGCCATGGTGAGCTCGGGCTCGGCTCGTTTAGAAACCGAGCCGAGCCGAGCCAGCTTGTTTATTTTAACGAGCTAAAATATTGAGCTCGATCTCGGCTCGTTAAAAATCGAGCCGAGTCGAGCCGGCTCGTCGAGCCAAGTAGTTTATTTTTTAACATTTATATTGTTTACACATACTGATATATAACATGAGAAAAACATGATATTTTAACATACTCGTAATGAAAAATTTTAAATCCAATGTTTCTTTATTTATTTTTTAATAAAAATATATATTTCTTATTAATAAGTATCATATCAGTTTTATATCTTATTCTAATTTAATATTTTTTAAGAAAATGCTATAGGAAACTTAGTATTTAACTAAAAATATATATTACAATAATAAATTTATAATTTTTGGGTATATATATGTATATATACTAAAATTTGAGCTTAAATTTAAACGAGTCAAGCGAGCGAGCCATCGAGCTAACTAACGAGCGAGCCACGAGCCGAGCTAACCTTGGCTCGGGCTTGGCTCGTTAGGAAACCAAGCCGAGCTGGCTTGGCTCGTTTATAATCGAGTCGATTTTCGAGAGCTAATTTCGAGTTTTTTTCCGACCGAGCCACGAGATGTGAGTTTTTTGAACAGCCCTAGTGGTATGCGAAGGCGATGATGAAGAAGTACGTTGGCGGTGGCGATGATGAAGATGAGATGGGGTGTTTGAGATTTTATTAAATCAAGTTTACAAAAATGATAATTTTGGTCCTCATAATTTGTTTAAATAGAAAGAAGTTTAGACAAAACATAATTGGTCCTCCATGTCAGCATTTATTAACGGAGTTAGTTTTTTTAACGAAAATATTATTAATAGATATAGGGTGTATAGTTAAGAGTGTTATGTTTCAAAAAATTAAGTAGGACTATTATCCGCTAATTATGAATAGGCAGATTATTTATATCCAATTTCCTTTTAATGATGGAAGGTTTTAAGATACATTTCTAGATAATAGTTTTGGATTGCCACACATTTGTGTGAAGGTAAGGTCTGAAGCTTTATCTAACTCTAGCTACATAGACAATTGCTTAATTATGTTTAAACATTTTTTAAACTAGTTGTGAACATTAATAGTGAGGCATGTTTTCATACGCCTTGTAAATAGTACATTTTGCGAGGTATCAAAGGTTTGATGGGTACGTTGTGGTCACCTTATATATATAAACAATTTTGGTGCATTAAGAAGTGGTACTTGACCAAAATCGTGTATAGACACCGATCATTACCTACTACATTTTGTATAACCACAGTTCACATAATAAATAAAATAATCTTATTAAGGATATTCAGAATTACATATAAAAAAAAAGAAGTAAAATAGTCAGGGGCGGATCTACCCTTTACACATGGGTAGAGTCTGCTACCCCTGAATTTGCATTGCGATATGGAAAGAAATAAAAATTACGTTTTTGGTATTTCGTTACCCCTGAAACGGTTTTTCCGCTACCCCTAAAACTATTTTACGCTACCCCTCAAAGTTTTTTATGGTTTTTATTTAGATCCCGACGTTAAAATATGATCAAAAGCCCTTTAATTAATTAAACCCGAACAACTAACAAGTTTGTGCAATTTAAAAATACAAGTTGTAAGTCTAATGCATTTTTAATGGCTCGACCAGCCTAAGGCTCCGCCCCTTGGACCCCGCTTCTCTCGGGGGCGCTGCCCGAACCCCCGTTAGTCCCAAAAAAAAAAAAATGAACGCTACCCCTAAAACTTTTTTCTAGATCCGCCCCTAATAATAGTAAACATATTACAAGAAGTTGAAAAATAGATCACAAGAATAGAAACAGATTGCAAAAAAAGAAAAGAGAACATGATTTTTTTTAGATTTTCTGTTCAACATAGTTTCCTTAAAACAAAATTCGGGCCACCCAGGGTATAACGTGCTAAGTAGATTGTACTATAGGGATAAACCAAAAACCCGAAACAATAATGTCACACCCTGATCACACAGTATTGGAGGCATGCGGCATCATGGGTCATAGTGAGGTTACAGCGAACGACCTCTAAATGGTTCAACAAAAAGAGCCGTTTTTTATAATAAAAAACAATGACTTACAATTTGCAGCTGAAAAGTAGTGATAGTAGGACAATATTTGTAAATTTTGAAATACAAATGTTGAGATTTAAAAGCATGACATTCAAAGTGTAATTATGCAATGAAATCTCTCAAAAGAGCATAATAATGACCATGGCACCATACAAAATGCATCCTAATGATGAAAGCCATCCACACAAGGCAACAATCACTTACATGAGAATTCATACACTAAAAGAGGTTAACATAATGTTGGTGAGTACACAGGTTTATGACATAATAATAAACATATTGAACAGTTAAATGATAGATAATTATGATAAAGTGGTTGTATGATTATCTTGAATCTTGAATTTCGAACATTAATTGTTTACCGACTCATGGTACCTTTCCTAAGAATACCGAATGGCCAAGTATAACTGTCATGTACTCGGTGACTACGGAAATGGATCAGGATTGAGTGACCAATCATAAGCAGGGGCGTTAACCTAATAGATCTATTCAATAGTCATCTTTTCGTACAGAACTAATCAGATTCAATTAATAGAGGGATTTGATATAGCATGTTAATAACATGATATAATGATTGGGATAATGAACATAATATGTAATAATGTCAAACAATGTTTAAGGTTTCATGAATTTTCTCCCAAAAGTGTTTAAAACAATTTAAAAGAAGGGGTTGGGAAACTCACTTAAGCAAGGTCAAGCTAAATGATAAAGGGCAGGAATTAGCAACTTAGCTGTCCTAAATAATAATAAGGCAACTTAAGGTTCCATGGGTTGGCGTCTATATCACTCAATAAACTTGATCAAGTCTTGACTTTGATACCCGTTAGTATATTTATTATTCAAATAAATATATAATTTTTTTTCCACGTATGAAAAACAAATAATAATGAAATATATATATATATATATATATATATATATATATATATATATATATACAGGGTGGGGATATAATGAAAACCAAGCCCACTTTGGAAAACCTAGAAAACCAATCCCTTGGCCCTCATGCTTCCACATCACTAGTAAATCATGAGTACAAAAGGGCATAATTGTCAATTCAACCATGAACACTTTCTGGATTATGACACCTTTCTTACACAATTTCTGTAACATTTTCTCTCTTACTTTTTCAATTACCAAGACAGATTGGTTACATATGTAACTTTATTAAATATATAACAGAATTTTTCACTGCATGTTACATATGTAAATTTATCAGGATATGTATAACAAAAAAAATATAACAAAATAAATTTATATTAATTTATAAACAAACAATTACAAACAACAATAAACGTTACAAATTTGTTTATACGAACCGACATATCTAAAAAATTAACAAAAGAATAAACTAGCTAACAAAACAAATATAACTACCTAAAAATATATATATATAAAACCCTAATTATGCTTCATATCTTGATATTAATCTTCATCTTTGATGCAAAATCCATTCACCTACGAAAAGAAAACAAATCCATTAGTTGTTGATGTTTATTATAGAAGTGTTACATATGAAACTCAAGACTTGCATATGTGAACTAGTAGTTACATGTGTAAACCAACACTTAAATTATGTAAAAAGTGAGTTACATATGTAAACCAAGAGTTACATATTTAATACAAATTATAGAAGTGTTACATATGAAACCCAAGACTTGCATATGTAAATGAGTAGTTACATATGTAAACTAACACTTAAAAAATGTAAACAGTGAGTTACATATGTATACCAAGAGTTACATATTTAACACAATTAAATTTACAATTGTGTTTTGAAACAAAAAAACTTACATATGTAAACCAAGACATACAATGTAAACCAAACACTTAAAATATGTAAAAAAAATAAGTTACATATGTAAACCAAGAGTTACATATTGAACACAACTAAATTTATAATTGTGTTTTGAAACAAAGACTTACATATATAAACCAAGACTTACATATGTAAACCAACACTTAAAATATGTTAAAAGCGAGTTACATATGTAAACCAGGAGTTACGTGTTTAACACAATTAAATTTACAATTGTGTTTTGAAACAACTATTCGTTTATGAACTCTTATTAGAATCTTTGTCGCGCTCTTATGTTGTGTACTAGAAGTGTTACATATGAAACCTAAAGACTTACATATGTAAGTTAATAGTTACACATGTAAACCAACACTTAAAATATGTAAAAGAGTGAGTTACATATGTAAATCAAGAGCTGCATATTTAAACCAAGACTTAAAATATGTAAATAGTAAGTTACATATGTAAACCTGTACTTACATATGTAACCTTTTATATGTAACTCACTACAACATGAAAACATAAAACATGACAGAAACATCAGGAAATACTGAAAATACACCGGAGTCAAACACGTAGAGCTTACACATATGTAACATTTTTGTTATTTTTATGTGTTATGATAAATATTGAATTAAAGCCGATTTTTCAAAAAAAAGAAACTTAAAAAAGAAATGATACCGAATCACGAAGGGTTGATGTCATCAAAAACTCAAACCCAACATAGAAGACTCCGGCGAATCTGATGATGCAACGAGCAAGAGTCCGGCTAACAAGAGAACTTCCAACGAAGTAACAACACAAGTCCGACGAACTGAAACCACCGTGAATCAACCCTACTTCTTCGCTAACTGCCCCGAACTAACATACACAATTGATCAACAACTTTTTCCGGTCAAAATATGCAATTCCGGCCAAATGCGTTTTTCCGGCGACTTTGGAAAATTTCAGACAACCATAACTTGATCAAAACACAACGAAAATCACTTCTGAAAGTTGCCTTGGATTCGTCTTGACTAGGAGAACAATTATAGCACCATTGTTGATATGTTTTGGAATCGTTTTTCAGGTTCAAATATTCAGACCCGCGAAGAAGATGACCGGAAAAACTGAAAACAACTCTAACGTTAACGAAACTCAAAAATTAAAGGGAAGGTAGGTGGGTGACGGCGGATGTGGTAGTTGGTGGATAGTTGAACGGCGGTGGTGGTTAGTGGTGGTTGGTGGCGGAGGTGGTAGGTGGTGGATAGTTGAACAACGGTGGTGGTGGTTGGTGGCGGAGGTGGTAGGTGGTGGATAGTTGAATACTTGAACGGTGGTGGTGGTGGTGGTTAATGGCGGAGGTGCTAGGTGATGGCAGAGGTGGTAGAAGATGAACAAAGGTGTAGGTAGGTGATGGAGGAGGTGGATTATCTTGATTTCAAATTAGAAGGGGGAAATGGTTGGGAAAATGATATATTAATTCATTTGAAAAATGAATGATGTGATTTGAGAAAGGTGGTAGATGATGACATGATGTCTGCAAAAAGTAAAAGTCTTATTTTTTCTTCTTCCAATTCTACCCTTTTTGGCATAAAGACAAAAATCTTAGACATTAAAAAAAAGGAAAAAGAGATAAAAAGACAACAACCATTGGATGATGGAGATCAATGGATAAGAAGTGGTTTGCTAAGTTTTCCCAACTCAACTTGGTTTTCATTTTATCCTTCCTCTATATATACATATATATATATATATATACATATACCAAATATATAATTATGTTCACTGATAAATGAGATACAAAGAGTAATATTTAATTCGTTAAATATTATTATACATTTTGGACAACTTAGAAAAATATTAATATTTAAAGTTGACGTCCAAAATATACATTTTTTCAATACACGTCAAATACGCGGTATTTTGCAATATCTTAGAAAATAGTGTTCATGAAAATAACGTATTTTTATTTCAATTTAACCCAAATATAAACCGTTATATTCTAGGTTTCCGAAATGACATTTAGAAGGTTAAAAGTGTCGGTTTATTGGTTTCGTTTTTACAACTCGTTTCATGACATTTTTAGTTTCAAAACGCTTGGTAAACATTTAATATGGTGTTTTTAAGTCCCAAACTTTCAAAATACCAAGTTTAGTTTGTGAAAACCTAACTTACCAAAATTAGGGTTTTGACGTCTCAAAAGTCAAGGTTTCTTGTCGGTCTTTCTCTAAAACAATATTTTCCAATTTTGGTTTTCAAGTTTGTTTTGGTCACTAAAATATGCTATTTTTCTGTTCCAAACTCACTTATACCAAAACATAAGTGACGAAAATCATGAAGTCCAAAATTAGGGTTTTCTTTCAAGATCTATGTGTTCAAATGTTAGATCCATCAAAAGTGTTTTTACCAAACTTGTTGGTAATTAGTTTAAGTAAGTTTTTATGGTCTCAAACATGTCAAAGTCCAAGTTATAGATTTTTCACCATAAACCCTGGTTTTTCAAGTGTTTTACCGACGATTAAACACCATAAACATGTTACTTCAAGATTAACCATGTCTTTAAACAAAGTAGCATTTCACGTGATATAATATGCTAGATAATGGCACACAACTCAAAATACTAAAGGAATCCAAGATATTAGTCGTCAAAAGTAAGCATTTAGCCATCATCTTTAGGGTTTTGAACAAAGATTTCAAAGCTATGCATGTCTTTCAACAAGAATGCTATCTCAAGTAAGAAATCACTAGATACCTACATGGATATTGAAAATAGAGGTGAGATCTCAAGTTAGATAATCAAAGTTTAATGTTTTTATGAAAGATTTAGGGTTTTTGACCAAAGCTCATCAAAGCTTGCAATTTTTTATGACATATATGTCATTTCTAGTAAGATTTAGGAACAAGATCATGTAATAAGTGAAAGAATGAGAGAAATCCTCACAAAAAAGTGTGTAAAAATAAAAAATGAGCTAAGTGAGTTGTTGAATGCTTCCTTGTTAAGCTCCTATTCACTCTTCTAGCAAGGATCTTCATGAAAATGAGTATTCTCGATGATGTTCTAAAGAAGAGAGCCGATTTCTAGAGAGAGAGTGTGTGTGGAGGATGAGAGAAAGAAGGGACAGTGTTCTTGTGTGCTAGCTAGGGTTTTATGATAGAATGAAAATGAAATGAGATGGGATGTTATAAAGGGTAGTTCACAAATGTTTAGGGTTTAAGAGGAGGTTGTGGCCGGTTCAAGGAGTTACGGGTTAGGTTAATGAGCCGAGAGGGAGTGAGAGTTAAGTGAGTGAGATGATGGGTATGTGTTTAAGGTGTTGGGTGGAAGTACTTGTTTTATAAAAAGGAGGTCAAGAGATTTGAGGTTTAGTGGTTGCGGCTAAGTGAAAACTGAGAGGGAATCGGGTTCGGGTTTGGGTGCAACCGAGACAAAGAGAGGGAAGGTGAGCTAGGAGGGTCCAAGTCCAAGTGTGTGGTCTTGTGTTAGGTGCATGGACCGATTTTCATGGGGTGTTTAGGAGGGAAAATAAATTGAATCATGTATATGTATTAGAGAACATATTATCCCATGGTTAATAACACTTGGTACTTATGGAGACAAACGGGTTGGTTAGTGATGGGATTAGCACTTTGTTACAATCTAGTTAGGAAGGTAATTAGAATGAAAACAAGGTGGTGGTTCGGTTTGTTGTCAACCGACGAAGAGGAGGAAGAGGACGGGTTCGGATTGCCATGCAAAGGTGGCGGACCACCGGGTTAGGTCGAACGGGTCGAGGAGATTGAATATGAGTGTTGGGTTTAATAAGTGAACGCAAGTGATGATCTTGGATAGTTAATATAAATAAAACGTTTTACGGTTAAAAATATGACAAACACGTAAAATATTTATTAAACAATATATGGCTAAATATTAAACGTTGAGGTCATAAATTTAAACCAAAAAGGTTAAAAATATTTTAACGTCTAAATTTTTTGAAAGAGTGAAACGTACTAATTAAATAATGCAAAGTTGACAAAGAAATGTAAAAGTTTTTTTTATATTTCTTATTATTAAAATTCCAGTAATAAAACACAGAATTTCATTGTCAATAAAGTTAGATTATCAATATTGTCGTGAGTTAACTCAAGTTATGTGTCTAATGTTTACACGTATGGTCACCTAATTTAATTTAAAATTAAGTCTAATGCACAAATAGTCACATAAACAAGTAGTCAAACTTTAAGAGTTAACCTATAAATTTTACGGGTTGTCACAAATAACTAAAACAAGAGCGCACAATAGGGAGAAAATTAGAAATTCTTCAAAGCTTCAAGATATGCATTAGTCATGGTGTTGTGCTCTAACCAGACTTGAATCCTCTACAAATACACAACTCATGTGCATGTGAAGAGTATAAAGCAAATGAAGTCAACTCTCCACTTAATTCTGATATGAATGGAGTTAACTCACTTTTGAACTTCGTGTAACTGATGATTAGCATACATACAGTCAGACCATTTTCGAGTTCTGCATAACCAGTGGTTCAAGTCACACGAGCACTGTAACTAGTCAAATATACTAATGAAGGCTCTCAAGCGATGCGAGTGTGCGTCATAAAATGCCACATTACGCCCATCACCCGAGTCCAATGTTTTAAAAACCGGTTCGAACCGGCCGGTTCAACCGTGAACCGCCCTCCTCATCGGTTTTTTATATTCCGGTTTTTTGGCAATAACCGGACCGGGTTAGACCGGCCGGTTTTCCGGTTTTTTCCGGTTCAACCGGTTTTTTGATTTTTTTTAACTTTTTTTTTTATTTTTTATTATTTTTTAAAGTTTAAAACTTATATTTTCTTATGAAATACATATTTGATATTATTTTTGAGTGGATTATAATTGTATTTTAACTACTTTTGTTGGGGTGTACAAGTTTATTAGCATTTTTATAAAAATATATATATATAAATCCTCTAACCGGTTCAACCAGCCGGTCTAACCGGTCCGACCGGTCAAACCGGTCCCGGAAGGTAATCCGGTTCAACTAAAAAACCGGTTTTTAAAACATTGCCCGAGTCACGGGCACGGGGGTGTAGGGTGCGAAACACCCTGGCGATTGCCACTTGGTGTGTCTGTTTATAAGAAAAATACAATTCCATTGAAACTCCTACTTATAAATCACTTCAAACTTTAAGTGTCTGCCAATGTTTACGCTTAATTAGAAAAATTTTAATTGATTAAGTTTAAACCACAAATGTAAGTTTTAACCACACAACTTCGAGCATTGATACCTCATTCATCTTAGCTCTGATTTGGACACTGTTTAGTTTGTATTGATCCTCTCACATAGAAAAATATAAACGAGCTACTTAATAATTATATTAGTAACGAATATGAATAATTATTTGTGTCCAAAGTAGGTGAAAAGACATATTTTCACTAAAATGTCCAACTCATTTAAACATATCGAAATTGTTTATGCATTGATGGAATCAAAAACCAAACATGTTTAGATAAAGAAGGACGAGTTAAAGTTTTCGCATAAGTTCTGGAAATGCCACTCTAGTATACTATGACAACGTTAGCGCGGTATATTTATCAGGAAATCTCGTCCAACATCACAAAACTAAACATGTGGAGCTCGACATCCATTTCGTACGTGAAAAGGTCGCTCAAGGTGAAATTCATGTCCTCCACACTCCTTCGCGTCACCAAACCGCAGACATATTTACAAAGGGTCTACCACATGTTCTGTTCGATGACTTCAGGGACAGTCTCAACATCCGTCAACCTCTTGCTTCGATTACGGGGTATTTTGGAATAAGTAAACAGTCAATCATATCAATTGTAATACTGTATAGATAGCAAGTGTGCCAAATCATATATCAATCATGATATTGTATAGATGGAAAGTATAGGAAACCCTAATGGGTCACTTGCATTATATATATGGGATTGTGTAATGAGAAAGGGCAACCAATTCTATAAACTCTATTAGACACATCATGTGTCAGTAAACATTCTATGGAGAAACAATAGCGAAAATGATGTTTTAAAATGCATTAATTCTAAACTCCTCGCTAATAATAGCATGTGTGAGTGCAACTTAGTTAAGAGTTTACCAAGTGACTTAGTACCCACTGGTTGGTAAGAGGATCCCTGATTAGGTGAGACTAGCTATTATAAGTATACGAGATCGTTATGCAACTAGCTAGGGGTTGCCAGATTAGCATATCACATAGTTGGTTGAAAGATTGCCTCGAGTGCATGTTGTTAAGCAGTATGATTGTTGAAAGTGGTGACGACCAGTCGACCACTTAGAGTTTTGTATAACTTCGGTTATATGAAACTCGTATATGAATTATTATGATAAGATTAGGCAAGGCATTTTAACATGGGCATTAGTTAATAATAAAAAGGCGAACAAGGACAAGAAGCTGTAGTAGAAGTGCATGCATCGGGTTACCTAATGAAATAAAGCTCTAGTATTACGAAGAACTTGGCTTGTAAATTATGTTATTTGTAAAGTTAGTCGTTATGAATTATATTTTTTATAATGTTTTGTAAGTAATTTCGATTTATCCCTACAAAATTAATTGAAAATGTTGGTGCATCAACGGTCCGATCCCGTTTTTGTTACAAATTTGAAAAGGCTACCCTAAATTTAGAGGAAAAAAAAAGGAATATGAAAAATTATAAATAAGGCTATCCGTAGTGGGGCTCCATGGAGGCGCCATGGAGCCCATAACGCCCCTATAACGCCCATCTCCCACCCCCCGGGGCGCCATGTTAGGAGAAATGGGGCTTGGGCGTTACCAGCATCACGCCTCCCCCTCTCTCACTTTCCGGCGCCATGGGCGCTATCCCCACTACGGTGGGGCGCTATAGGGGGCGCCATAGCGCCATCACCATCTCCCACTACGAAAAGCCTAAGGGTTGTATAATTTATTTATTTTGCCATTATGTTTGTGCGTTGGGTTATCAATTTGGGGCATTAAATGCCTGTTTCCATTGCCCAAAGCATCATCTGTCCTAGGTGTCAGTACCATTATCAAATCACTTGATTTTACGACAATCACTATCTTACCAATATTGCAGGTAGATTAATGGGTAGATTTGTTTAAAGGTAAATTTGATTTACTAACGGCGTGTCATTGGCCTATTCAATCATTTTTATTTTTTAAATATAAAATATAGTTTCGAGTTCTGATATAAAGATTATTTTTATAAAAAAAACTTAAAATAAATGAAAAAACTTAAGACCCTTAAAATCAAAGTTAATAGGCGGATTAATATGTGTGTCGTTTAAAAAATAAATAAATGGTTTTCTTTAAATGACAATCTTTTAATGAAATTCAGAGGAGATTAGTATTAATCAAATTCATTAAATTTACATGTTACACGACTCGAACACTCACTAGATGATGAAAAGAGTACATCATTTACAAACTAAAATACTATAATTTTGTCTTGTAAGTTGTAACTTGGTTTTTATTGTAACAATTACGAATCATCAATGACTCCTCTCTTCAAAGCCGAAGGCTTTATGGGCCAACATGTCCAATGATCAATAAACAAATAAAATGGTGGGCTACGATGTTAGACTAAAATATTAGAGAAACTTTTTATAAAAAACACGTAAATGTAATGGTGTAAAACTACAATGAATAAAACTTAAAAGAAAAAAGAACAAAAAGAAATATTAAGAAATGATAACGAAAGAAACATAAATAGAAAAAAATTGTTGCTTGCCATGTGGCACAATAGGATAGCTATTCGAAATATTGTTCAGTAGAACAAAAGACAATTTAAACTTGTAATTCAAAGTTCCAATTCAATTTTTATATAGGTTAATGGGCTCTAGGAACCAACTCAATCCTTTTCTTCATAAGCCCAAATCTTTCTTTAATTAAAAATGAAGGTTTGTTAACTGAGCCCATTGGAAGATTGGGTTAAACTATGAAGTAGTCACTAAAAGATAAATGAGAAAACTTATTGTGGAAAGTTCAGATCTTGTGCCATTCTTGTGTCTTTTGAGAAATCATAAGCAAGCTAATTCAATGAGGTCAGATTAATAAATTGTTAACTAAGCACTAAGCTCTTATACCACTAGTTGAATCAAAACACATGAAAATTTTTCACTGATGAATGGATTTTTTTTAGTAGTGAAAGGGTTTGAGTTTCATTAAAGAACGAGGGATATAATCTGCGTATTAATAAATGTACAACTAAGGAACAATAAATTGAATAATTGCACAAACTACACTACACTTAAGTAATAAAACTAGTTACTTGTGTTGATATCCCCCTTTAAGCGGAACAGTGGCGGACCGAGACGTAGACTCGTACGAAAAAAGTTCAAACTGAGGTCGAGGCAAACTTTTTGTAAAGATATCTGCCACCTGAAGCTTGGTTGAAATAAATTTTATGTATATTTTCCTGAAGCAACAAGTTCACGAACAAAGTGATAATCCAGCTCGATGTGTCTAGCACTCTTGTGAGAGACAGGGTTCTGGGTGAGAAATAAAGCGTTGTGATTGTCACATAGCAGTGTGGGACGATCAGGAGGTAAAGCATGTAGTTCTTGAATTAAATGGGTGATCCATACAATTTTGGCAGATGTATTGGCCATAGAGATCGTGGGTTGTTTATTTGCACTCCACGAGACAAGATTACCGCCGTGAAATATTAAATACAGTACGTGGATCTTTGAGTTTCAAGATAACGGACCAAATTTGCATCAGAGAAACCAAGAATAGTTGTTTTGGTGGGCCTGCTATAATGACAACCATAAGCCAAGGTGCCTTTGATATACTGAGTATAAGTTTTACCTCCTGGTAATGGGCCGTGGTTGGGGCTTGCTGGAATTGGCTGACTTGATTGACAGTGAATGAGATGCCAGGCCGAGTTATGGTTGAATATTATGGTGATTGTAATGGTCATCCCATGATACCATGATCCCAAGCCATTTTTGGTGCCACCTCATCTTTTCCCACTCCCATAATCCCAAGCCATTTTTACTTGTAATACCTATCCCACAATCCCATGATCCCAAGCACTTTTTTTATATTTTTTATTCAAGAAAATTAAATAATAACTAAAATAAAATAAAAAATTACCAACTCCTAAAAAATAAAAAAATTACCAATTCCTAAAATTACTTATTTATATTTTTCGAAGAGTTTGGCCTTAATTTTATCAACCAAGGCACGAGACGCGTCGACCAAATCTTTTACCGGTTTAACAACCGTCTCGATCTCACGACACATTTGTTCGCGTTCCAAAATGTCGAGTTGTTTATTTCTATCCTCTCGGGCATCTCGTGCAAGTTGGAGCTTTTCCATTTGGATTTCGTTAAATGATCCAAAATGTTCGTCCCAATTTGAACTCGAAGACGCTTTGGCCTTCCCCTTTCCCTTTAGTTTGGCTTCTCGTTTAGCCTTTTGACAACCCATTGGAAGGGGTTCCTCGGGTGGGCTCGTTGGAGACAATCCCTCGACGTTGAGGTCGATAGGAGTCCTTCCTTCGGATGGGCTACTAACGTAGGTGTTTGACTCGGACGTTTTGGTTCTTTTGGAACCACCTTGGTCACCACTTTCGCACCCTTGGTCCACCGGAGCCGCCGCTCGCCATTTTGGGGATTTCTTGCAAAGCTCCCAACACTCCATTTTATCAAACGCAACCCCCTTGCTCTCTATTTTGTATCGATGATGTGCCGCCATGAGGATGTTGGCTTTCGAATGCCCGCTTTTTCGTTGAGCCATTTGATTTATATAAACCGCTTTTTCGTTGGTTCATCGAACAAGTTTCGTTGAGAGGCCGGAATCGGTGGTTCGTTCTCGGGTTGGGTTGAGAAAAAGTTGTGAGACATGGTGATTGTGATGGTTGAGAAAACAAAAGTAATTTGAGTTGGTGTGGGTGAAATGTGTGGAAAAGGTGTGTAAAAAGGGGGTTTAAATAGGTAAAAAAGGTAAAAAAAATATATATTTTTTTTTTAAAAAACGTCAAAAGGACCGTTGGGTGGGGGGGGGGGGCACTCCAACGGTCACCTCTCCCATGCATTCCCCCCTCGGTAGCCCAGTCCAACGGGACGATCCCGAGCCCCGAGTCCCGAGCAATTTTCCTGGTGTTCCCGAGGCTCCCGTGAATCCCGAGCTCGGGAGTGGTCCCAAACTTGAACCATTACAAACACCCTTATAGAGCTCTTACAATAGAGCGATAGTGAGTGGGGTTATGAAAATGTTTACCCGTGGAGACAAGGGAGATATCAGTGGCAAGAGGGGTGTGGGCTGGCTTAGCATCCATCATTTTAGCCCCTTCGAGTATCTCTTTGGTGTACTTAGATTGATTTTTTTTTTTTAAAAACCATGTTTGGTGTGCTTGACTTCTAGCCCAAGGAAGTAGTTGAGTTCACCTAGGCCTTTGATAGCAAACTCGTTTTAATTTGATGATGAATGCCTTCATGATGTCTCCTGTTAAGATTAGGCCATCCACATAAACTAATAAGTAAAGAATGCATGAGTCAAGTTTAAAGATAAAGAGGGATGGAACGGCCCGGCTACACGTGAAGCCATCTTTAAATAAGAACATGCTTAATCATTGGAACCTGGTGGTTTAATTAACAGAAGATTGGTCTTTAGTACACCGCCATTCAAAAAATGTGAATTTTTATCATATTCTGGATATCTATATTATAATTGTACTAGTCGGAAACCCGCGCGATGGTGCGGTAGTGATAATTTGTAACGCGGTACTTGTTTCTGTATATGAAATATAATTTATCGTATTTGACTTATTATTACTTTACTTATATAATATCATTAAATATAAAAAATCATTAAATAGATTGTTTAACTTTTTAGTTTCCATTAAAAAAGATAGGAAAAGTGGATTTTAATAATCCAAGTTATTACCAATTGGCCAATATTAATCCAATTTCAAAATTGGCCAACATTAATCCCAATTATTAAGGTGTTTGATTTCATTGGACCCCCGTTAAGTTTTCCTTAACTCCGTTAGTTTTTTGCTGACGTGGCACTGATTAATAAAAGCCACGTAAGATGTCACATCAGCAAACAACTAACGGAGTTAAGGAAAACTTAACGGGGGTCCAATGAAATCCAACACCTTAATAATTGGGATTAATGTAGGCCAATTTTGAAATTGGGATTAATATTGGCCAATTGGTAATGTGGTGGTGTCACGTGACAACCTATTTCTTTTTGTTTTGCGGGGGGGGGGGGGGGGGGTGTTTCTTATGTAAACACAATACACTTAGAACATGAGTTGGTTGTGTATTTGGTTCGTTAATCAGCTTTACACTTTTTTTATGTAGCATTATAGTAATGCAACTGTTTTGTTTACTATGTTATACCATTGCAACGAACGAATTGGAAATCTAGTTTAAAACAAATTAATTAAACATTTTATGGTGAAAAACAAGCCGAGTGAATCCGAGCTCAGTTAAGCTTGATCCCGGCTAATATAACTCTTGTATTTAAGTTTTATCATGGGCATCTCCGAGAAATGTAAAAAAAAAAATGTGATGAGAATTGTAATAATAACAATGGCCCTTATAATTATAAAGTTAGAAAGTCATATATAAAAAGTAAATAATGTGATGAGAATTGTAATAATAACAAAAATAAACAAAACTAACCTATTATAACCAAATGTTTGAATGTAATAATCAATCAAATCGTAAGTAATAGCAAAGCTTTTGATCAACCTTTCATAATCAATATTCTCTAATATATCATATCCAATAGAATTATTAAATATAATATGGTTAGAAGTGCAATATAGAAAATAAAAGATAAAAAAAAAACAAAGATAACAAAAGTTTACAAAAGGAACAACATTAGAACATAGAAATAAAAAAATAGAGTAAAACTTTGTCAATTACATTTACTAATAACACTGTATGTCTTTTAAATTTCACAAATTTTCACTCAGTTACCTTTAGCCTAACAAACCTTACACCGAGCTTTATATTGTACAAAAGTTACACTGATTGTCATTTGGCAGAACGAACAAAATTAGGCCAAATGACACTGAGTGAAACTTTATGAAGTTTAAGGACATCCAGTGTTATTAGCAAAAGTATAGGACAAAACTTATAAAATGTTGCAAACCTAAAAGAAAAATTTTGCAATTCACTCTACAAATATATAGTATGAATTCGATACTTACGAGATTTGAATTTGAGACCTAAGAATTTACTACATGTATTTTCCCACCACACTACCTAACTCATTTGTAAATTTAACTATCTTCATACATATATACACACTAGATCCCGAGATTCGCGCGTTGCGCGAAGCGGTGTATATGTACACCAATTAATCACAATGACATAATGCATTTCATGAGTAACGAAAATATAACCGTTGATCCAAGACGATCAGTTCAGTTCCAGTGTAATCATCTTGAAGCAAATTCATGTGGGAATTTATAAATCATTAGCATGGCAAACAATTATGTGAAAAGTAAAATAATTCTCTTTTTTAAACTCTAAAAGACCAACACTTGATTCAAGTTTAGCAAAGTATAATAGCAAGAAAAATAACTACAAACTGCAAAAATATAACTTTAGTTACGTTGTTTCCATAATGGTAAAAAAATTGTTAGTAATTTGAAGTTGTCACCTGGTTTTACGGTAAAAATTACATAGAAACTGAAGTCGAATGAACAATAGAACAGAAGGTAATATTAGGTAGAATGGCTACTAATTTGTTTCACCTTTACTCATCAACTAATGCATTTATGATCAACTTCTCTATGTAGCTTTCAGGGGCTGACATTATGTCTAAAAGTATTTATAAAGCCTTGGTACCAAACTTCATCAGATGAAGCAAAGAATCAGCAATAAAGATGTCCTCTATTGCTAATTCTTTAATTCCTTGCTTCATCCAAGCAACAATTCCACATCATGATCTAAACATGCATACACTACATTAAAAGAAACAAAAGAAAAGCATCCACAAATCATATGGCTTTTCTTCTACAAATCACGACCTTTTTTCTTATGTATTCTTGACCTAATTATAAGATATTATTAGACAGATTCAAAGTTATGGTGAAAAGAATTGCAGGAATAATGGGTTACTCGATACCTGAGAAGCTTGACTCGCAAGCCATGTAACCTAAAAAAACATTCACTAAGTTGCAGAACACTAACCTGTAAAAACCAAAAAGTTGCAGCAAATCGAAACAGCCCATGTTCCTCCGTTCAAGCAACAACCAAAAACCATATCTAACACTTTAGGTCGCAAGATTCGCGCGTTGCGCGAAGCGAAGGGATAACGCTAATACGGGAAAACGAAGCATAATGAAGTGTATGTCACTGCAGATTTGAAGTGTTCAACAATCAGCAACAAAATTAGATTTCAACATTGATTATCATCAAAAAAGTGTTATTGCATTATATAAACTTTTCTACTAACCAACTCATAAAAAACACTATCTTCTTGAGTTAATATAAAACTGACTATTCCTACCTTCAATTCTTCAAGAGAAAACCCTGTTGCCCTCTCTAAGTTTCATGTTGTATTTCAAGGTTTGCCCATGAACCTCCAGTCAAATCCTTTTGGGCCTACATCTTGCAACAAAAAAAAATAGAAGTGTTAACAGTGTTATCATGTCAAAAAATTGAGACATGTTCAACAAAAACAACCATTGTAACCATAAACCTTCACAATTGCCTTAACATGCCATTTCATGAAGTTCACCAAGGAAAAAGCTAGTAACAAAACAAAAGGCGTGAAGGGTTATAAAATAACAGATTAAGAAAGTATACAGTGTTAGTAGGTTTATTTTGGTTGTCTTGTTTCCTTTCGATTCAACAACTTTTTCCAATGTCTCTAGATCCCAGTCTTCCATTGTCCCTAAGATTCCACACGAAGAGATTAATTACCCATATCAAATCACTGAAGAAGAAAGTAAGAAACCAAATAAAATGAAAGAACAAAAACGTTGAAGCATCACCTTCATCACGCTTATCACTGAAAACACAAATCTTTCCACGCTTCCTTTGTACATTTAAAATGTGAGAAAACTTGCATCATTTGAAACCTTTTGCACACTGACCAGCCTTGAAAAACTCACATAATATCAAATTTAGCTCCACTCCTGACAATAATCATAGCACATGAGATGATTAACATTTTTGGCGGATAAAACTTAATTTCACAGTTTCACATTGGACGATTATTTCATTCATGGATAATGATTTCAAATGGGATTATTATAGTATTATGTTTCTTTATCAGTTCTTTTTGTATTATTTCCATCTCATCTTCTTTTAACCTTTAAAACATAATGAATGCTAGCAGTAAGAAAACCCAAAATAACAACAAATGGTAGCCAAACATTTCTATAAACAATTGGTGTGCCGAGAAAATAAAACACAAACACATTAAGCAATGTAGCAACAAAAAGGCAGAATATAAAGTTAAGACAGAGCAAACAATATGCAGACCAACAACCAATCAAAATTAATAAAATTATATGGATTGAACATAAGTAAGCCCGCAGAGGGAATGATTGACAAAAACACAACCATAAACATCCATAATAAGCAGAAATACAACCAAAAGTAAAGAGAATGACAAAAGAGAACTAACCTGAAGATGAAGATGAAAGACAAACCCAAGAAAACTTGAAAAAAACACAGATCCTGTCAGTCACTTCTGATTATAAACACTCATGTTACAATAAACAGGCCATCGTAATTCCTAAGAAGTTATTGGGATGATTATCAAATCTTAACGTCAAGAGCCTAGGTCTCAGATCTGATCCCAAACCCACAATTATTTATGAATAGTCTCCTTCCAAGATGGAAGCCCTAATTAAGCAACTAACAATTCATCCAAGGCATTATAAAATCGACATAACTTTGAGTTAAGAAACCAATTACCTCAGATAGAAATTCTTAAAGCAGGTTCCAATGATGGAAATTTGAGCAGAGGTGTGAATAGTTGTCTCCCTCTGGCCTATCGGAAAATAAATTAGGTCATTTAAATTGAAACCGCAAAGAAGACGAACTGACCTGCATACGCAAAACCCCCAACTGCGGCGGCTTCTTTTTGAACAAACATCCTCGTCTTCGCTATTGGATCCATTTTCTGAAGCTCCTTTTCATCAATTCAGATCTGTTTTTTTTTAAGATAAAGGAGAGTGATCGACATTAAATGGCAGGTATGGAGGTGGTGTCTGCTCCTATTCAACGTTAATATAACCCGTAATGAGGAATAGGTTACGATCTACGGGAAGAAGAAACTTTGAAGGGTTTGTAAATCTCCATTCCACTCGTAGTTCTCTCAAACTCGAACACGAAACTATCGACGTCTCTTCACCGGGAGATGAGAAATCTGAGAAGAAGATGATTACGACATGGATCTGAGATTAGGATTCAAGATTAAATGTAATCCATGATGATGAAGCACATGATGATGATCGATTTTTTAGGGATCATTATCATCATCGTTGCTTGATTTGATCTGCACACATAGTTAACGCTATGTTCCCGAGTTCACTTAAAAAGAGAAAAGAAAGGAAAGGAAAGGAAAAGAAAATGTATTTGTGTTCCTGAATTTCATTTAAGGAGAGAAAGGAAAGGAACATAAAAGATGTTGTGTTCCCGAGTTTCATTTAAGGAGAGAAAAGAAAGGAAAGGGAGGGAAAAGTAGGCTTATTTTTTAACATTTTGTTTCCTTCCAATTTGGAAAGAAAGTGGAGAGAAAAGAAAGGAAAGTTATCCCTCCCTTTCCTTTCTCTCCCTTTCCACCCTTTCTTTTCCTTTCTTTTCTTTTCTCTCCGTTATTTAACTCGGGAACATAGTGTAATAGAGAGAATAGTGAGTGGGAGGGATGGGTGCGAAGGTAAAGCTGTAAGTACTGAAATAAAAGGTAGGGGAGAAGGACAGAAGGTAAGGGGCAACAAAAGTATGGGGGTTTCACTATGTTACCGGAAACTATTCATCAAAACACCAACTTGAATAAAAATGCATAAATGTCTTGTACATTGTGTTTGGGAGAAGGTACATTCCAAGAAACACTATTCATGGACTTCCTTATTGTTAATAGGGAGTAATATTTTAAAAAAATTATATAACACACACACCCACACACACACACATATATATATATATATACTAGATTATATACCCGTGAGCTTCACGGGCTGTGTATAAAATTTTACAATACATGTTAATCATTAAAGTAAGGCAATCTTTTATCAAAGTATAGTTTTAATTCATAAAGCTAATAGAATGTCGGGTATGTTGATATTAAAGATGAAAGTTTGTTTCATTTGAGATAATAGGTTGGGTTATTAAAAAATTAAAATACAAAACACATATATGAAACAAACAAAATCTATAAAAACTTTCCATTATTGGATTACAACAATTAAACTAAGAACAATAACATAGCTACATCTATATATGAGCTGGAGTTTTCTTTTTGCTAAAAAGCCTATCAAAGATAATCATGAATCGTTAGCATCCTCACCATCAATGGTATGAATTCAAGTGAAAAACTTGACATTTTGGCTTGTATGTGTTGGACTAATCTTGTAATTGGTCAAAAATTCTTTTCATACTTTGCATAACGATGTTGTCCCCAACTCTTACAACATATGTGATGTTAACAATGATAACCCTAAAATATTTGAAAGTGATAAACTAATGAAACTCGAAAGCAAGCCCTGTAGTTGAACAATAAAAATAAAATTATTACCTTTTATATTACAACACATTTGATATATCATATATATGCATTCATCATTCCACTCGTCGGATAAAAAAAAGATTCCAAGAACAGGTGCATATATAGAAGAAAATTAAAAAAAAAATCAATATGATAAACTGAGGAAAGCATACAATCAAAATCTTTAAATATTAACAGGTATACAACAGATTTATCACACATACACATGCATCAAAACTTGTATAACACTCAGGGCTTTAATAGAACCAATGAGCATAATTTTAAGAGATATAGATTAAGCGAACAAAAAAGTTTGCATTAGGTGCCCTTGCAAACACCATGAAACAAAATCAAAGCCCAAATTAATTGTTCAATACACAAACAATGAATGAAATATATGATGAGCGACAAATATTAGAAGGTCACCGCATATTGAGTCTTTGATCAATATGCAAAATAGCCATCAGAAGTTCTTTACTCACATCAATGTTTAGGAGAAAAACTAAAGAATCAGATGGACTTACAAAAAGACTGCTGACAATACCCTTATACCGAATAAGTAGTCGTATCCAACTTTATGCCCAACAAATCACGCAACACATCATGAGTCATGCTCCCCAAGATAGCTAAGTTTGCATCCAGAGTATATATTTGAAATAAAAAATGCATATAAGACATGTTACCTTCAAAAAATGGAAATTTTCAAGAATAGATAAAGATACTATGCCTCTTTTGTCGGTTAACAGCCAGTGCTACAAGCTCTTCAATTTTATATTGTGCAGCTGCAAGCTCTTCATCCTTCTCACACTTCATTTGTTGTACCAAACCTATACCAATGCATTTAAAGGGAGAACCAGAACCCTCTGTCCTTAATGCATTTTTTCTTAGTTTTTTTATGGTGAATTTGAGAACAGTGGAGCAGAACTATTAGAGACTTAGAGTTAACCTGATCAACCAATGCCTCCATGTCTTAAACTGCTTTCCATCAAGATAGCACAAAAGAATTAGAAAACACAAAGGAAAATAACCTTAGAACAAACAGAATGACAATCAAATAATAAGATCTTACATAATAATGACGGATTTGACCCTTGAACTCATCAGCAAGCAAACAGATCAAAAAAGGTCTTCCCCATCCGTTGGTCACATTAATCAAATCCAGCAATTGCAGGTTTAATTAGGGTTTTATTAGGACAACGGTAAGTAATAGAGTTTAACATAGCAAATTTCAGAAATGAATTAGAAGACCACCGAAGATTTAATTAAACTCTAAGATGAAAGATAATAAGATGATACCACTTTGAGACGAAGACGATGAATTTGCAGATTCTGGATGCCGAAGAGCTTTTGAGAAATTATATTACTGATCGACGCTAATACTCCGACCGTTAAAGCCTGCAAATAAGCAAAACTCGATTCTTGAAATCAATAGTTCTTTTAAAAACCGCAATTAAAACCTAAAATAACCAAAAACGTAAGTGATGGACACGAAATCTACTACTCAACAATAAAATCTACTACTTACGTAGTGAACATCGGTTTCATCGAGAACCGTAGCGAAATGAAGCAGGCGCTCTCCCTATTTCTCGTCTCTCCTTTCATCTGGATCGAAATCGATGCTGGAACAACTGATTCATGATGAAGCCCGCCACTGATCTTTTGCTCCTCCTCTCAGATTTAGGTCTTTCAGCATTGAGATACAGATCTAGATTTTTTATCGTGAGAAATTATGAGAGAGGAAGAATTTTAAAAGGAAAGAGAGAAAGTGAAAGAATGAATTATGATATGAGAGAAAGAGAAAGGTACGGGTGAAGTGACTCAAAATTCAAATTCAAATTTCAAACCAGCTAAAGACAAACATATGCATTACGAAGGAGCAGCAGATAGAAGTATAGATTAATTAAAAGAAACTATATATTCTAGGAAAATTACAGATGGCATCATATTAAGAGGTGTGGGCTAGATTATTGCCACCTAATATATTAAAGGTTCCTTTATTATATAGTAGATATATATTAAAAGTTTCGGGCCCTAGGTGGTCGCCTTTCCCGCCTAGGTCCCACTGCCCATTTGTTTTACATAATAAACTATAGTATCGTGAATATTTGGTTTTGTTTATCAAACTAGTTTTCAATTATCGGGAAGCTAACATGAGTACACAAAACGTTACATTGTTATAACACAATTTATAGAAAACGAAAGCACACAAAAATATTGTGTAACGACGTTAATATCCGAAACCAAACGCTCCAATTATTAAGCCAAGTAACTAAAAATTATGTTACATAATTGTACCCACTATACCACTAATTCATGTTTTTACTGTGCACCATAAGACCAAAATAAAAATAATAATAAAAAAACAAATTCACGTTTTAGGATAAGACAAAAAAAGGATAATGATGCAAATGTCTTCGTCCACTAAAAAACAAATCATAACTCACCTAATTAGCAAAAGTAAGTAAGGGTCGAATCCGGAGGAGTAGGTAAAAAGTGTTTTGAATGGCTAATTAGTTAACTTGGAAAATAACTACATATTGAATTTTTAATTAAAAAAAAAGCTAGCAAACTTGAATTTAGAGTTTTGAAAACAATGAATGAGAAGACGATCCTCTCTGGTTCAGGTTTGTGAAAGCGGTTGTTCTTACTTAACTAGAAAGTCATTAAGAGTGACCGTGTATAGGTTTAATCAAGTGATGGTGTCGTTTCCAACTTAAATGGTTTGAACGTGCATAACTAACAATTCATTCAAAGTTAAAAGCAATGAAGTGAGAATCTTTTAACTTAGAAGAAACCAACTTGAATTAATCAATAATGCAATCCAAAATGTTAAGTACATAATAAGCAACCCACAAACAAGACAAATCCTACACTCGGAGAGAATCATGGGTGATTTCATGGAATAATCGCCAATCGGTTAAATTGAACAATTGCAGCATCAAAAATTGAAATTCAAAACGAAGGCATGCTCCAGAATCGCCTCTAAAAGCTCCAAAAACGGTTGTGTGAAGGTTAATTTTCATAACCTTAAGTTAGGGTTAAATAGGTGCTTAAAAATCAAAAACTTCAGAACTTGCCGACCAAGACCGCAAATTGCTGCCTCAGCCTGATTTTTTCTACCTTGGCCACTGATTTACGGTGGTGCTGTTAGAGGCTCGGAGCAACCTCCGCTTGTCCCCAACTTCCTTTTTCGCATTACACAACGGGAGATGCGTATGTGTTTTTATAGACTAGTATTTAATATCGGTTGTATGTGGAAATGACGAATATGTCTATGACTGTTTACGAGAATGACGGTCCTCAGCATCATAGATAATCTTATGTCAACACGATTTTGTAATTTTTTCCATTTTCTCTTTTTAATATAACTAGTTGGTAGAAAAGAACTTTGCAATGGGATATGATCGACATAAATCTTTAAGAATACATATACAAGAATTTGTAGAGAATTATTTATTTTCATTCTTATAGTTTAACTGAGGTTTATTGGATTTTAATAATCCAAGTTATGCACAGTTGGCCGATAATAATTTCAATTACGAAAATTCCCTACAATAATCCCAATTATCAAGGTATTGGAATTCATTGGACCACCGCTAAAAATATCCTAACACCGTTAGTTGTTTGCTGACGTGGCAACTTATGTATATTATTTAACAAGTTAACAAAACTAAGGGACCATTTATGTCATTTCTTAAAAATATATAAAAATCACCAAACAAACACATCGTTCACCATCTTCACCCGGTGATTTTCCCGTCCGGTGGAAAGCCTAACATCGCCCCTAAAGTCGCTCCTTAGTGCAAAACGGATGGAACGGGCTCGAATCGATTTCTCCGACGGTGATGGGGCTGACTTCAATGGAACGGGTCGGAATCATCTTCTTCTCCGACGGTATTAGGGCAAACCAACGCCACAACTGAAACTGAAGGTGAAAACGATGATCCGTGGTGTCGGATTTGATGATGTTGTGACCAACGGAACCTCCGACGGTGGCCCCGCCAAACGGATGGAACGGGTCGGAATCGAAGACCTACATGTGATTTTTGTGTTGAATACGAACCAGAGACGAGTCAAAGAGGGATGTGGGTTGAACGCCGCGAGGTCGCCGGCAGGAGTGCCGGCTCCTTTCTTTCTTCTCCGTTCTTCTATTTTTTTTTCTACTTTCTTTTTTATTCAAGTAAAGAGCCATTTAAAAAAACACAATTGCCCCTCCATTTTAAGAAGTTTTATAAAAACAGTCCTCTATTTTTAAAAATTACAATACCTTCATAATATTAACGGGGTTAGGTATTTTTAACGGATGTCCAATATATTCCAATACCTTGATAATTGAGATTATTGTAGGAAATTTTCGTAATTGGAATTATTATCGGCCAACTGGGCATATTGGATTATTAAAATCCAATAAACCTTTAACTAAAAGCTAATAGTTTTCTAAATTAATTTTTTTTAAACCTTTCACTTTTCATTTTTCATATTTTTTTAACATAATTTTTTTAAAAAATAACATCATATTTATATTTATAAATATTTGAACACTTAGTATTTTTTATAGGGATCCACACCATAGCATTAAGTTAAAAGGCTATAACCTATAAGTCTCATTTCTCATATATCTTTTTATTTCAAATAAATGAAGTTTTTCTTTCTCTTACTTTCACACATGATCACTCACTAAAAATATGGGGTTCGATGATTAGCGGAACTCTATATGGGGATTCAGGATTCTCTTTAATTTTTCATAAATTATATGGTGTATATGATTAGTGGAACCCCATATATATGGGGATTCACTTTAGTTTTTCTTAAAATTAAGGTATGGTGTATAGGGATGAAGAACCTAATGAATAAGAAAATAGATAGAATTAGGGTTTTTTTTCTCCAAATCATAGAAATGGGAATAGGACTAGAGATCGTGTTGTGGGTGCTCTTATGTAATAACATTTCTAACTTTAATCAAGGATCGTCTTTATATACTAGGGAACCAACATAACGAATAGTAAAACTGTTCACGAAAGGATGTTAGTTGAGTCTTATAACTGTCCACGATTAGCAATATTCAGTTGTAACGCATTAACAGAAACTTAACCCATGAATAGTAACAAGGTTACTAGTAAAGTATAAATTTGCTACCAGTTAATATTGTTGCGGTTGATATTGAAAAACAAAGTTATTGTCGATCATGAAAGCTAGTTGCTACTAAAAACAAAGTTAGTTATTTGATTAAAGCTACTATCGATCACCAATGTTGCTATTGATGACCAACTTTGCTATTATTGACAAACTTTGTTACCGACATTTGCTACCGAGGCAGATTTACTACCGAGTCCAGTAGTTTTCACCGATGAACATATTTAACGTTCATAAGCAAAGTTACTATAAAATTTTAAGTTTCTACCAAAACTTATTTGAGGTAAATTTCTATGTATCAAACATATGTGAGCAACTTTTAGTCTACTTAAACCTTGTCAAACTAGAAAATATAAAAATATACTAAATGAGCAGCACGACCATTAATTATTAGGGCTTTGCCTCTTAAACATCAACATAGACGTCGAGACTTGATTTTCTATTTTATTTTTAAGTATAATTCAACAACACAAATAAAGTTGACAACCTTAAAATTACCAGCATATTGTTGCACGATCCACAGTGGAGGATGTACTTCATAGAAAGGGATAGCGTCCGCAACTCCTGAACTTGCACCGCGTAGTGAGAATTTTTTTTTAATATTTTAGGCATTTCGTTCCCCTGAGCTTTTAGTCTAGATATGTCACTAACATGATCATGAAATAACTTTTATGGGCATTGTCAGTTTCACATACCTTATACTTCAAGAAACCTGTTGCCACCAACATTTCAATCATATCAAAGTACATCAAACTATATTTCCCCTCTAATTTTCTTTCTACTCAAACAGTAATAAATGGTTGATCTTTCTCAAACTTTTTTCTACCACTTTTACTCGTTTAGCTTACTTTGCGACCACTTTTCTCATCCTTTTTGGTACCACTTTTTCTCGTTTAGCTTACTTTTCTACCGCCTTTCTCAAACGTTTTTGTACCACTTTTACTCTCCCACTACGTGCTTATCCCAACAAACAAAATGATGCATGAGTTTTAGGTTAATTCATATACTTTAGCATAAAACATGTAGTGAAAACAAACTTATTAAACAAATAAATACCTTAATAATCAGTATACAACAATAACATTAACATTAGCAAGCATCATAACATTACAACAAACTGTGGATAACATTAAAATTTTGAAAACAAACCTTGTTGGGCAAGTTAACCATATATTTATCGGTCTTACATACGTGAAGTGATTTGCATAATTATTGATGCATAATTTTAGTTTGAAAGATTGATCCAGATTTCAGTGAAAGCTCCGAGGATGATTGCATGGTAGTACGGGGAATTCAGTTGCAAAAAACAGTTAAGAAGCTCCTGAAGATCATCTTTCCCGTATATCTCCCTTTCCATTATCATCTGCACCATCGAGTCCCTGAAATCAACATACGGATCGCTGGAATCTTTTTCCACGGCCAGGCCGTTGCCGCCGAGCCACCCGAACCCTTGCACGGCTCCGGAGCTCGTCACCGGAGTTTTTGCGACGGAGTTCTTCTTCGGTGAAAATGTCCTTGATGTGGAGGTTGGAAAATGGTAGAAGCGATTGTTGCGTTTGGGTTTTGGGTGGAAGATCTTGGAAAGGTTTATTCTCCGGCAGGAGCTGCCGCAGCCGACGGTGGTGACGGTGACGGCGGTGGTGAGCTTGTTCTTGAGGGTAGGCATGTTGTTATATTTGGGAAAGTTGATGAAAAATGGGTGTGTTAAATCGGGTTTTTATTTAGTTGAATATAGAGTGAGTGATGGTCACTGTTTTGATTGTTTTGATGACAGTTTAATCGATATGATCCGTCCCATCATTATAAATGATTACGTAGCTCGTGGACTTGCTTCTTTATTAATATTAAAAAACCGGGAATGAAATGTACCACTCACATGGGAATGAAATGTAAGATAAGGAATGTGAATCCTTTACTACTTTATTAGTAAAGGGTTGTTTGATAACCTCGTTGGATATGATAAAAGCTGATCACTGACAAAGTAAATGATACGCTCATTTGATATGACAAAGTAAATGATACGCTCATTTGATAAGCCAGAAAAAACCTCTGACCTAGTTCGCACCTATTACCAAAGCCAAAAAGAGCGTTACTCGGTCAGAGTTGAAAACATCTCTGACTCGGTCTGGTGGGGTTGGGTAAAGAACAAATATCAAAGAGAGCACACTTAACTATGAAGTTCACTCATTCTTGGATTGTTGTCACTTAAGCACACTTAACTATGAAGTTCTCCTCTCATTCACATCTAATGCATCCAAAATGCGTTGATGATATTTGAGGCTGGACATTTTTTTATGAATCAGAAATTTCTCATGTCCACGACCGATGTGAGATTTGCCTATCATATTACATTAATTTTCTCAAATCCCCATAATACCCTTTCTATTAAAAAAAATATATTAAATATATAAGTATTAAATAATGATCAAATAATATGTGGTCTACATGTAAAACATAAATACCTCAAACTTTAACTCATTCTTCAACCTCAACCTCTCCTCCTTCCTGCTAGGGTGTGCAGAAATAACCGAAATCCGAATAAACCGACAAACCAAACCGTATCTATATCCAAATAAACCAATCCGAATTGTGAATTCGGTTTACGGTTCGGTTTTCAACCGTATCCGAATTGTGAATTCGGTTTATGGTTCGGTTATGGTTTTGAGTTTTGTTTTTATTTGGTTTATTCGGTTATCCGTTTAAAACCAAATAAGATATATATATATATATATATATATATATAATATATATTTATAAACCATTACACCATTTAAGTTAAGCCCACTTATCCACAATCCAACTAAATACGACCCATATATCCATGGTTTCTTTTAGGGTAAAACAAGTTTATCGATAACTCTACCACTCACTCTACGTCTCTACTCCACGTTCCCACCCTAGTTCGTAAAGAGTAGTTATCGTCTTCTCCTCTTCCACTCTACAAAAAACAAGCGCCTATCTGCTACCTCGACCTACTGTTTTTGTTTGAAGCATAGGTATGAGCTCGATCGCTCGATTTATTCATACGAGTTGTAGGTATTTGGGTTGTAGGTATTTGGTTGTGGGTACTTTGGTTCTAGGTATTTTGATTAGAAGTATTTTGGTTGTATATCGGATTATGGTCTTAAACTCTAGGGATATGTTAAAAATGTTTGCTCTTTGTTTTTTATTAGCAAAAAAGTACGCAAAATATGTTATTTAGTGAATAAGGCTTAAACGGTTTGAATACGATTAATTCGGTTCTCAACCGAAACCGAATCGTATTGAATATGGTTTATTCGATTCGGTTTGTGAGATTTTCAATACGGTTTGGTTTGGTTATGGTTATCATAAAAAAAAACTTCAAACTGAATAAACCGAATCGAATAAACCGAATAAACCGTAAACCAAACCAATAAACACCCTACTTCCTGCCAGCTCCTCCCACCACCAGCATTACCATTACCACGAACACCATCACCTCACTGTCATAAACCAACTTCCAACTCCAAAACAATCATCGTCCTTCATCATAGCATACACTGATTTGAGTTTGTTTTTATATGAAAATTACAACCATGGTTGTCTCCCATCACACTACACACTGATTTATGCCCCTATTTGATTTCAACACCCAAATCCATCATCCGTTACAAGCCACATATAACAAAATCTTATCCCGTCTTTGCCCTAACCCTTCCTTCTAGTGAAATTGAAAATTATGAAGAACAATACATGGAGCGAAATGATCATACCACCACCAACATTTACTTAAAAGACCACACCTGCCCTCATATCTCTTTTCATCTTCTTTGGTTTTACTACAACCACCCCACCATAGTGCCACCAATGAATCGATGTCGGTTGTCTGTAAAAAAAATTAGCCTAATGTAATTTTTTTTTCTCAAAAAGGTTCATTTCTGAAGTTGCGTCTAAAGTTTTATTAGACCTTATGCAATATTTTTATTACATAATGTAAATTTATATATAGACCTAACGTAATATTTTTATGATGTAATTCTATAAAGAAAAAAAGTTGTATTAGGTAACTAAAAGGTTGGATTATGTATAATACAACTTCAGTTAAAGTAACCTTTTTATAAAAATAAAAAAGTTACATTTGGCTTATTTATTGTTTGATAGTAAATGAATGGAGAAACTGAAATGAGGGTGTTATGGTGGGAAGGTGTCGCGGCTACGTTAGGATACTCTCATGGTTACTAATTTGCGGCTAGAAGGAGTAGTCCATATTATGTGTGTGATGCTACTCTTAAACCAATTCTTTCACCTCTTACACTTAAGTTAGTATTAGGCTAGACATGAGAGATGAAAAATGAAGAAGCTACCACCCACTCCGCTCTAATATTTTTGTTTTTTAATGTAAAGTGGCATTTTCAACATTTACATACATATATTTTGTTTTCTTTTTAAGCGCATCAAATATAGTAGAGGAGTTGGTGTTGTTATTGGTATATAGTCGTGTAATATATCATTTAAGTCCTAGCATTAATACTTTGAGCATTTGACTTCTTATTTAACGTCGTTACGTAGTTTTTTTGTTTTCTTTACGTTGCGTTGTAGCAATACAGTTGTTTTGTATAACAACATTATCCTCATTATAACACACGGGTAGTTAATCTAATTAAAGATAACTATTAACTACTTATTAATTTTCTGTTATTAAGATTGAGGCAAAATATATAGGAAACTCAATCCCTAATCCTATAATGATGTAAGGATTTTTAGGTTCATGTCTAATCAAATCTTTATAAATATTGTTCATTCGGTTAGTTAAGATATTATGTTTCTAAGCACCAAGTAACATAAAATCAACAAGCTAAGTTCTTCTTTCTGCGGGAACTGGCATGTGAAATGTTGAATGCTTATTGACTTTTAATTAAGTTTTTTCATTTTTTTTAAATATTCATAACTTTCATATACGCTATTATTTTTTTTTAAAATACAACATAAAAACAAAACGCGTATAGTATTGCTATATAAAAAAAATTTAAAAAATTACTCTTTCGATTTTTGACACAAAATGTTCAGATCATTGTGTCATTGTGTCAAAATGTTCAGATCATTGTGTCATCGTGTCAAAATTATATATAGTGTTGCTATATATAAAATTATATAAAAAAACTACCCTTTCGATTTTTGAAACAATATGACACAATGATCTAAACATGTTAACACAATAAGACATAATGATCTGAACATTTTTGACACAATATGACAAAATAATCTGAACAT
>JBCNJP010000019.1:25860829-25928973 GCA_039602395.1 Deinandra increscens subsp. villosa
CAACGGAAGTCAACGGAGAGGGGTTTGACCTGATTCGGACGGGTTGTCACAACGATGGAACTCTAGGCGAGGACCAGAGTACACGTGGGAACGCGAGGATCAAATGCGCCGAAAGTATCCACGCCTGTTCGAGAACGTCGCATCCACCAGTAACCAAAACTGAATTTCGGGACGAAATTCTTCTAACTGGGGGAGAATGTGACAACCCGTCCAAATCAGGTCAAACCTCTCTCCGTTGACTTTTGTTGACTTTTTAAATTACGTAATAGTTATGTGATTTACTGCTTTAATACATGGTTAACTGTGATAGTTAGATGATTAACCAACTTCGATTCCACATTAAACTAAATATATATATACGTACGTAGAATAATACGTCTTTCGTATATTAACGGTGGAATTTCAATAATAAGAAAATAAATATAAGATTTGACATTTTATATTTTATCAAACCATTATAATCCAACAAAACGTTTTACGAACATGAAATACGTGTTACGTTCTCAAGACTTAGCCAAATATCCAAAACGTTTAGCCTATTGGGCCCGGTAAGCCCATTAAGCCCGAATTAGCTCCGATTGACCCGAAAATTTAACCGAATACTCGTATCCACTAGTCGAGTAAAACCCCAAACTCAAAAACCCGACCCGAGGTCCGAAACTCATTGGGCCGAACCCGGCCCAATACCCCTTTCCTTTCCCCTTCGCGGCCCAACTCACGAACCGGCCCAAGCCGAGGACCGGCCCGACCCGTCCGCGGCCCAAACCAGCTGGGCTTCGGCCCAGCCTCACTCGCGAACCGGACTGGGCCTCGGCCCAGTCCCCATCGCAAACTAAAATGGGCTTCGGCCCATCCTTTTGATTAAAATTAATTTGGGCTTTGGCCCAATTCTTAACAAATGTAATCATTTGTTAAAGCCCACAATGTTTATGAGTTTTTCTTTATAAAACTTAACCAATCTTTAACCACTTATATTTTTATAAAACTTGGACCATCAATGTTTATAAAAATAAAAATCATTACTCAATTGGATTAAATGTGATTGGATTATATTTTAAAAAGTTGAGATTTTTATAAACTCCTAACTCACTTATATTTTATAAAAGCTTCAAAACTTTTATAAAACTAATCAACTAATTAACAAAAGCTAGGGGATTATGTGGGATTGACAACTCATTATTAACCTTTGGTTAACCAAATCACTTTTGATTATAAAAGGAACCAAGCCCCCACCTTGTTCCCTTGCACCCAACACTCCAACACAATCACTCTCCCTCTCTTCTCCCTTAACCGGCCACCCAACCACCGCCGGCCACTCACTGCCGCCGGCCAACCACCGCCGGACCACCCCTGCCGCCGCCGGACCACCACAGCCCCGCCGAGCCGCCGCCCCTCCACCTTTTTCTCTCGGTTTTTCTTAGCTCACTTTTGTGAGTCTCCTACACCTTTTCTTTCTTGTGTTCTATCATATTATCACCCATGATCAACCTCTCAAGTCTTGACAACCTAAAAACACTAACACTTATATTGTCACCTTTTTTTTTGGAATGCTTACTTGCAAACAACTAACACAACTCTTTCTCTTAACCTCCATTCTTTCAAGATCCAAGATGGTGAAACACAAGGTGAAACCTTATGGATAGTAGCTTTGTGCACCTAGATCTAAAAAGAAATCCATGGATTTCAAAGTTGGTTGTTTGCAAATTCAAGCCCCTTCATAATTTATGTGAATGTATATTGAGTTAATCATCAAAGTCTCTCTTCTTAAACCTCCATTCTTCTTATGATCTTTAAAACATTCTCATGGTGTTCTTGGAACTTAAAGTAGCCAAGAGAATGGGGTGAAACATTTGGAGAAATCTAAGGAAAGTATTCAAATGCACCCAAGATCATCATGATTACTCATATACGATTTACATAACCTTAAGTTAAAAAGACTAAATAATGTTACTTGTCATTATTTACTTTTGGTCCTAACACAAGTATTTGTGTTAGTAGATTTACATTTTATTGTCCTAACATTTTTATGTTAGTAGATTGCAATTAAATATATACTTGGTCCCAACACATATATGTTGGTTGATTATTTATTAATTCAAGTTATCTATTGAACAATGTTAACTAACTATATATAAACCAAGTTATATTATGTTAACTTATTACATGAAATGATAATAAACAAATATATAAACTAAGAATCATGGACTTATTTAAATAAAGGTTACATATGTAACCTATGACTAAAACCAAAAAGAATATACTCTTTAAAATAAGTCAAGTAACATATTTAATGTGTTACTAATGATTAAATGATTGGACAAAAAGAATAAAAATAAATGCTAGATTTGATAAGAATAATATTTATGTCAAATGATTAATTTGACATAAATACTTGGATTTATTACAAGTTTTAACCTTTCTTGAAACTTGCTAGAAATGGACATTTTATAAAAAGTCACACTTGAAAATAAATGTTTTCATAAAAGATTTTTATAAAAATAAACCAAGACAAACCATTTGTTTAAATATCTTCAAGGGCTTTTAATATTTCTTTGATAAAAACAGAGTATCCAAAAACGAACCAACGTTCGTTGGAGACTTTAAATAAAAGACAAGTTTATAAACCAAATGTTATAAATCCAAGCGTCGTCGTAAATATTCTTATCAACGTTTTCTATTAAAATATTTCATGAACTTGAAATATTAATCAACCTTTGGAAATGATTAAATGTTAAAAACCTTAAATGATTTTTCTTAAAGATGTATGTTTTATAAAATAAAACAAACGTTAATAATTATTTTGGCAAATAATTATTTGCAAGGAAACTTAAACTTTGTTTTATTCACTAAATAATTGTTAATCGTAATTATTCAAAATAATTATAACTTGCAAGATTAACAAAATCGAATAAGTAATTATTTAATTAAAATAATTATTCGAACTTGTGAAAATAATAATAAACATTATTATTTCTTCTTACTCAATGTTCAAGACTTGGTTGAATTATTGAAGATGATTATTTGTTTATATTTATTGGACATAAATATAAATAACCATAAATGTATTTAATAAATAAATACAAGTTAAACGTGTTCTCAATAATACAAACAGACTTAAATCGTCAAGACTTGACCGGTATCACTTGGGTGACGTATGTTACTCAAATGATCATAGACCTTATGCATATGTTATTTAATTATTTAGGACGTTACGTGCTACCGTCCTTCGCTGCTTAAAATCCGATTATCTGCTAAACTGTGAGTTTCACGGCCCCTTTTCCTTTTAACTGTTTTATACTTGGGGGAGAAATCATGAAAACTGATTAAATGCTTTTTACTTAATATTATGGTTTACTTGTTAGCCGTATGACTACTTGTTCTCTTACTGATTGCCCAACTTGGTACATTATCGTTATAAACGTTTGTACAACCGAAAATCCCATCATTAATTGATTTCAATTAGTTCTGTACGAAACGATAGCTAGTGAGTAGATCTATTTGGGTTGACAACCCTACCCTAACTGGTAGCTCCAGTTCTGACTCCGGATTGTCTGGGGGTACACGTCAGTTATTCTGCACTGTTTAACATCTCTGGGCAAGAGATGCCGGGTGGGTAAACTGTTAGTATTTGAAATCAAGGTTCAGGTGAGATCATACAACCACAACAATAAACCCTGATAATATTTAAGTATACCGAAACTGTTTTACAACTGTTTACAACTGTTTAACTATCGAGTCCTAAACCTGTGAACCTCACCAACTTTATGTTGACCCGTTTTTATATTCATGATTTCTTAGGTAATTGACGAGACTTCCTTGAAGACATGCAATTGGAGCTTACAAACGCTATCGGACCTGTCCCTGGAGTCATAGTCCTGACTATCCAATTTAACTGTTTTAAGCTTTTAATAATCGTTTAAGACTTATGATTTTAAATTGTAAAACATTGATGTTTCCACTACTCTTTCCGCTGCAATGAAACGAATTAATGTTTTATGAAGTTTTTAAATTATTAGAAGTGTTCTATGTATCCTCGACTATAATTCCATTCTCGCTCACACCCGATTCCGTTGACCGGGGTGTGACACAATAACACAATGATCTGAACATTTTGACACAATGATCTGAACATTTTGATATAATCAAAAGAGTAAATATTTTTTAACTTTATATATAACAACACTGTACGCGTTTAGAGATTAAAAAACGCTCGTTTTTATGATGTAATTTTTTTAAAACAATAATGTCATATTTAAAAGTTATGAAGGTTTAAAAAATATGAGGAACTTGATAAAAAGTTAAAAATGTTTTTCCATCTTTTGTTTTATTTTGTTTTTCTCTCTAATACCACATAGAAAAATTTTGGTCATAGATCGTCATTTAATTGAAGATCTAATAGCTATGATTCATTCTTATCTTTCTTACCTAAACCAAACTTCTTCTTATCCTTCTTACATAAACTAAACTTCTCACAATAACCTCTCTCATCATACTATTATTTATACCATAGGGGAAGCTTAGAAGGGACCGGAGGGGGCGACCGCCTCCCGTGGTTTTTTCTGCCATAAGCACTGATATTCGTAATTTTGTGTAAAAGAAATTATATTTATTGAGTATAGCCCCCTCATATATATTGATCATCGCCCCCTCGGTAGTCCGGTCCCTTCGGAATTTTCTTTCAACCTTCGCCACTGATTTATACTAGTGGAAATTAAATCAACTTATGAAAACTTTTGGAGAAAGTTAATCTAATACAAACCCAGCCCAACACGAATTGTCGGTCATATAAGTGAAAAAAGAAAGAATATGTACTGAAGTTGATTAAAAATGAAGGGACTCTTGTATTGGATAGAACATGCAGAATAAACACGGTCACACAATATGGAGAAGACTTCAGGGGTAAAGTATGTTCCACACTTTCACTCTCCGTGATAAATAAGCAAACAAGTACATCAAGATTTTCTGTATACATGGGAGTTCATTGGGGAAAAAATAAGGAATTAGAAAGTCAATCTAAAAACATTATTAATTATCTATTAAAAAAAACTAAAAATTTATATTGTTTCGTTTTAAAGATTATCAATTAATGTTATTTTACATGACTAGCATGTTTCACAAGCGAAACATAATTTATAAAGTAGAAAATATATAAGTTCTCGAGTTCCTTACTTTTTTGGTTTTATATAGACAAAAAATGAGAACTGGGAAACCAATAAAAAAACATTCTCTTTGTAGAAGATTAAAATTTTATATTGTTTAATTTTCAAGATAATTAAGTAATGTTATTTTACATGTAAATTAGCTAGCACTGTTCAATATGAAAAATAATTTATATAGAAAAAATAGATTGGTTTCACATCTTCTTATTTTACATGGAAACTAACACTTTATGAAATATAATTTAGAGTAAATTATATAGAAAGTCCTTTATGTGTTACCTCGATTTTAAAATTAGGTTTTTTAAATAAAATTGTTCCACTAGAGAATATGCATCATTTATGTTTTCAACTTGTCTGATTTCATAATAATAATAATAATAATAATAATAATAATAATAATAATAATAATAGTAATAGTAATAACAGTAATAATAGTAATTATAATAATAATAATAATAATAAAACAATAACAATAATAATAATAATAATAATAATAATAATAATAAAAAAAAGGTTATCATGTGAACTATAGCTTGTGTGAAAATAAAACTAAGTTGAAGAAAAAACACTTTAAACAATTTTAAAAAATAAAAAAAATATATATATAATAAGATGCTACAATAGTGCCATATGAAATGACATCCAATTAATTAAGCAACGTGACCTAATAGAAACGAAGCACTATTCATCTTGACTTTATAAATATTATTTTCATCAATATTGTAACTCTTTTTATAAAATTATAAACTGAACTTTATATATCGTGCTAAATTTTATTTCCAAACCCACATGAGTTTCTCACATGAGGAAACTCAGTGTAGGTGAGAAACTCATGTTTTAACCTGAAACTTATATCATTTGTTATAAGTGGTACTTGAACCGGTTTGCTGAGTGTTATGTATCTTATATCTAAGGCTTGATGCAAAACTACAGGGTCGAGGGTTTTACTGGAACCAACATCTCTATTCATACGAGATAGAGGTAAGACTGTTGACTACATCTTACACTCCTCAGACCCTACCTTAGCTTTGCTATTGGTGAAATTTACTGAGTATGATGATGATGATGAAGTGGTACTTGAACCAAGACCTCTCTATTTTAATGTTTTTGGAAGTCTCACCTCAATCCAGGGGCAGATCCAGAACAAATGTTGAGGGGCAGCGTTCAATTTTTTTTAACCATAATTCATAACATCCAATTCTTTTAACCACAATTCATACAATGTAAAATTAAACACATGCCTAATAGATGTTTCCTCCTTAGTTTTTGAAAGCTTGAAATCGAGCCATTACATCATCTTCTTTTACTTTAGGAAAAGTTTATTTTTCGACCGCACAAATGAGAGTGTTCTTCAAATACTCCTCAGTCATTCAATTGCGTAAATCCGTCTTGATAAGCTTCACTTTTTAAAAGCATCTTTTAACTGTTGATGTTGCAACCGGTAAAATGAATGTTAGCTTCAATACCCGATAAACCAAAGGGAATGTTATGTTTTTCGGTTTCCACCATTACACGAGCAAGGCCACACATTTCATCCAAATTTTTAAATTTATCATCTTCCTTAACGGTGTAATAAAAGACCGTAAGATCACCCAAAAGACAACATTTTTCTTCGTTACTAAAATCATTCGGATACATCTCAGAAAATGCCACTATCTTAGATGTGTCAAACTTACAAAATTAATCACAATGATTTAAACCCGACATATTATCTATCAAACTAGTTGATACCTCGTTGAATCAACTTTCAAGTTTAGATAATTCCTAAATCCTAATTCCTACCACAATTTAACATAAAATTTGTTCCTAAATCCCAATAAACCATAAATGAGGAAAATATGAGAATAGGAGATGAATGGATTCCTAATTCCTAACACAATTTAACATAAAATTTCTTCCTAAATTCTAATAAACCCTAAATGAGAAAAATATGAGAATAGGAGATGAATAGATGATTACCGCCGGACGAAGCGAAGACTAAACGGAGGCGGCAGGCGGCAAGCGGACGGAGCTCTGGCGCTGGAAAGAGATCGACAGAGCTGCCTGGTCGCCTGGAAGGAGATGGAGATCGACTGCTTTTTATATATATATAATTTTGTCCACTTCCACCCTTATTCTTTACTTTAAACATTTTCATAATACCCCCTAGAATTACAAGTTCTATTTTAAATTGCACAGACTTATTAGTTGTTTGGTTTTAGGTAATTAAAAGGTTTTTTATCATATTTCATGTCGGGATTTAAATAAAAACTATAAAAAAAGTTCAAGAGGCAGCGTAAAATATTTTCAGGGGTACCAGAAAAATCGTTTTAGAGGTAACAAAATACTAAAAACGTAAAAAATAATTCCCACATCGCGATAAAATTTCAGGGAAGGGTAGGTCCGCCCCTCTCTTAATCACCTAACCTGTGGATCATTAGCAAAAATATATATATATTTTTATGTCTTATAAAATGGTTTAACTTGGTGAATTAATTATACTGGACCATCGATTAGCACTGAAAATGAGTGCTTCGCAATGAATCCAAACAGTGAAAATTGTTCGTATTCTGAAGCAATCAAGACATTCAGAAATCGTATCTTCTGATTTCTGAATTCTGATTCAGCTACAGTCAGTCAGCCCCACAAATAGCGTCAACTTTTTGATCCTTTACAAATTGTGTCAATTTTGGGCCTGAAATTGTCCAAATTTCACATGTTTTTATGTCTAGATAATGTAATGGGCCGGTCATGCTTTAATCATAAAAAAAACTACAAAGCTCTTAAGCCCAATTTTACTTGGGTCAACAAACCGGCCTTATGTTGGCCTATAGGGTGTGCATACGCTTTTAGAAGAAATAGAATAGTTCCGTTTGTAACTGGACCAATTAATGATCAAATGACCTTGAGACTTGTCTTAATGGTTATTCGTTCATGATAGGAGATTCATTGGCTATGAGGTCACGGGTTGGATTCTTGAGGCACTGGGTTTTACTCCAGTTAGTGGTGGATTTTTTCGGATAGGGTTCAAACTGATGGTCTCGGTTGCCCACACTGTCAGCGTTTCAAGGGTTTCGTGGGTAACAAGTTTGACAGATGTAACCCCGTGTAACCGAACGTTGATGTTTGCTATTAAAAAAATTATAATCGTCAAAACCATTGGTTAATAATTAATTTGTGGATCGGTAATGAAACCGGTTTGGAATATGTAAAATAAACTTATTACATATATTGCCCTTTATGTTTGGGGTAACTTATGAAATGTGCCATTTAACCCAATTTATTACGTTTCTCGTCCTTTTTTTTGAAACACTAATTGCATAAATAGCCCTTTGTTAAACTTGTGTCCATCTCAGCCGTTAACCCCAAGGGTAATTTGGTCTTTGTCCATCCAAGACTTTAATAATTACAGAAATAGCCATTTGTTTTTCTACCAATTAATAATTGCTAAAATAGCCCTTTCTTTTTCTACCAATTATCTGCACAAAAAACAAAATTATATAAAAAACATGATCATGTACATATGCATTCTGGTGTATGCAAACAAATCTGCATGAATCAAGTTTGACACTAAAAACATTGTTTATTTGACTCTGTCTTCCAAGGTGGAAATCAAATAGGGGAATATAAACCACACAAAATGGCGCTAAAAACATTGTCTAATAAATTAAATCCACACAAAATGGCATAAAGTAACCAATATAAACCATAGTGAAAGCAACATAATCTGGATGTATGCCAAAATACATCAACCAAAAACATAATCTATTGAAAGTTGCCAAAATATATCTTGCTGCTCCTACCCCTGCATTCTTCTAAATCACAACCTGGTATTTGATAGGGGTAATATCTTACAACCTCTTCATCATAATCTAGCTTTCTCTTAATGCTATCTAAATCATGGACTGAAAATTTGTCAATATCAACTAAATCATTTGTACATTCAACATACGAACGACTGGGTAACCCAACAAACTTACCACCATGATGTAGCTTTATTGTAAACATGTGAGGAATACCCACTGCAATGACAAAAAATCAAAACAAGTTTAACAAGAAACACACTTACAATGAGAAAAACCCACTACGATTCATTAACTTTAGTAGTTTCAAGGTTTTAAACAAAAATCGAATCAAGTTTATCAAATAACACACTTACAATAAATGTACTTTTTGTCATTTTGACTTTCAAAGTAAGATTTTTTACTACTCAGCTTCAAGAATAACTTTGATAACTACAATAAATAGAAAATAAATAAAATGACGATGGACTCATGAACTAAAAAATATATATCAAAATCTAATTTAAACTTAAAAAGTCAAGTGCACATTTCTTTTCTGAAAGAAGTGTTTACATCATATATCTATCAGGTACGCATACATCTAATCAGCAAGCAGAATCTGATCATATTTGTTTGACCATTAAAACTTATAACGGTTAGGTTTAGGTGCTAAAAAAGTCTGATAGACTGGTGGAATCATAGAGTTCAGTAGCAACGGATATCAAACAAGTTGCAGATTTCTCATAGCCCAAGTGAAAATCATCAAAATTAGGGTTTAAAACATGTGCATAACAACTTTATTACTGTACAATAACATTAAATCAAGTTTATCAAGAAACACACTTACAATAAAGCTTGTTAACTTCTTTTTCGGTAAGGTGGTATCTGATTATATAATTTGGCTCCATTGCGAGGGATTTGCGATCTAGGAGAAACGGTTTTTTTTTTTTTTTTTTTTTTTTGTGAATGATAGAGGGAAGAACGATTTTTTAGTGTTGCCTGATGGATTTGCGGATCTAGGGTTAATGACGAATTTGTCCTCGTGTAGATGGACAGAAAGTTAAATTAAGGACGCAAAGGGTTATTTATGCAATTAGTGTTTCAAAAAAAGACGAGAAACGTAATTAATTAGGTTAAAGGGCACGTTTCATAATTTACCCCAAACATAAAGGGCAATATATGTAAATTACTCTTATTTTTTATTTTATTTTTAATATTTAAAAATTAAAAAAAAACATAATTCATTAAAAAACATTTAAAATTGCAATATATTTTTTATAAATAAAGTCGTCGTTCACTGGTTGTCCTTGTCTTTGTTGGTTTGTTATATCACTTCATCATATGGGAGTTCATCTCAAAAAATGGAAGTGGGTTTCCTCTTGTTATTTCTTCCTTGTTTAATTCTTCTTCAACGTTGAGTTCACCTTCCAGACTTGTAATATGCTGTACGCGTTTCATTGGGTCTGAATGATTTTTAAAGTAAATGCACATTTTTAACGTTGAATTGAACCTCGTTCTTCTGTTTGATAGACAAATAGTGCCACTTAGAGAAAATGCAAACATCTCAAAGCGTTCAAACCCTTCACATTGCATAGTTGATATAAAACAGTTCCAATATACTTCTCTAGCTTTCTTAAAGTAATAAATAAATTTAGGTTTGGGTTCGTACTTGAACTACTCCCCTTAATGTCAAAGATGTTAGTAACTATTCTTGTCCTGGCTGCAAGTTTCATTCTCAATGTCTAATTTATGGAGCTTGGGTGTTCTGTGTCGTCTTGGGGGTGTTAAAGTTTTGGGGTTGGGGTAGCTTTTCTTCTTGCTCGGCTTGGTATGCCGTCTTCCATCTTCGCTGTCTCGTGGTGGTGTTCAGCTCTTTGGGAAGGAGGTACTGCTCTTTGTTTGTGGCGTGTATCATGTTCTGCTGCTCGGTTTGGTGCGCTTCCTTCGTGCTGTTTTCTCGTTGGCATGTGTTCTTCTAGGTGGTTTGTTTTTATGTATTGTGTGGCTAGTTCGTTTCAAGTCGTTGCTCTCTGTTGTTTGTTTGTTTTTGTTTGTTTTATCTGTGTGTATTGGTTTCTAGCTTCTTGCTAGCTGTTCTATTGAAATTTCTGCCGTTTCAAAAAAAAAAAAAGATACCCGATGTCGCGCGCTATGAAGAGGACATCACGTTTTACGAGGATGAATGCAAAAGGTATACAACGTTACGGTCTTGAATGGTAGTCTAGAAATATCAAGTATAAAGTCGAGTTTCGTTTTAAATATTGGAATTAAGAAAAATTAATTAAAAGAAAAATAATAAGGGTTTAAGTTTTACTCTATATAGATTTGATCATTTTAGTTATTAAAAGTAGATTTAATGAATGTTTTAAAAACCAAAAAAGGAAAAAATAACTACGAGTCCGGTTACTGTTACAGACTTAACAAGAGAATTCAATTTAAAATAATAGTTTGATGGGTGAAAGAGCTCGTTTGGTCTGTTAAAAGTGGGGAGCGTGCCCTCGAGAAATTGAAACTATCTTAAAGACGGTCAATGGTATCTTCACGATGTAATGGGTGTTTCCACCTGTAAAAGCTTAGGGTTTAAATCATGCTACAAACAGGTTTGGTGGATTTAGTGCAAATAAGGAGCCGTTCAAAAAAGATCAAACAAACTCAAAAAAATTCCATATATTAAATCTAATTTTATATAAAATTGTATTAAACGTTAAAAAGTATATTTTAAACAGTTTATTCTATTTGTTTTTTTATATGTAGCTATTGTATGGTTGTTTGCTATATTTTTATTTACTCGAGAAATTGAAACTATCTTAAAGACGGTCAATGGTATCTTCACGATGTAATGGGTGTTTCCACCTGTAAAAGCTTAGGGTTTAAATCATGCTACAAACAGGTTTGGTGGATTTAGTGCAAATAAGGAGCCGTTCAAAAAAGATCAAACAAACTCAAAAAAATTCCATATATTAAATCTAATTTTATATAAAATTGTATTAAACGTTAAAAAGTATGTTTTAAACAGTTTATTCTATTTGTTTTTTTATATGTAGCTATTGTATGGTTGTTTGCTATATTTTTATTTACTTTACTCATTATTGTCTGTTAATGGTCGTTTAATAGTTTACAACTTTCATAATTATTATAACTTTTGTATAGTTGTTTACACAATTATACTTATTGCCATTTTAATCTTTTTTCCTATCTTTTAGCTATGATTTTAGAGTCGAGTGTCTTAACGGCAACATTTTGTCTATTTCTTAAGATAAAGGTACGACGGGCTCCGTCACATCCTCTCGAGACTCCATCAATAGCTATATGGGAAAGAAGACCCTAGTAGAGTGCTAAACCACCATATTTTGTTAATAAACTAAGATTATAGTGGGTATCTTTGTTTGTTTGTTGTAAACCGTTTGTCTACCCATAAAAAAAAGTTTCACATATGGTATATTCATTTTGTTCTACCTTTTGGGATTATTGAAAAGATAATTGGTGTAAAACAATTATTAAGTCAAGGTTAAGATATAAAAACAATATCGTCCGTCCACTAAGTTTAAATAACTAATTACAAAGACGTGGCTAGCAATTTTGTAGTCAAATTTCAAATGGATTCTTCCTTTGGATATTGACCTTCTTGAAATTATTTTGAGGCAGCCTTATGCATGCCCTTTTTAACAATTACTCTTCAACAAGGAAGCTAGTCAAACTACAACCTCATTAAAAAAAAGGTGGTCTACGACTACAACTTTAAAAAAAATGTAATTTTCTAGAAACAATGCCACCATGAATATGTATACTTAAATGTGTACAATACAAAACAAACGAATGAGAAAAGCACATTTTATATTTTGTATATGATCATTTCTCTATAATTTAATAGTAATCCAATTTGTATAAGCATTATACATCATACCGATAAGATAGAAGAAAATTTAAAGTAAATTACAGATTAGGCTATATGTAGGAGGATGTTAAGCCCCCGTGAGCCCTGGAAATGTTTCATAACGCCATCTACACTCCCCCTAGGGGCGTTATGGTGGTGGTGGTCAACAGACCAAAGGCTTGCTTTTTTTTTCTTTCTTTCCCCACTACTCAAATAATTATATGTCATTTACACTATCACTAGTTCACTACAAATCTTTTTCATCATTACTACATCTTGTGTGACAACCTAATCACCTAATCATCTTTATAGCATCACACCACACCACGACATATACGTGACAACCTTAATTACCTTTATACCACCACACCACGACTCATAACTCTGGGTATCACAAGAGTTAAAAAAGTAGTAGTTGTTCTTATGTAATTATTACCTTAAAAGGGTTCTTTTTTCTTGATATATTGATGTTTATTCGTTTGTGATGATCCACGTCTCTAGAAACTTTTTTTTAACTCAACCATTTTTCAAATAAATAAAAGGGGAAGTCAATTACTGCATTTTGTATCAAATAAATAAAAGTGGAAGTTTAAATTATGAAAATACCCCTTATTAATATCCTATTTGATTGATTTCAACCGTTAATTTGAATTAAAATTTAAAAAGTGACCAAATTTGAGAAAATAATCAAACCTCAGGCCCTGAAATATTATAATTTTATAAATTGGATTAAAAGTTTTAAAATGTGCAAACCTTGAGAAATAAAATGGAAGTTTACTCTAAAAGTTAAGAGTTCAAACCGTGCACTTGACATGTACAAGAGCCATTAAAAAATCTATATATCACAGAAAGTTATTATAATTTTTAAAACATATCCTATGATTGTTTATTAACTAACATTGATTAAAGATTATAAAAAGGTGGCAGTTGAAAACTAAAGATGGAAAAGAAAGTCGTCGTCTACAAGTAAACCTGTTTCCAAACACCCGCCTCTCTCTCTCTCTCTCTTGTACGTTTTACCAATTCCAAATCCAGCCGCTGTTTTTTAATACTCAAATTCAAATCATATCGATATATATATACTCATACATACCTATACATACACACAATCAAAATTCATTACTCTCTCAAAATTCTAGGTTTCCAGGATTCAATCTCGCAATTCCATCAGTTTCTACAAATTCCCAGAGCAAAATTACAAGATGTTGGGAGAATTGATCACAAATAGTCTTGTGTAAGTTTCTTTCCCTCTTAAATCTCTAAATTGGCATGATTGGTTACAAATTATGCGATTGGTGACGTTTGGTTACGGGTGCAGGTTAATTCTCGGATACGCGTATCCGGCTTTTGAATGTTTCAAAACCATAGAAAACCCTGGAGTAGGAAATGCAGAACTAAGATTTTGGTGCCAATATTGGTAACTTTCCTCTTTCATCTTCTTAAATCCACTTATCAAATTGAATTTTTTAAAGCGAAATGCTCATTATATGCATCGCGGATTGTTGTTTACAGGGTGATTGTTGCAATACTTACGGTGTTCGAAAGAGTTGGTGATATATTCATTTCATGGTACGCGTCAAAAAGTGGTTCTTTTGGTTTCTAACGACTTTAAACGTGTTGGTTTTTTTTTAGTTTAAAAGATGGTGTATTTTTGTAGGGTGCCAATGTATGGAGAGTTAAAGTTAGCCCTGATTATCTACCTATGGTATCCTAAAACTAAGGTACATAATTAGAAGTCATAGACTATAGACTATCCTGTTTGAATGAGATTTTACTGGGTTTGTTTTATATACGGTTGTTGTAATTGGGAAACTATGAACGGATGCAGGGTACAGGGTTTGTATACGATGCAATGTTGAGGCCGTTTATCGTAAGACATGAAACCGATATCGAAACGAGTCTAAAACAGTTTAGAGACCGAGCATGGGACGTGGCGATTTACTATTGACAGAACTCTACAGAATTAGGACAAACAAAGTTCTTTGAAATCTTTCAGTATCTAATCTCCAAAAAGCCTGTAGCAGCAACTCAGGTACCAATCAAACTTTGATGATTGACAAAATGATTGAATGAATCCCAATTAGTCAAAACTGAACAATGTGGTCAACTGATTCTTATGCAGGGGTTGCAGAATCATCAAAACTCCGGGGATGCATCGCAGGTGCCCACCTCTGACCGCCACCATGGCCACCACCATGACAAAGAACCAACTTCGCTAAGATCTAGACGGTGAATGGGGATGTAATTTGTTACAAGTAACTAATCTATGTGGTCGTAGAGATTGTAAAGGAACAAGAAGAGAATGTGTATTACAATTCTTTTATTGATGATATCTTTGTACAAATTGGAGAGAAAGCAAATCAAAACGGATTTTTAAATTTTATATTACCTTTATGTGGTTCTAAGTGAATAGAGCCGAGAAAGCAATTGCATATATGGGTTATGAGACGGAGGGAGAACTCTTAATCAATTGTGGTTTAAGGACTCTTCAAAAGCTATCCCGGATACACTTATCTCGGGTGTAGATCTTTAAGGATGTGTTTTGCGCGCCATAAGCTAACTTATAAGCTAGCTTTTTTAAAAAGACCCGTTTGGTAATGTTAAAAAGCTAGCTTATAAGCTAGCTTTTAAAAAGCTAGTTGAAGTAGCTTTTACTAGCTTTTATAATAATTCAAATTTTACTCTTTCCTAACTTATACATATTTCCACTTTTAAATTTTAATTTATTTATATACATGTACTTTAATGACATTTTACATTTTTCAGCTAGTTTATCAACTAGTTTTAACCAAACGCTACTAGCTTATAAGCTAGCTTATAGTTTATCAGCTAGCAGCTAGCTTTTCACCTAGTGCGCCAAACACAACTTAAGTTTTTTCAGTTCAATTTAATCCGGATGCACTAGAAATGATTTTAAAACATTTCTCAAGACAATTTCTTAAAAATGTAAACTCTGAAATTCTAAAATTATGAACAAAATGATTTTAATTGTTAGAGAGCATTTTCTTTTTCTTTCTTTTTGTATCAAGAGATGGACCAAAATTAAAATTGCAGGTTTCATAGAGATTAGATTATTTACAACTTTTGAAAAGGCACATTTTAATCAAAGTTTATCATCCCACATAGAGATTAGATTACTTACAAGTTTTGAAAAGACAGATTCTAATCAAATTTTATTATCTCTTTACAAAAGGTTTAACATCCCAATGGTTGTGATGAGGTATAAGAATCTTTGCTTCATCAAATGTGGAGATAAAAGAATTTTGCTTCATCAAATGTTTTTTGTAAATAAATCAACCAATTGAAATGCTTTTGTAAATAAATCAACCAATTGATTTTCAATGAGGTAGAAGAATATTGCTTTATCAAATGTGATAATTGATTTTCAATGAGGTAGATGAATATTGCTTCATCAAATATGATGAGGTAAAAGAATCTTGCTTCATCAATTGCCTTTGTAATGATGCAACTTAATAAGATTCTTCTCAGTACAATCTGGTAATGAAATGATACCTAATTTCAATATGCAACTTAAAAATTATGTTTTAAACAGTATATTTTGTCAATGTGGGACTGGCCCACTTGACAGGGGATTTTTCCTCTTAGTTGTAGGTCATAGGTTCAAACCAACGTAATGACGTAATTGGTGTAATTTAATTTGAGAAGTAGTTTAGGAGAGTTAGATAGATTCACCAACAGTTTATTCTATTTGTTTTTTATATGTAGCTATTGTGAGGCTGTTTGCTAATTTTTTGTTTACTTCACGTCTTCACTCGTTATTGTATGTTAATGTTAATGGTCGTTTAATAGTTTACTTTGCAACTTTCATTATTATAACTTTTGTATAGTTGTTCAGACTAATTGTCATTGTGAGATGAGTTTATTTGAGAACCATTTTATTTTGAGAAATTTTATTCATTAAATCGATTAGAGTCCTTGAGCACCCATCTTTTGTTGATGAACTAAGATTATAGTGGGTATCTTTGTTTGTTTTAAACTGTTTGTCTACCAATAAAAAAAGTTGAATATATGGTATATTCATTTTGTTCTACCTTTTGGGATTATTGAAAAGATAATTGGTGTAAAAGAATGATTAAATCAAGGTTAAGATATAAAAACAATATCGTCAAATTTGTAGTCAAAGACGTGGCTAGCAATATTTGTAGTCAAATTTCAAATGGATTCTTCCGTTGTACATTGACCTTCTTGAAATTACTTTGAGGCAGCCTTATGCATGCCCTTTTTCCAGTAACTCTTCAACAATGAAACTACCACCTCATTAAAAAAAAGTTGGTCTACGACTACAATTTTTTTTTAATTAACTTTCTAGAAATAAAATGCTACAATGAGTATGTATGTTCAAATTTGTACCATAAGAAACTAATGAGAAAAGCACATTTTGTATTTAATAATTCCTCTATAATTTAATAGTAATCCAAATTGTATAAGAAATATACATAGTAACGATACGATATAACAGAAGAGAGAAAACATAAAAGAAATTAGACCTTAGGTTATATGTAATAGGATGTTAAGCCCCTGTAAAAAGTCCTGGAATGCTCATAACGCCATCTACACTGTCGCTAGGGGTGTTATGGTGGTGTTTGTGGTCAACGAGCGACAGACTTGCTTTTTTTTTTCTTCTTTTTTCTCTACTACTCGAATAGTTACATCTTTTTCACATTATCACTAACTCACTAGCTACACATCTTTTTCACTTCACTACATCTTGCGTGACAGTCTAATCACCATTATACCACTACACCACGACACATAGCCATAAGGGCATGTGGTATGGTTGGTGTTGAACATGGTGTTGAAACTGCCACGTAGGCGATGACTGGACAACACCATCTTTCAACACCATGTGTGGTATACATGGTGTGGTGTTGAAAGATTAATTTAATATTTTTTTTTACTTTTTTTTTTAAATTAAAATAATACTTAAACATTTTAATTAATAAACATTTAAATTAAAAATACTTAAACATTTTAATTAAAAATAAAACATTACAAATACTAGAAATTACAAATACCTAAAATTACTTAAACATTTTAAAAATAAACTACTCCGAAGATAATATTTTCCTAATCTTCTCCTTCTCCATCTCAAAAAATCGTCGATCCTCCTCGTTCATTTTCGACGTGTCCATGCTCAACATACGCATTTGTTCAATGCGTATTTTTTCCTTCTTCAAGTCCCTTTTTTCCTTTTGAATTTGAATCTTGTCCTCCCTCAACTTTGTGCGTTTCATTTGCTCTTGGTTGAACAAATTAAGTTGCTCCAAGAAAGCGCCGTCTTCTTTTTTTTCTTTCTCTTGACGCATTGCTTTTTTCTTCCCCACCGGCCTTGCCAACATCTCGGGCGCCTCCTCCTCGTCCTCCAAGTTGACCGTGTCGTTAAGGTCAACATTACACCGTCTCGTTGAAGCCGATCCCATAGGACTATCCATATCGGTGGATGACCTTTTCTTGCCGCTCGAAGTCTTAAGATCGATAATCTCATTAAAGTTTGCAGATTTGCTCATAATTTCATAATGTTGCATGAGAGGCGGCGAGTTTTGATCGTCACGATAACGATCGATGGCTAAGTTCAAAAGGTCGACATCGCTTGACCCACTTGGACGATGTCGTTTGAGCTCCAAAACGATGCCATGAAACTTCCCAACCTTCCTTTTAATGTCGAACCATTTGCTACTAAGCTTATCGTTGTTTCGGTAGAATACATCCATCCCGTTTGCTTTCGATTTTCGGATCTCGTGGAATTTTTCACTAATACGAGACCAAAAAGCTTCTTTCTTTTGAGAGTTCCCTACAAAAAAAAAAAAAAAGAATTAGATCGACATTATATAACTTTAAAAACTTACAAAAAAAAAAATTATACCATATATTGGATCTTCCGACGTATCAACATACGCTCGAACTAAATCCAACTCTTCCGCCGTGTCCCATTTCTTCCTCGTTTGCGGTTCAAGCGTCCCAACAACTTTTTCTTTGCCCCTACGTCGAGTTTTCTTGGAGGGTTCGGGGGCTTGTGTCTCCGGTATGATTTCGAAGTCGTCATCTTCTTCATCGGGTGTTTGTGTTTGCGATTGCGAAAACATTTGTGGTTGATGTTGTGATGGTGGTAATTGAGTTGTTGGTATTTGACCCCATGCCGCGTAGTTTTGGTACGAGGGGTTCGGGTTGTAGCCTTGTGGTTGAAATTGCCCGTGACCCACGAATAACGGGTTAGGTTGTCCCGCAAATGTTGGCATATTCCACGGGTTTTGGTTTGGATTTTGGTGGGTATTTTGGTTGGGATTTTGGTTGGGATTCATTTTGATTAAAGAATAGAGGAAGAAGAAGAATAGAATAAAAAGGGGTGTTAAAAAATGAGGTGAAATTGGGTTTAAATAGTAATAAAATCGATTTTTTTTTTTTTTTTTAAACAAAACACCCAACGGCTCAATTTTTGACCGTTGGTAACGGTCCTCTCCCACAACACACCACCAACCACGCCGTGTAGATTACAACGGCCCTTTTCAACGCATAGCCAAAACGCGCGTGGGGGGCGGTGTTCCACGGCGTTTTGACGTTTAACGGGCACACAACGCCCCCATACCGCATGCCCTAAGTATCACAAGAGTTAAAAGAAGTAGTAGTTGTGCTTATGTAATTATTACCTTAAAAGGGTTCTTTTTTCTAGATACGTTGATGTTTATTTGTTTGTGCCGATCACGTCTCTAGAAACCTTTTCTAACTAACAATTTTTTTTTTCATCGTAACATTTAGAATTTTGATCATGTCTGTATAAAATTAATTTTGCATTAATAAAACTATCAAAGGCATTTGTTCCGATAATATCTTGAAGCGTATTTGGTGTTCCCTCCTTTGAAATTTAAGAGTTTAAATCTTGCAGTTGTATTTTGTTAGATGAATTTAGAAGTAGAACATAAGCAATTAAAAAAAAATCTAACATAAAGTTACTATAGTTTTTAAAACATATTATAGGAGTCTTTATTTATTAGCTATATCGTTGATTAAAGATTATTAAAAGGTGGCAGTTGGAAACTAAAGAAGGAAGAAAGAAAGAAACAAAGCCGTCGTCTACAAGTAACCCTGTTTCCAAACACCCGCATCTCTACTTGTACGTTTTACCAATTCCAAATCCAGCTGCTGTTTTTTTAATACCCAAATTCAAATCATATGCATATATATACTCATACATGCATATACATACACAACCAAAATTCATTATTCTCTCAAAATTCTAACTTTCCAGGATTCAATCTCGCAATTCCATCAGTTTCTACAAATTCCCAGAGCAAAATTACAAGATGTTGGGAGAATTGATCACAAACAGTCTTGTGTAAGTTTCTTTCCCTCTTAAATCTCTAAATTGACATGTTTGGTTACAAATTACGCAATTGATGACGTTTGGTTACGGGTGCAGGTTAATTCTCGGATACGCGTATCCGGCTTTTGAATGTTTTAAAACCATAGAAAATCCTGGAGTAGGAAATGCAGAACTAAGATTTTGGTGCCAATATTGGTAACTTCCATCTTTCATCTTCTATTCTTCTTCAATCCATTTATTAAATTGACTTTTCTAAAGCGAAAAGCTCAAATATTTGTCGCGCGGATTGTTGTTTACAGGGTGATTGTTGCAATACTTACGGTGTTTGAAAGAGTTGGTGATATATTCATTTCATGGTACGCGTCAAAAAGTGGTTCTTTTGGTTCCTAACGACTTTAAACATGTTAGTTTTTCTTTAGTTTAAAAGATGGTGTCTTTTTGTAGGGTGCCAATGTATGGAGAGTTAAAGCTAGCCCTCATTATCTACCTATGGTATCCTAAAACTAAGGTACACAATTATTAGAAGCAATATTCATAAATTCATAAACCTTACTGTTTGAATGAGATTTTGCTGGATTTATTATATGTTATTCGGTTGCTATAATTCGGAAACTACGAATCGGTGCAGGGTACAGGGTTTGTATACGACGCAATGTTGAGGCCGTTTATCGTAAGACACGAAACCGATATCGAAACGAGTCTAAAACAGTTTAGAGACCGAGCGTGGGACGTGGCGATTTACTATTGGCAGAACTCTACAGAATTAGGACAAACAAAGTTCTTTGAAATCTTTCAGTATCTACTTTCCAAGCCCTCACCTCCAAAGCCTGCAGCAGCACCTCAGGTACCAATCAAAACCTTGATCATTTTGACAAAAAGATTGAATGCATCTCAATTAGTCAAAACTGATTCTTATGCAGGGGTTGCAGAATCATCAAAACTCCGGGGAGGGGCGGCCTCCACCGCCCCCGATGAATCCAATTACAAGCTATTTGGGGGCGGAACAGGGTGGTGGCGACAGGTGGGCGCCAACCGCACCTCCGGTGCCCACCTCTGACCACCACCATGGCCGCCACCATGACACCAAAGAACCAACTTGGCTAAGATTTAGACGGTCCATGGGGATGTAATATTGTAATTTATTACAAGTAATAACTATTGTAAAGAAAAAAGAACAGAATGTGTATTACAAATTCTTTTATTGATATGTTTGTACAAATTGTAGAGAAAATGAGAAATGAAAACAAAACAAAACGGATTTTACAGTTTATAACTTTATATTACCTTCTTTTTGTGGTGGTGGTTGAGAGTTGAATAGAGCGGAGAAAGCAGTTGCATATTTGGGTTACGAGGCGGAGGAGGGCGTCGGAGAGTCGGGTCCAGAGGCGGTGGAAGACGGTGGATGGACCGGAGCCGGGGGAGGCGGACATCGGCTGGAGGTAGGCCCAGGCGGCCTGTTTCACGAGTGGGTTTCGGATGGAAATCTCGTAACCCGATTGGACGGTGAAGGAGGGGGGTTTGGGGGACTGGACGAAGGCGGCGGTGGATGGAAGGAGGTCTCGGAGGGAGGTGTAGGAAGCCGGTTTCAGAGATATCAGCTCGTAATCGGAAGATGATGATGATGATGATGATGATGTTGATGATGATGATTTTGTTGATGATGATGAGGAGGTGCCGGAAGCGGAGGGAGGTTCGATGGAGTTTCGCCGGCGAGGGGTGCCGGAAGCGGCGGCGGCGGCGGCTGCGGTGGCGTCCATTGGATTGGAGAAGTAGATGGACAAGGAGAGTGTGATTTGCGAATTCTATTATTTAAGTATGATTAAGAGGAGGTGGAAAATTTGGTTTTTGATGTGGCATCACTGATCCCTAATTGGTCAGTTTCACGTTACGTTGCAGATGAGCTTTTTGTATCTCATAATTGGTCGATTTCACGTTACATAGGATGAGTTTTTTTAACATATCTTGATAACGGTATTAATTTAAGTATTTGATTTTCACATATTTTTTCTCGGTCCCAAAACGGGAATTTAATGCTTCATAGTTCATAGTCCAAGTTTCTCAGCCTTTCAGGCGTATTCATCCCGTCGCTCTTAAAACATATATTTCTTTTAATTTGTTAAAGCTTGTTATTTTTATTTAGATTTTAAAATAGAATAATAAAAACGAAAGGGAATTGGCAGGTTTGGTAATTGGTAGGAGGAATTGCGGGGAAGTAACACGGTGATGTTGTGGTGGAAGTTGGAATCTAATTGGGTGGTGGGAGGACTGAGTCCACTTCCAATTCAGAAATATAATATAGAATTAATTATATTAAATAGTGTCGTATCAGTTAATTTAATTTGACAATATCATAACTCCACGATTTTAGGGATATTATATTTTATAAAGCTTATTGTTTATTCAATTTAATAATAAAAGGTTAAAATTTCCAATTGTCAAAACTCAACAAATCAAGTTGTTCCTAATGCACGTGGTTGTATTTTGAAGTTCTATGATACATCACCAACCAATGTTCATCTTCATATTAGTGGGAAGTTGTACTAAGTCTATATCACTTTAATCTTAGGTATGCGTAGAGGTTTTATAACAATTATGTTATTAACGAGTCTTTATATCATTAAAGTGTAGTCATAACGCTATTCTCATCATTATTATTAATATTAAAAAAAAATCATTTAATACTATCATCCAATCAAAATTCAAAAAAAATAGATGGGAGAGGCACGATAAAAAAAAAACCATGAAGATTTTTTAGGCCCATAGCAACTCGACACAAGCGCCCCGAAGGGCGATGTGCCCAGACACTATAGGCGCTATGTTGCCAATAGAGTGCCCACTTATCCTCACACCTCCTTTTGGGGCGTTATCAAAAGATGTTTTCATCCCTCCGTGACCCCAATAACTGTTGTTTACACTAGGTTTTCCTTTTTTTTTTCATCAATCAGATACTTACACCTCAAATTTTTTTATAATTTCACATTCACACTATGACTTACCTACTACACACATCTATTAGTATCGTTTATTGAAACTGTGTGTTGATTTTAGTCCAAAATTTATAGAACTAAGTGTCATTATAGTCAAACAAATCACTTCCTAAAAAATTCAATCAAAAATTTATTTTGATCCAAAATTGTCATTATTGAAACTAAAAGGACCAAGTGTGTAAAATATTCATAATTCAAATAGATAAGTGCATAGTCATTATCTATACATTCCTCTTGATTTTGAATTATCCCTGACATACATATTCTTCTCTGGCTTGCGAAAATCATACTAAAAACCATGAAATCAACCTAATTTTATCCGATCAACAAATTAGGTATACAATCCAAATTGTTTTGATCTGAAAGTGATCAAACACGACTTCTAAATTTCTATCCGGTCTATTATATGAACTCCAAATTTCCCCAACAAAAGAAGCAAGAAAGAAAGAACTTACATCAACAAGTAGAGGTGCAAAAATCGGTTATTTTCAGTACCCTGTTACAGATAGTAACTCGTTGTTGACCAAATCGGTTATGGTCAAACCGGTTAGGCCAATAACCGGTTCTGATTACTAACCAGTTACTAATCTAAAAATCCCCAACTGGTCTAACCGTTTACTGTTAGTACTAATACATTTTCTTTTACTCATTAAAAACATTATATAAACTAATAAATTTCATTGATTTAAAAATTAAAAACATTACAAACATAACTTAAACAAGGAAACATTCAAATAAGTGTAGTTTTGTGTTTTTGAGCACTAGAAGTAGTGGGGTAATCAAAGCAACACATTCAACACTTATATATACCAACAACTAGGGTCAAAATGGATAAATTATTGCTTCAAAGGGTCAAAAAACGGCTAGTTTAAGTCCCCATAAGCTAGTAATGGCTGCATAACGACACCTTAAATCAATGAGTACTAACCGGTTACTAACCGATTAATACTCAAAAAACCCCAACCAGTTCCTAGCTGGTCAGTTAGGATCAGTCCTAAACCGGTTTGGACAAGTTCCGGTTTTCGGTTAGAACCGGTTTCTAACTAAAAACCCGGTTAGAGATTTGCAGCTCTATCAACAAGAATGAACAAAAAGCAAGAATGAAGCAAGTAATAAGATAGAAAAACAAGAAGCAAGACTAAAGCAAGTTGAACGGCAAGATTTGGAAATTTTATAGATAAGATCAACAAGAACAAGTCTAAAAAAAAGGCAAACAATCAACCAAGCAGAATGTGTTGACTACATTATGCAAGCAAAGGTCTAGCACGTAAAATTGTAAAAACGAAGTCTAGTGTTGAAAGAAGAGGAGAGGGAGAAAAGTAAGCTGCTAGGGAAGCAAGTAATCACTCCTTGATTAATTTCTTAGCTGCCATTGTTGGATCAAAGAAGCAGAAAGCAAGGTTGCCAAGTGTCTAGGAAAATCCAACCATGATTCGTGTAGTTATTTTTAAGAAATCGAGGTTTGTTCTCAGGTCAGTGGACCAACAACGGGCCTTGTAGGTAATTCAAGATCTACAATGTACAAATCAAGATTAAGGGGAAAATGTAGGGGTTAATCTTGATCACATGTGAAAGTACAAGGATAAGATTGAAAGAAAGGAGATCAATTTACAAGGGGTCAAATATATATAGATAATCTTCATAGAAGTCAACATTCATTTTATTAGGGTATACAGTCTTTATTTGGGTGTATTTATGTTTAGATGGTATAATTTAAAAAAGAAGAAAGGTTTCATAACTAGGACTAGAATAGCTTGAGGATTAAATTTTTGTATGGTTTAAATATTGGTCTTTGGTTGAGTGTTTTTGGTGAGTGATTTCTAGTTCTATTGATAACAAGTGTAGAACAGCAGTTTTTGTTTATATCAATTGATGTTTATTTTTCTAACAGGAGTCTGGGCCAACAATTCATTGGATTTGCAGCGATTGCATTGTGAAACATGTAAATTCTATGTTATCAAGCTAGATGATTCTGTATAGTGTTGTAGAATCTACAGATGTACAGTTTGAAAAGTCAACTATAGTCATGATACTTGTAGCATGATGATTTGATTACAACTCTAGAAAATTAAACTAATCTCTGGACATGTAACCAAATCAAGAATTAGGTGAAACTAATGTAATTTCATGAGCTTCCGAGAAGCAACTTTGCATAAAATGACCTAAACCTAAATTCTCAGTTTCTATCGATCCTCATAGTGTTGCGACATTGGCTAGCAACAGCAAGTGTTGAGATGGTGTATATTAAACATAAAAGTCGATGACTACTGCATGTTCTTGCAAGGGTCAAGTAATATGAAATAGAGTATTTTTAGAACTCAGGCTAGATGAATCTGACCATTCCAAAATGATAATTTGATTTAATGTAGAAGTACATCAAAATGCATATCTTTTAAGTCAGGTGAAGAAAATAAAACTACACGGGGTATCATACCCATTAAATAACCAAGTTTTATTTGTATCAAACAACAGCTTAATCTCTTAACTTCTACAATTTCCCTGTACAACAAACCCCTCCCATACATACATACCTGGATGAATGGAAGAATTTCAGTTCTTTGTGCTGACATCAGCTGGTGGTGTACTTGGGTTTGCTGTGCTGACATCAGCTAAACCAAATTCCTCACTCAGTAAATCCACACCATCCCATTCAATATCACCTACTGAAAGTAGTCAATAAATGAAAACGAAATATTATATCAATATCGCATCGCACTTATATATATCAGTTAAGTAGTGAGGCTTGAGAAGAAAGCATACAATCTGTATTCCACATATCCGTGAGCGGGACTTCTTTGTCTGACAAAAGCCAGTAGTCTTCGTCATTCTGCAATGATTTAATCAATATAACTATTATACTTTTGTATAAATATTTTGGATTATTATTTAATTAAAAAATTATAATACTTACATTAACATCAGAAGGAACAATCTTCATAATCCTCCCAGGTGAATCTTGAGGTATGTTATGTTCAACTGCCATGCCAGTATTTGCAACAATGTTTGACTCGGTTATTGGGTTATCATTGGATCCAGAACTAGAAGCAATTGGCATAGGCATGGGTTGTTGTTCAGCCCCATCAACATCCTCAAACTTCTCCTCAAATTGACTACAATGTGCCTCAAGTGATATATAATAAGCATATGAATTATGATATGAGCTCAAAATACTCGGTAGTTTTGAAGGGAATGAATTACCTGACAAGATATACATCTATAGGACCCATTGTGCTTCTAAGGATTATTCTATACCTCCTTTGTGGATAGTCAACAGCCTGTTACATCATTTTGTAAAGGTCATATTTCTGACATGGCATTTTTATCTTAAATTATACAAAACTTCTATAGTGACTCCTAGAAGGTTATGCATGGACATATAGTGACTCCTAGAGCTAAGAAACTTGTTTTTATCCGCTTAGGTTTTGCTATTCAAAAAGGGCTTGCGGCGCAGCTTGTTGCCCGTTTGCCCCGTATGTCGGACTGAGTTGTAACCGTTATTTTGGTTGTTAATAAGAAGCAATTTATGTTAAAAAAAAAAAAAAACTTCTATATACATACTCACCTCATCTGGATCGGGAACTTCAAGAGTGGTCCCATGTGGAGCCTTTATTGCTATCAGAGTTTCATTCTGTCATTTGTAAGTGCATCAAAACTTTAGGCAGTGAAATGAATCTTTCATTCATGACCGTTCTTCAAGAAACAAGTTGATTTGGATCACTCAAATTAAAAATACACCAGTCATATACAACTTGTTTAGCTTAGAAAGAGTCTAAATAGGCCAGCACCACGCATCCCCCCCCCCCCTACCACACCAGTTCCGCCAAATCCCTACCGGTCCGCCACCAGCATTACCTCCCCCACTGTTGTGTACTACCGCAGTAACACAGTTGCCACACCATATAAGAACAAATATAGCGGTTGAACCCCCTTTGATACTTTTTTCCTAATAAAAACATGTATCAACTCGAGCCAATTTTGGTTAATCCCTTTTTCACCCAAACCAATAAACTGTTTTGACCCAACGCCTGACCAGCCCATTTGTTTAAGCTTAAAAGTAAATGGGTTGCTTATGCACCTACTAGATATAAAAGTGAAGCATGATGTTGCATAACCTCACCTGAAAGCATGGTAGGCTTTTTATGTCATCTTCTGTAACAAAAAGCCATCTACAGCAGTATTGTTGTCAGAAAGTATAATATTTGACAAAACTTTTAATTAACAAAAACCAATTTCAGGAAGAAAGCAAGTACTTTTGGTTGTTGTCGTCCTCGCTCAAATCCCTCATTCTTTCCTGCATATCTCTGCAACAGTTTCAAAATCAGCCAAAACAGGTAGTTTTAAGCTACAATATCCGCATATCTGATGATGAAAAAAATCAATTAACCTAATGCTATCATCCAGTCTATGTTCTTCCATAGAAAGTCTTTGAACCTCTGCCTGTAACAGAGTGACATCATCCTCCATCTCTTCAGGTTTAGATGCATCAAGACCCCTAAACAATTGGTTTAAAAAACATGTGAAATGCAATTGTTAACTAACGCAGCATGAAGCGTTTAAAAAAAAAACTTACTTCCAGCGGATTCTGTTCTTGAGTTTCTTTTCAATAAGACCAATGCCTTCAAGGACATTTGTTATATCATATATCCTTCTCTTCTGCACCTGCTTGAATGATAACGTCTTAAAATAAAGATTGCAGATAAGCACAAATAATGCAATTTTGATTGAAAAAGGTACCTCCAAAGTATCAGCAGCATTATTCAAATCAAGAATACCATCTTCAGCATGCGTGATGAGGTTGATAAATTTTTTCGTTAAAAGACCTGCAAAATTTACAAATACTCATCAACAATAGGCTACTTCTGCACATTTCTTTCTTGTCAAGGGACTATGAAATGAAGTAATCTTAAGTTACCTAGAGAGCTATCATAGCGACAGTTGCCAGCAGGAGTAAGTGGAGAAGGTGATCCTGAATTGGAAAGAGGGGTTTGAGGAGCAGCTTTGTTGTTCTTTGTAACCTTCGATCGACCGTTGACCCGTCCACCTTTTCCAGAAACAGGAGTGTGAACAGGACTGCTAACTGTAGAAGCAGCCCACTCATTTGATGTAGATTCATAATGGCTTATTCCAAGTTTTCTCTTCACTGGCTGTATAAACATCAATCATTAACATACTTTTAATAATGGTAAAGAGTTCTTGTAACATATATCTAAAGTTGATTAACCAAATTACATAGCGATTAATTTCATTATAGAGGTAAACTTGGATACATTTGGTTATTCTCTTACACATATACAATCTTTCTTCGTTTACTCTGGTTCTGCATATACAAACTAAGCTTATGATAATCCTTTTCTAGAGACCATCACTTCAGCAAGCATTTCTGCAGTTTGCTAAATCTAGCTAATAGAGTCAAGATCACACTCATAAATTCCATAAATCTAAATTTAACAGGTAAAAGAATGTGAAAAATTACAGGAATCGTGAAATTCAGATAATGCAGTATGTTTAGCGGACAAAACGACCCTAAGAAACTACTGAATGCTTTAAGTAAGGTTCTAGAATCAAAATGCTATACCCTAACCCCCTAATTCACAATGTAGATAACCAGTGACAAATCGCTAAAGTTTGAGCAAAAACAAGCACAAAAGTAAACAGTAGGTTGCGTGTTATAATCCTCAACGCTAGAAAGTAACAATTAAGCTGGCTGGTAGTTAGTTTAAAGCAAAATCAAAATACAATTGCGACAATTAGAGTCAAAAACCGCATAATCACTGTGACGAGCAAACATCGAGAACTACCGGAGATCTAACGATTAAGACTTCAGCCTCCTGATCAGCGGTATTGACTATTCTCTTGCCATCATTCCCAGCCGAAAAGCGATGGTAATCGTCGGAAGGGATAAACGGCGGCTTCGTCGAATACAGCGATAGGTTTCGTCTCAATGGATTCGGGATCGGTGCTCTTCCTCCGGCGGCAGTTGAAGCAGGCGGCGGAGATGGCGCTGCTTGGCGGTTTGAAGCTCGAGCTTCCGACATTTAGTGAAATTAGAACTTCTGAAACAACAAAGTTTGCAGCTGATTGTTGAATTGGGTTAGGGTTTGGAAGGTTTTGGGGGTTTTAGAGAGAGAAAGTAAAGGATCGATGAAAATGAAGGGTTTGCTTTAGAGAGAGAAGGTGAGGGTTTGGAAGGGGGGAAAGTGGGAGGGATTAGGGAGAACAGAAAACTAGGGAAGGGAGGGAATTTTTGTGTTCGGACAGATGTGGAGGGAAGAAAAATAAAAAAGAATTACCTGACTCTAAGGTCCTCTAAGTTTGGATTAATTACTTATCAGTCCTTGTAGTTCAGTTTGACTCCTAATGCTTGGTTCATCTTATCTTATACATACATATAGATATATGTGTGTGTGCGCGCATAGACGTGGGCGCGCTTGTGTGTTTTATAAAGCATAAAAATTTGTTTTGTTCGGTTAAGGTTGTAGATACGGTTATCTCAATTGATTGATTCTAATTTTGTAATAAATGGATGGAATGAAGGTGAAGATAGTTTTGAAATCAATAAATTTACTTGAGACATGCTCAAGTAGTTTTGTACCTACATATAGTTTTGTACTTACCTTTAACTCATAATTTGCATGTGTAATGTTATTAGAAGGCTTGAGAAGATAAAGTCTTAACAACAAATATACGTAGAACATGATGACATGTAACTGACGGATGGAAACACGATTAGAGATTTCTTATGGATGAATCATCCAAAACATAAAAGGCAACAATAAAAACACGATTCGAGACTTCTTATAAATGAAATTGAGTTATCTCATGGATGAAAGAATAAATTAAAAAATAACGTGTTTGTTTGGTACATACATACCCGTGCATTCGCATGGCCATGAAATAGCTTTTAAAGAGCGGTATTTTGCTAATTTGTTTGTTTTCTTAATTGATTGAGCATGCATTTGGTGTTGATTTGGTTGTTTGGGTTAAATATTCTCATGTTTAGAGTTTTCTTCTAATTGACGTATATAGAATTTAGAAGTTTTCTTCAACGGTTTTTAGATATGAGTATATATATTGAGATTTTGTTTGAATAAATGTTATCTGCGAGAATTAAATTCAAGGACATGTAGTTTATGGTCCTTCTCCGTTTAAACTGTACAATTCTTGGTTGGTGGATGACGAGTTTAATCGGTTTGTTAGTGAATCTTGGGGTGTTGGGGATTATGGTGCTTCAAAATGCAGGATGATTGATTTTAAAAACCAACTTAAAGATTTAAAAAAGAAGGTTAAAAATTGGATTGCGGAGAGGCCTTCTCGTGAAGCCAAGATTAATCAGCTCCATCGCGAGCTTGTTGACATTGACACATTGATTGAAGATTCTCTTTTGCCTAATGACAAATTGGTTTGTAATCGTCGCACTTTGGTAAAGAAAATTAATGATCTGGAACGATTGAATGGTATGGACTTAGCCAAAAAGCCAAGGTCAGATGGGGTATTGAGGGAGCTGAAAATTTTAAGTATTTCCATACTATTGTCAATATAAGCGACAATGTTCTATTGGAATGTATTAGATTATGGTTAATTAGTTTGAGCCCACGTGCCCACTAGGTATTTAGGGTTTATTTTCCTTCTCTATATAATGTAATCTCATTTATTAATAATAGACAATTCAGTCTTCTATTATCTTTCATGGTATCACAGCCTAAACGATCCAAATCCAGCCGTCACCACCGAGTTGAAACCCTAGACAGGGCGGTGTGCCACCATCGCCGCCGCCCTGTCTCAACTGCGTTTGTTTTCTGTTTAGATTTTCTATGTTCTGGTTTTACATTCGAATAAAACTTCATTCGAGATCTCGATTCCGTTTTAGTCAATTCCACTTTTATATCTTCCGTGTTTTGTTTCCTAGCTTCAAATAAGCTTAGATCCATCATCATACATCACCATACATGGAGAAAATAATACATTTATGTATTTATTTGATTTGAAGACAATGCCAACGTTTGTAATCCCCATGAATTTTTTTTCGGCCGCTAATGATTTATTTGTTTGTTTATAATTCCTAACGCATCATCTTTCGTCATCATCTGGGCTTCCTTGGCCTAGTTTTCATACGGCTAAATTATGCATCCCTTTCAAGGCTTCTTTTTCCAGACCACGACATGCGTCCATTGATCTTTATCCGATCTACCTACGGTTTAATCAAATCTTTTTTTTTTCTCTTCTTTGTGTCTCTCTTTTTTGTTTTTTTTAAGATTGTCGCTTGACTACGGTCACCGGCATTCGATCACCATCTCTCTTTATTCGATCTACGGATCTCATCTTTCGATCTACGGATCTCATGTCTCGATCTACGGATCCGAGATATCGCTGTTTGACGGTCTCGACACACTGCCGCATGACCACGGTCACCGGTGGTCGAGTTACTTTTTTTTTTCAGCAGCCTCATAGCCGAATAAGATGGAACCGATGTTAGATTGGGATCTAGTCGTATGTTTGTTATTCTGGAAATCAAGACCCAAAACTGGATGCAGTCGTGAAAGGAACTAAAGTCGAGCAAACTTAACAATACTTTAAGGGATGAAACTGTTCTGAGCTATTTGAAGAAGATTGGAATGTCGAGTCATGGATTGAGATCGAAGCTAGCTTTTAAGTTATTATTATTATTTTTATGTTTTTTTTTTCAGTCTGAACTTCCATTATCTTTCTGCTCCGACTGACGGGGAGTATTGGAATGTATTAGATTATGGTTAATTAGTTTGAGCCCACGGGCCCACTAGGTATTTAGGGTTTATTTTCCTTCTCTATATAATGTAATCTCATTTATTAATAATAGACAATTCAGTCTTCTATTATCTTTCATGTTCTACGATTCGGGGGATTCAAATTAACGGTACTTGGGTAGAAGACCCGAATAAGGTTAAAAATGGGTTTCTGGAATTTTTTAAATCTAAATTTTCTTCATTTAAGGGGGTTACAATGGCAAATAGGAACGATAAATTTCAAAAAGTTTATGAGATTGACATGTTGGTTTTGGATGAGATTCCAACTTTATTGGAGGTTAAGGATGCGGTTTGGTCGTGTGGTAGCTCAAAATCGCCTAGGCCAAATGTGTTTTCTTTTGGCTTCATTAAAAAACATTAGGACTTTGTGGTTGAATTTTTTACAACTTCTAAGATCCCGTTGGGGTGTAATTCTTCGTTTATCACTCTGATTTCAAAGACTGAGAATCCGATTCTATTTAATGACATCCGGCCTATCAGCTTAATTGGTATTCAGTATAAAATTATCTCTAAGATTTTGGCAAACAGACTGGCGAATGTGATTGATAGTTTGATTAGCCCGGAGCAGTCAACTTTTGTTAAAGGGCGTCAGATTTTAGATGGACCTTTACTCTTAAATGAATTGGTTGAATGGTATTCGAAAAAGAAAGGAAATGCGATGTTATTTAAAATTGACTTCGCTAAAGCTTATGATTCGGTGTGTTGTGATTATTTGCTAGATACTATGCATTTCATGGGGTTTAGTAAGACTTGGATTGGCTGGATACATGCTTGCTTGTCTTCTTCAAGGACTTCGGTTTTGATTAATGGCAGTCTTAGTTAGGAGTTCTGCTTAGAAAGAGGCTTGAGACAGGGTGACCCGATGGCTCCTTTCTTATTCATAATTTCCATGGAGGGTTTGCACGTGGTTATTTCTGAGATTGTTTTCGCTAGCCTGTTTCGTGGTATTAGGGTTGGAGATTTGGTCATACCTCATCTGCTTTATGCTGATGATGTGATCATTTTTTGTGAGTGGCGTGAGGAGAATATGGTAAACATGATTATTGCTTTTAGTGCTTTTATCTTGCTTAGGTTTGAAGATCAACCTCCATAAATCTTCGATTTTTGGGAGTTGGTACTTTAAGTACGGAAGTGAAACGTATGGCTAGAATAATGGGTTGTAAATATGAGGGATTCCCGTTTCAATATTTGGGAATTCCTATTGGAAGGGAGATGTCTCGAATTTCGAGCTCGGAGCTCCTTTTGAACAAGTTTCAAAAGCGGTCGTCTTCTTGGAATTCTAAATTTCTTTCCATGGAGGCCGCTCTACGTTGATTACATCAATTTTAGGGTCGTTGGGTTCTTATTGGTTTTCTTTGTTTCGTGTCCCGTCGAAGATAAAGAATACTTTGGAGTCCTTGTGTTCTAAGTTTTTTTCTAGGGTGGCGACGAGCACACGCGTAAGATGCCTTGGGTTAGCTGGAAAGTTGTTTTATCTGATAAAGATTCTGGGGGTTTGGGTTTTCGTAGTCTCCATGCTATGAACCTGGCCTTGTTGTATAAATGGCGTTGGAGGTTCCTTAATAACAGAGAGGCAATGTGGGTTAAAGTTATAAAGCATATTCATGGAGAGGATATGGTCACTGGGGCAACAAAGGCGGGACGCGGTATTTGGGTTAGTATTTGCAAGTCGGATTTAGAGCTCCATGAGAAAGATATAATTCCTGCTAATTTGATTCGGAAAAAAGTCGGTAATGGGGCTTGCACGTATTTCTGGAAGGATAATTGGCTGGGGGACACTCCTTTCTCTTTCTGATTCAATAGATTATTTCGGTTAGAGGTGGACCAAAATTGCACGATTAGGGATCGCCTTGTGTCAACTGGTTGGGTGTGGCTTCGTGAGATTAGGAGAGGTGTGAAGAGGAGCAATTTCGTGATTTAAAGGATCTTATTAAGGCTATAGATTTTTTAATGTTGACGATTCGTGGGTTTGGTCTTTAGATGAGGAGATAGAGTTCAAGGTCAAGACAGTGAGAAATGTTATAGATCAAAGCACTTTACCTTCGCTTAATCATGTTGCGAGATGGAACAATTTTGTTCCTAAGAAGGAAAATATTTTATCCTAGAGAATTCTTTTGGATAAAGTGCCTACTCGGTTTAACCTTAGTAAAAAGGGCATAGATATTTCGCATATTCTTTGTCCGATATGCGAATTGCATGTTGAGTCGGTTGCTCATGTTTTTGCTTCGTTTGGTGTTGCAGAGAAGTTTTGGAGTTTGATCACTCAATGGCTTCAGGTTGGGTGCATAGCTTTGTTGGCTTCGTCAAATTTACTTTCTTTAGTGGATGTTGCGACGCTTAACAAGGAGAAGAAGGTTCTAATTGAGGTAATTTGTTTCACGATGTGGTGGGTGATCTGGAGGTTCAGAAATGACTCCATTTTCAATCCCTCTATTAGGAACGGCGAGTTGTTTGATAGTATTGTTTTACTTTCTTATTTGTGGTTTTCCAATAGAAATAGAAAGTGTAGTTTATCTTGGACTGAGTGGCTTGCTAACCCACTTTTATTGATTTAACTTTTTGTGGTTTTTGGCTATCTTAGCCTTTGTTTTATATAAATTGTGCCGTTCCCAAAAAAAGGACACATAGTTTATGAATGAATGACTATTGGTTGGAACGAATGGTCAAATGAGAGAAAGTGTGTATTCCCTATGATAATGAGTAATCGAATTTATTAGAAGGATTCCTTTAAGTTTCAGCCTTGCGACCATACCTCCCCCTCCCCCCCCTCCCGGAACCCAAAAAAACTGATTACTCATAAGGTGCCAGAGGAGTCCTAAAAGCAACATCCGTAGATCTATGGTCGGCATCGTTTATGGTTGAGACTAGGACCGTATCTGATCGTCTTCGAGCCTCCAACTTTCGTTCTTGATTAATGAAAACATCTTTAGTAAATGTTTTAGTAGTTGTTCATCTTTCATAAATCAAAGAATTTCATCTAGTGGTTTAAGTTTTATACCCTTTATCTACACAATAAAACAAACATCTAGACTATTGTAATAATTAAACTCAATATTCAAACACTAGAAACAGACACGTCCTTAACTATTTTTCTATAACTGAAACGGATATAATGCAATTTTTAAGTTCTTTTGTTTTATTGTGGTAGCACCTCATTGAACAAACATAAAGAACAATAATAGAATAAAACATTTTTCAAATAATGGGTACGCCATTACTATTTTTACTAGCAAGGTAGGTATGCCGTATGCTTACTTAGCTGGATTCTTGGTGTGATCAAATATCAATAGTAACTCTTCCTTTCCTTGGCATCATCCCTATAATATCAGCTTGCATTTCTTCATTTCTTGAATTAAAATTCATTTTATTTGGTGTGTTTGACATCAAAAGTCAAAGGTAGGAAATAATTTCATATAGAACATGATAAACTAGTGGTGTGTTCAGGTTGACCTAGCGGGTTGGTGACTGATCCGTTTAATGTTATACTAATTGTTTTCTAAAATATGTTTTGTGTTATAACTTAATCTGAGTTGTTATTTTCCATCAAAATTTATAAGATAAAAGATACATGAACATCAAGTTGTATAGTTTAAACATAGTTATTTGGTATACATTTGTGTTTCTTATTGTAAACTTGTAATTTTAAAGTTTAAATATGCAAGAATCTAAACGAAATAATATATTTAGGTTAAAGGTTAAATGGGTCGTGTTTAAGTTGATATACGTGTCATGATTTTTAAGGTTGCGTGAGCTTTCAAATTTACGTCTGATTCGAACAAACGACACATTAACACCCCTACCCAGACCAATAGTCATCGTTTTGAAGCCTTTTAAGGAAGTAATTTGACCATCTTCTAGCTAAGAGAGATTTACTAACAACATAGATATCTCTATATAATAAACAATTATATTTAGACTCACAAACCGGTATCGACATCCTTGCCTTAGAATGTTGGAGGACTAGAAGACGAGTGACTTACGGTTATTCAATTCAAGGTTAAGGCGAGGTGTTTATAAGATATCTTTGTATATAAAACGAGTATGTTTGAACTCACAAACCGGTCTACGATATCTCGTCTCAAAACGTCACATGAGACAAGTAGCTTGTGGTTATTTAAGGTCAAGGTGAGGTTTTAATAAGACAGCTCTCTATAATATGTCTTGTTTATTTTCACTATATTTCTTTTTTTTTTTTTTAATTTTTTGAGAATTTTACAACATTGCTTATGTAAGTTAGAGTGCACAAACAAATCGGTTAACCAGTTACATAAAAACCACCAAATGAAAAAGATCTCTATATCATATTATCATTCACAGTTTTTTGAAAAGTTATTTTTTGAACATGTCTTGTTTATTTTCACTATATTTCTTTTCCTTTTTTTATTTTTAATAATTTTATTTTCACTATATTTCTTTTCCTTTTTTTATTTTTAATTTTTCGATTCTACATTTGAGAATCACGGTATTGATGGACGTTACAAATGGATATTTAACGATAACATTTTTTTCAACACCAATAACCGGTTATTAACCAGCTCAAAACTAAAGCACTTCGGTTAACCAATTCCTTTCTAAAACCCCAAACCGGTTCTTATAATACCGGCTAATAACCGATTTGGTTTTTGGTTAATTAACCTGTTATTTTATGTACCTCTAATGTAAGTATCCTATTCGGTCTCCCGCTTGAATGAATTAATTGTAATTTGTAAGTGGCCAGTTAGGTTCTAGCATAGTGATAAAGGGCAAAAGCATCTTTGGTGAAGACCAAAGTTCAAATCTTGCTATGAAGCCGTTTAAAAAAAAAATGAAGCTTTATGAAATAAAATTTTGCTGTTAAAAAAATGTAATTGGTAAGTGTGGTAACTGGTAACTACTGAAACAACCCGAGATTTTACGTATAATTAATCATGTCTTGAGTTCTGAAACAACCCGCTTGACGTATTTAACATGTTTAGTTAAACGAATCAAAATCAAGCTGTTTGTGATTGGAATAATATGTTTATTTTATAATTAAGCTCAACGAGCCAACCGATTTTCAATCTGTTTAACCCATTCACTTCAACTTGTCAACTCGTTTACAACTTTCTTTTTGGAACTCGTTTACAACTTGATAACTATCCATTACAAACATGTGAGCCCACGTTTGAATCGTTTAGATAAATATGGTACATGAGTCGGGTTTGGGTTGCATATAAATTTGAATCATTATAAATCATGTTTATGTTTTGGGATGGATTGTTATGATTTTGTAAATAGAGCAAGTGAGCTAGGGTTTTGACTGCTAAATATATGGCTTTCTTCTATTTTTAATTGTTATAGGTTTTATGGGTGAATTTCATCGACAATTTTATTATAAAAACTCTAAAAATAAGAAAAAAAATCTGATGTCTATGGTTAAAGTTGAGTTTTATGCATCTGAATAAACTTTAGACGACTTTCATAACGTGATCGAGTATTTCAGGGTGATAGAATTATGGCCCCATAGGAAGCTTACGAGTTCGTAGACTTATGTCATCTCAATATTCATATGAAGGTCATTTTCTACGGGTTAGTCATTTAGTTGTACCGTTTATTTAGTCGTAAACAAATATACGAGTCAAAGTATACTTTAAATACTAGTTATTATAAGCTTGTAGCCAAATCGATATATGCTTAGGCTATCCGTAATGGTGGGGTGAAATGGGGGGTTATAGGAGCCATAGTGACCCACCGTAATGGTGGTAGCGCCCATGGCGCCGGTGGAGAAGAGGGGGGAAGACGTTAAGAACAAGGTGCTGGAGGGGGGATTTGATGAAGATGGCGCCCCGAGGGGAGGTATAAGAGCGTTATAGGGACGCCATCTTGCAATTTTTTACAAGATAACGCCCACTACACATAGCCTTAGAAAGAAGTCTTCCCGTAGTTATCACTTATCAATGTAGAGAGAACTATTAGAATAGTTCATTATAGATTGGGTCATTATTGTAAATATTCATTGTATAAGGATATTACGTAATAGCGTGTCTCATTGTAATTATATATAGTTGGGTAAATTAATGATTGCGAGGTTTACGATCCTAACATGGGACGGGGTGTGGCCCATGTTGTTGTTGAAGTATGCTGGATTCGCAACCTTCTTATGGAACTCGGTCACCACCCTTGGCGCACCTCTATAGTATACAGGGGCGAAGTATTGCCCAGGGCGGGCTCGGGCCCCATCCGTTTTTTCGCTGCTATGTACTGATTTATACCCGTGTAATCCAAATTTTTTTATATATGTAGTCCGGCCTCATCCTCTCTATAATTTTAAAAAAAATTATATACCGAGTCGGCCCGGACCAATTTTTTTTAATTAAGTTGAAAACTTAGAATACTTTATAAGTTGTAAACCACAATTACAAAATAGCTATTATTGTAATTAGTTTTAAGTTGATGGTTTTAAATGAAACATTAGTTTTATTGTTAAAAAATAAGAAAATAAAAGCTTGGGATTTGGGATTTGAGCGCAGAAGAAAAAAAACACATAACCAAAGTTTTCTAAAAAAAAAAACCTCGAGCGGAGCATTCCAGGGACTGAGAACGAGCGGCTACCTTCCTCCCTGTCCTCCGGCGGCTTTTTCCGGCGACCTTCACAGATTCTGAGATTCACAACATCGCTTCTTCTCCTTACAACTCAAGTAGGTAAAATCTTAAAATCTTTCTAATTTTTTGATTTGTTTCAGCTTTCAAGTCTTCAAGATGTGTGTTGTTGATTGTTGAATTGTGCATAAATCATAGACATGGACTCATAGTGATTAGTGTGTTATTAATTGTTTTGTTGAATTATAATTAGATTGGACATAATGATTGTATTGCATGTTGGATAAAGATTGTTTAGTTGAATTTGGGTTCTTGGAATACCTAATTGATTGTTGACTTGTTGTTGTAGATATAATGAAAAAGTCGAAAACCATCCATTTTGTTTCAAAATAAATGATGAAGAAACTCACAATAAAAATAAAGATACTAAACGTCAAAAAGCTACGAGAAGTGAGCCGCAACCTCTCCGGAAACTAATGACGAGGTTAAAGAGTTATTAGAACTGGGTGAGATCACTTTAGGCAAAGGGTTGAATCAAGTTGTGACATTAAAAAGAGCCGGTGATACTCGTTGGCGTTCTCACTTTAACTCTGTTTGTACTCTGATTAAAATGTTTAATGTCACTGGTATTGTCCTCGAGTGAATAATGAATGACTTACAACATGCTACTTCTACTCAACGTGCGGATGCTGATGTAGCTTACACTTACATGCACACATATGAGTTTGTCTTTATTCTTCACTTGATAAAAGAGGTAATGGGAAAAACCGATACACTTTCTCTAGAACTCCAAATGAAATCCCAAGATATCCTTGATGCTATGGAATTAGTTTCTCCAACGAAGGTTGATCTAAATGATTTCAGAAACAATGGATGTGATTCTTTTCTTAAAGAAGTTACTTTTGTCAAAATCATAGAATAGATATGCCGGACATGAATGCTCCATATACTTCTACTCGGTATAGGCCTCGTAAAAAGGATGTTCATGTTACATTTGGACATTATTACCGAGTAGATTTATTTACAGCTACATTAGACAAACATTTAGATGAGTTGAATAGTAGATTTAGTGAGGAAACAATGGAGTTGTTATCTCTTAGTTCTAGTTTGACTTCAAAAGAGATGATGTTGATCAGATTTGTCTTCTTGCTGAGAAATATTATTCTCAAGATTTTAAGGAGCATGAAATGATTCAGTTAAGATGTCAGTTGAGATTATTTAATGTGGATAAAACTCAAAATTCAAGGCTTAGTGGTGTATCAAGTCTTTCTGATCAATGCAAAAGTCTCGTGAAAACTCAGAAACGTGAGACGTACTATTTGCTTGATAGAGTGGTTCGTCTAATCTTGACACTTCCAGTTTCTACAGCAACAACTGAGAGAGGATTTTCAGCAATGAAAATAATAAAGAATCGTCTTCGCAATAAGATGTCAGATGACTATCTCGCGAATAGCCTGTTGATTAACGTAGAAAAAGAGCTTGCTGAAAAGTTTGATCAAGATTGCATGATAGATGAATTCAAAGATTTTAAAGGTCGTCGAGCTGAGTTGTAATCATGTCTCCAGGTACCTTTTTTCTCGCATCGTTTAGTTTTTTTATGTGAAACAACACTTATTTTGGTGAATTAAAACAATTAGATATTTCTGTTTTTTGTTGTGTGACCCGACCCGAACCGAATATCCGACATGAATACCCGAACCGAACCGAATATTCGACCCGAATACCGGCCCCATATGTTTTTCTAGTCAAGCTTCGCCACTGATAGTATACTGTGACAACGTTAGTGCTATTTTCATGTCTGAAAACCCTATTAATCATCAGCGCACTATACATATCGAGGTGGATTTGCATTTTGTTCGGGAACATGTTCAGCGTGGGTAAGTTCGTATTTTCCATGTCCCGTCGCGTTATCAAATTGCAGATATCTTCACCAAAGGGTTACCTTGTATTTTGTTTGAAGATTTCAGATCCAGTCTAAGTATCTGGAATCCTCCACCTTAGACTGATGGGTGTATTAGAATAGTTCATTATAGATTGGGTCATTATTGTAAATATCCATTGTATAAGGATATTAACGTAATAGCGTGTCTCATTGTAATTATATATAGTTGTGTAAATTAATGATTATGCGAGGTTTACAATCCTAACAAGAACATTGTTCATGAAAATGACTTCAATAAATTATAAACTAGTCTATAAATATTACATAGGAAATATATCAAAATTAAGAAAGTAGAAGAAGAATGATTGAGAGTTGAGACCCATGACAAACCTCTTTCTTTTGTTTTGGTGTTGCTATAATTACCCCTTTTAAGTTCTAATTTCTCAGTACCTCCTTGTCCATTCAGACTCAATCGATCATCTAACAATATACCGATGATCGTCTGATTGAGATCTGTGACAAACCCCTTTTGGTGTTGCTATACATACACATTGGGTTCTAATCTCGCACCACCTCTTTGTCAATTCAGACTCACACGACCGTTTGATGATATACACGACGGTCATCCGACAAGTAGCGAGTCCAGACTGCCATATGATATTTTGGTGATGAACTGATGACTATCCGTCAGGATTCACGTGGTACAAAATTAGAAATTCAGATGACGTGTGTATCACATACTTTAAACAAACAACTTTCATGTCTTGTATAACATGTTTTAAATTATAATTTTATTTATTTAGATAAAAACACACCATCGGCTATTTCATCGAATGGTATGGCGATGAGAGAAAGACTCGAGGCTTAAAGATCACGAGTTCAATCCTCGAACCCAACAGTATTTACCATCTAGTCCAGGGGCGAATCTTTTAATGTACCAGCAGTGACCTCGGTCACTGCTGGTTTTTTGTCCAGAGGTACCGAATATACGTGTTTTATGAAGAAATTTTTTATATATACGTGTTTTACGAAGAAAATTTTTATATATATCGCCTCGGTCACTACGAAAAAAAATTCAAAATCCGCCACTGATCTAGTCACTCGTGGGGTAGGTTTTTCCTAAAGTGAGCTACTGCTGATGGCTTGGGCTCCCGTTTATCTAGTGAGGTCCCTGAATGAAAAAAAGAAAGATAAAAACGTGTTTTTTTAAGTAAAGACCACTCTCTTTGACTGCATTTATATATATCGACCACACTTGGTGTATTTAATTCAACCATATTTTTTACATAAAAATTAAAAATCCAAAAGACAAAGTAGAAATGATTGTCTCATCCAATTTACATATAAAGATATTAATAAAGCAAATCAAAAACAGGGGAAGTGACAATTCATATGCTTTCCTTTTAATAATGCAAATTATTTTCCAAAGCAGTGGACTGTATACCTAATTCTGTTTAGTAGATTACTATTAATTTTTTTTATAATAATTAACAAACTAACATTAAGGAATTAAAGAATAAACAATGAACATGCGATGATCATTTGAATAATACAAGTGGGTCGACCCGCGCTTCGCCGCGGAGTCGAACCGTTTAAAAAAGTCACTTATACATCTCCAATTGTTTTTGCTCCCAACGATCTTTGAGAGGATGAACAGAGTTTTATGACCTATGCATATCCAAGTTAAGTTCTCTTGATTTTGCCTACAATCAACAAAAACCAACAAAGCCCAAGTTAGTGAAATCATATTCTTAAAATCAACCAATTCATTATATTATCTTAATGTTTTAAATCCACTTAGTTGTTGGTGAGGAGCGACGACGATATCGATTTCAGGTTGTTTCTTTTAGTTTACATGCTTATCGTTTATAATCACGTTTCTCTGTTATTTGTAAGATGAAGCTTTGAAATCTTTAACTGATTTGGGTGTCCTTAATTCAATTCAAACCCTAAATCAAACCCATCTTTTATCTGCATAGCTCTCTCCCAAATCCGTTTGTATCTCTACCAAATGCGCAATTATCTAGCTTTCAAACCGGTTCAAGAATTCACCTTTTATTTCTACAGGAGTTTGTTACAACTCAAGTAAATCCTTAGTTAATAAAGTAATCCACAAATTCAATAAGAGGGAGTGTTTTACCTGATCTTTATGCAGCAAAAGTTCAGTGATCTCTGCAAGAAAACATAGACAAAAAAAAAAACCAAGGACAACAACATTAGGCCCTAATAAATAGTAAATCGAACATCCATGCGAAAATAATATAAAGATGAAGAAGAGTTCAACCTGAAGCGGATATGTTGGATTTTAACGATTTACATCCATAAGCCAAAAGCCTAAAATCAAAACTGATGCACCTGTGGAGGCCAAAACAACCAAAAATAAAAGATAATAATATGTTCTTCAATTGTTTGTCAAATACAACTTCAAAGTATTTAGTTAAATTCGTTAGCTCAATATCATTACTGTTCTAGTAAACTTCAGAATCACAAAACAAAAAGAGTGTAAAATTAATATCACATTCATATGCATATGATAATATTTAACATGTTTAAGAAATATAAATCTCTAAAAGTTAAGCACATCTTAAATGTACATGAATAATCAACGAAAACACAATTTTAAAATCTAAACGTTATCTATTTCATATGATCTTATTATATAATTTAAATTTAAAATTTGTTACTTTGAAAAAAATAATTTGTAAGAAAAGTGTGTTCCACCTTACCACATGACCTACCACCACCCAATCCTTTTGAGTTGAATCTGTGATCCCAACAATTCAACCTTACTTCCTACGAAGTAATCAACCTTAGCGAGCGACCCTCTTTAAAAGAATCCCTAAATTTTGAGTTGAATCCGCAACCCAGTATGTTCTTCCCCAATTTTTCAAATTCAGACAACCCAATTAATCAAAGCTGACAAAGCTGAGTTCGACAGAACTGCATGATGATGGAGTACTAAATGTTGTAGTCAAACAAAGTGAAGTTTTGTAATGTCAAGGTTTAAGTTCCATGAGAATCTAAAGCACATAAATCTCCTCTTGATTCCCTTTCTTAAACAGCAATGCTCGCTCAAATTTTAAGAAAGTAGTGGTAAAGAAGGACACCACACACGGTTGTTAATAGAACAAATAATTGAGTAAGAGATGATTGAGAATCTAACTGCCCATTTTATAAGTAGAAAAGAAATTTCAATGCAAACTCATTTCAAAAGAATCTAAATGACAATTGTTTTGGCCTTGCTTTACACATCATAATGTATTGGTTCCCAAATCCTAGGAGTAAGTTGATTAGCATGCAGCAAAACAAAGTGCATCACAACCACATACCACTTTATAAGTCATGTCAAACTTTGAAATCGAGACACGGCAGCTTGACCAACCCAAAGTCAACCGTAATGGTATAGTTTGACTAAACAGAAGCAAACCAAATCAAATCATAAAATCGCTTTAAAGGACCACGCTTATAAAGGGCCTAATAATAAGCTAAAGACAGTTAAACACCACTTAAAAGATTAGAAGCAAACCAAATTATCACTTTCAGTAACCGTCACTTTATCAAGGTTAATGGTTCAGTAGTAAAAGCAAGTAAATATATTAATCACAAAAGGAAGCAATTCAACTATGATTCTATGAACTTAAAATGTTAATTAGATACCTATGTTCAATGATTCCAATCACATCTTGTTGCAATATTCAAACAGCAAACTACATTGCCTCAAACAACAATAAGCGAACATCAATGTTTAGGAAATTTATAATCGCAAAGCAGGGTGATGAAAGCCCTCCTACATGAATAATTCCTACCTCAACATCCTTAAAAACGCGGTCCTATCAATGTCAAAAGCAACTAAAACTTTATTGTTAACCACATACAACACATATTAAACCATATTACCCGTCTTGAAAATGTGACCTCCAAACACCTATTTATATCTTCTTACAAAGAAATATTGCGTTTGATTAGATAATTATAAATTAAAATGCTAAATACCACCAAGACATTTGGTTATTAAAAAAAATCTAACTTTGTATTTGTTTTTCCCTTTACTATATTTTTTTGTTATTTTGCATAGGCTTGCGATCGCTTTCTGAATTTTATACCCATAAATGTGAGTTTGAAGCCATGATTCATATATTTATTTTGCTGATTTTATATTCCATACATTACAACCTATGTATGTAATTAGATAGATGCATTTATTAGGAAAATTGAGTCTTGCGAAATTAAAGGGACATTACAGCATAGATTGTCATGAGATGGAAAACTGTATATTTTAATTGCTAACAATCAAGGTCAAAAGCAAAAGAAATAAAAATAATAGATATGAGACCACAACACCCAAAAAAATACACCCAATTTAATAGAAATTTGTAATTTGTGTGTTCCCTATGTCCAAAATTAATAAAACAAAAGATCATGATATGAATGATTTCTAAAAGAACTGGTTGAAATTACTCAAAGATATAACAAACTAACTCATCAATTTAGGGGAAAAAATAACCCTAAGTCTCTAATCCATAAGAAATTTGAAAAAAAAAGGCTTAAATTTTATCATCGAATAACCATCTAAAATTTCATAAATTACCAGAATATATGTTAAAAGGGATCGATTGGAAATTTACCATGAGAAGGAGAGACACGTATTCAGAAACTGAAAATAAGAAAAGGAAGAAATTTACATGCATAAACAAAATTAAAAGATTTGTAATGATATACGATTACCTAATACCCGATGAATTAGGAATTGGGGATGAAATATTGAGACGATTAAGGGAGATAAGAGATATAAATTAGTCGGGTCCTATTGGTACAGAATCACCATAGTCAAACATTAAGATATCTCTAGGGTAAATAATTAGTTATATACCCCTTTTCATATGAATCGATCACATATAATTGATATCTTCAAAATCATTAGAACTGAAATGGGTAGCAAATGGAAGCTATAAATTCTAAAAAAAAATTAAGATTCAATCAGACATAAATACATGGTACCAGTACCTTTGTTTCGATCAAAAGAGGACTGAAAGAAGATATGACATTAAAGCTCCATTGGAAGAAGTGTTCTTGAAAGACGAACTCATCTTCCCTATTTCACATTCCAGATTAGCTCAGAATAACAAAACCAAAACCAAAACCAAAACCAAATGAAACTATGAGATATGGGAAGCACACACAAACCTAAAAAATTCAAGAATGAGGCAGGACGTGTGAGTTATGGCGGAGCAAGTGGAGATAATGTAGCATTGACAGAGTGATGGGGTGAATAGCAATCCACTGTGGAAGAAGGTAGAACAGTTGTGCTGAGGCATGGCTTTCAAAATCAAATCCAACCAAACTCAATCTCCAGTGGGCCACATCATCATCCGTTTGTTTTTTTTAGTGTTGTACAAATGGTTGTACCAAGAGCATAATATTATGTAACTTAGGCCAAATTTTGAAGGGTGCAAATATAGCTTATACACAATGCATAAATGGATGTACAATGTATGCATTGCAAGGTTGTACTCTTTGTTGTGAAGTTTGTACCATGAGTTGTGTTATGTTAATATAGGATAATGTAAATGTTGAGTTATTGTAAAAGGTAAACTTAATGTCTTAACATGTAAAAATTATTTGCCTTTAAAAAGAATAAAGTGCCTAGTTTTATGATATATAATGTTTTTGAAAATAACAAAAAAATATAAAAATTATTTGCCTTTAAAAAGTATGATAGAGCTAAATAAAGACCCAACCATGGTAGCTTTTCAAAATTTCAACCAATTTAAATTGTCCAAGTATATGTCCATATAGCACTCCAATTATCTTAAGTTCTTAATCATTGATACAAATCGATCAATGTCGAATCTTATGTCCGATTCTCACTCTATTCAAACAATGCATACAAAGAGATATTATAAAGAACGAGGTTATACTAAGAAGTATATAAATCTAAGATTAAGAAGGATTTGAGATCATTAGATTATGTAATCAATGATTGAGATTAAATTAATGGGTGAACATTATAATCTTAGCAATTTTTGTTGACTTTTTATCTACTTCTCTCATTTTCTTAAACCTTCATAACTCTTACATACGATATTTTTTTTAAGTTACACTATAAAAACAAACGTTTGTTTTAAGATTATTTTAAACTGAGTGAACGAACTGGAAATAGCTTGGAGGATTAGGTCCGTTGTTATTTCTGGGAAATGACATAATCGAGCTTATCCATTCGGTCAATCTACGACTTCATCTTGACCACGTGAGGGTTGACAGGAGCTCCATCCTGCATCCTGCAGGAAATGAGTCGTGTAACAATCTCATAACACTCTTGTCAGGCTTGTGTTTCAAACATGCCTCTTAGCTCTCCAACCATTTGGAAATCGCTCATATCTGCTCTTCTGAAGTTCAGAAGATATGGTGGCCAACATAAGGCAAGATATTTGAGTAGCATCCTTTCTTAGTTGATCATGAGCAACCCAAGCAACAATATTATTTGTTGGTGCAAGTGGCACCTCTTACTCCAATATATGGAGTTTGTTAGCCATTTTGAGCACAATCTTGAGATTGCGCTGACAATCAAGAAAATTGGTGTTATCAAGTTTTTCCTTTTCGAGGAGAGACTTGAGTTGGAAGGTGTCATTGTTGTTTTGTTGATTATTAGACATCTGAAACATTTAGACAAATTTCTTTTAGTATTTTTTATGTTTGGCCTTAATTCAAATATGGTAAGTTATATTAAATAAAGGATGAGATTTCGGTTAATCAGTTACTAAAGGCAGCTGTAGCAAGCAATCAATAACGATTGGGTAAGTGGATAGCCAACGTGTGTCAATTGTGAAAAACAGTCACAACTCCCATTATGAGGCTCAGTAGTAACTACAGTACTATGATGATACATTTAGCCTCATCTATGCCCAATTTATTTACAAACACTAATAGTGCAGTGTTGAAGACTCCAGCACTACGAGTACAAGTAAAGAAAGCAATAGTTGCCCTAAATCGTCATTGTGCAAGGTACGGTGTTGAAGACTCTAATACCTCCACCTTAGAACATACCTTACGCGCCAAGTGCGGCGTTGAAGACTCCAACACTGACGTTTAAGTCAAAATATGTTCCAAGTATGACTTAATTTAGGATTTGCATAAACTATAAGTTTTATGTACTTACCAAGTAGGGTTTATAAAGTCACGATTTTAATCATGAACGTTTAACAGAACGAAACCCAATCTACTCTCGAGACAGTCCAATTAGGTAACCTAATTGTTAAATGACTACGTTGTTGCGAGACATGCATAACCAATTAAGGAAATAATCCTTTTAGAGTTTTATTAAAACGAATTTCAAAAACTCTATTATTAATTATTTATATATTTATAGAGTTGTAAAATAATTTTAGTTTTAGAACTCTTTATCATTTGATTGTAAAAAAATAGTTTTAACCTTTTAAAACAATTTGAAGTTTTAGTTGATATGAATAAATAATTTCATAATTGAGGCAACCAAAACAAACATAATAAACATGTATTCGGCCAAAGATGGCTTTGGTATTGCTAGTGCCGTTAGCAATACCAAATAAGGTATGAGTGACAAAGTTAAAAACAACAACCACAAGAATGGAATTCTCTAAGCATCATGTCGTCTTTAATGGCTCCCACTGGCTCCAATACGTCTCTATAACTTGATAGGATCTTCAAGGTATTCGAGTTGAATAATATCGTTTTGGGGAACTTGTCAAAATTGGAAAGTTCTCATTTCTGAAAACTAGCCAAATTGGGAACTTGTCAAAACAGGGAAGTTACCAACTTGGAGACATGAGACGAAATAGAAAACTTTCCATAAATGGAAATTTTCAAAATCGATAAAGTCGCCAAAATTAAATACTCGTGTCGATATAGAAACTTTCCAAATTTGGAAACTTGCTAAATCGGGAACGTTTCCATAATGAAAACACGAGTCGAAATAGGGAGACTTGCCAAAATTGGGAAGTTTTTTTGCTAATTCGGGAAACTTTACTTAAATAGAATTAAACTTGAAATAGAAAAATCCTAAATCTTTTTACAACTTTGAACCCAAAATGGTGGGCCAATACCAAAAACCTAATCTATTATAATTGGGCTAAAAATGAGCCAAAACCAAAAATAAAAACCAATCCAAATCACGCAATTTATGAAATTGAGTTGGACCGAATACACGTAATTAATAAAAAAATCAAACAATAAAATTGCATTATTTTGGTGGAAACAAATCGACCAAAGTTGACAAATTGACCAAAGTTGACCATTAATAAAACAAATCGAACAATAAAAGATGCAATTGACAATTAATACAATTATCAATTAAAATAAATAATTCGCAACTTTTGGTTTTTATCCCGAGTTTACGAATTCCACTGGTATAAAACAGGACCTGTCTAGATTTGAGTGTGGTGATCAAGGCTCTGATATCACTGTTGGGATTTGTCGGTGGTATTTGGGTTACCGGGTACTAATTTTATTATTATTAAAACCCGATTTCAAAGTATATTTTTACCAAAATATAGTTATGTCAGATTAAATGGGTTAATCATATAAGAGTAGCAGAAACAATCTATAATATATATTTAAACATCGCGAAAAACCAGTGACAAAAATTACAGCAAGATCAAATCACCAAACGTACAAACACTAGATAAATTAACAAATACATATATATATATATATATATATAAATACAAATCAAATATAATTTTAGTAACTAAATACAACGATTATATTTACATATCCTAGATAAAGTTATGATTATATCTAATTAAAATAAAGATTAGATATAACTTGGTGTTCAAGTCGAACAACTGTTCGAGACACCGAGGTTCAACGTGATAACGTTAGAACGAAAACATACCAGAGAGAACAGTCACCGGGTGATACGAGATCACATCAGAAAAACACACCGAAAGGCGGTAGCAGTGACGGTTTGGTGGCGGCACAGTGGCATGAGGTGCGGTGGTGGTGGTGGTGCGTGAAAGAGGCTGGGCCGGAAGGGGCCTCGTGTCTGACTCGAATGGTGGCGGCAACAGGAAGATCAACGGCGATCTGCGATGGTGGCGGAGGCTGTTTCGCGACCGGATGCTATAGTTCGCGATCGGAGGTGGACGGCGACTATGGGGTTGTCGGCGGCGGCGATCGCAGAGAGACTGAGAGGAGCCGAAATATTCAAGGTGGCCAGGAGATTTCTGTAACCCTGAATTCTTATTCAGGTTTCCTTTATATAACCACGATAAACCAGTTGTAGATAACCTACAATTAATTTATTTAATGTATCCGTTGCTTATCATTTAAGCAATCGTGAATAAACCACAATTAGTTTAATCTCTCATAATTATCCATTTGAGCCATTGATAGTTATCAGTTAAATAAACTGAATAATTATCCATCCATCATTATTAATAAACTAATTAAAAATTATTTTATTTAATTAATGTTTATTTATAATAATAATATCAGTATTATTATTTCACCAACTATTATTACTAACCAGTAATAATTATTTTCTGCTAGTTATTATAAATAAATTAATGATAACTTTAATGACTAATTATTATTTATAAATAGTATAAATAATATTAATTAGTCATTTCGTTTTCGTATAATATTAGTTAACCGTTTAAGCGATATAATCTCTCGTTGCACTCGGTTTAACTCTTACAAGTTATAACCGGGTCAGATTCTTAATTTTGTCAGATCTGGACATATAATATCCAACAGAACCAACCCAAAGCATTAACCAAATTTAGTTTCCAAACATATAAACCCTTAGAAATCTTTGATCATCTTCTTTGTTCCAAGCATTCAAGCATTTATTGTTCAATTCGAGATTGAACTAGGATCCAAGATCATTTATATCATTCTTAGTTGTTTGTGGTATGAAAACACTCTTTCTTTTACTGATCTTAGTTTGTTTATTTACAAACTCTAAACACCCGTTCAAATCTTGAAAAATCTACAAGGTTTTACAATCATTTATACAAAATAAACTTACATCCTTGATGCTTATGTATCCCTTATGTGACATACTCATCTTATATAAATTATTGCATGATGATATAATGATTTGATAAATACATATTCATATGCTTTCATTTGATACAATATGTGGAAAGAAACCGTAATTTATTTCAAGATTTCCAGATTTATGTTATGATTAGTTTTGACACTTGAAAACTTTAATTTAACATGTTACATCATACATGATGTTGTTATTGAGGAATTTGAACTAGGGATGTTGTTTAGTATGATTAATCTAGGAATAATGTCTATGAGAACCCCTTATAAATAAGGTTACATATTATTAACATTTAAAGGGTTATTATTCATGATTTTATGCTCATATGTTGTTATACTTGTAAAATGTGATGTTATTTAAGTTCATTTTAGAAATTATATGACCAATTTGATTACCTAATCGTAGAAATATATTGATTTTAGCAAAACCATGATGATTTGATGTTAAGTATAAAAATCATACTTAGTTTGATGATTACATGATAAAAAGACATGATTTATATTGATTATACTTGTTATAATTGTTACATAACTAGTTAATATTTATTTGAGATAAATATTAAGATACACATGAAATTCCAAGATTTAAACACTAACATCGGATAGTATGTATATTTTTGATAAATATATATGTGTTTGAGCTTCATGACTATGCATGTATACTTGTATGCATAAACTTGTTTATTTATTTTTGAGAAATAAATATGTTTTCATAATAAAAACTTAAATATAACAAATCACTTAAGATTGTGAAAATTCTGGTATTAACATGCATTTTTTTAAAAAATTCATATAGTATTATTCAATGTGATTGTGTGTTGTGATCCATGACCGTCATAACCCCCGAGAGGTGTCTGTTGTGGTTGGGGTGTGACATAAAGGAACCACCTCCAGAACCTAAAATAAAAGAAAGTAAGTCACACTAAAAGATCCGAGTAAATCATAGTTGTAAAGAACCAACGTAACTTCACTCTCGCTACAACCAAACACTACATAAGAAACCATAGGCTCAAAAGACTTCCACATCAGCGACGACATACCGAAGTGTACCACAACCGAAAAATCATAACCACAGAGGCGATTAGCTAGCGACCACACTCCAGCGGTCACAAATTCCATAAGAAAAAACATCTAAGAAAACCCTAGGCTCAACTGGCGTTAAGATTGGTGGTGAAGGCTCAAAGAAAGCAACAACCAGACCGTTTGAAGGCACGACTACAACGCCGACCACCACACCAGAGTACGACAACGATAAAAACCAATGCTCAGATACGGAGATCAAATGTAAGTTATGAGACAGAACGTTGGCAAGATGCGACCATCAAAATTGTTGCTTAGGAGGAGGACCATCGAAATTATTGCTTATATTTGGAGGAGAACACACACACACACAGAGGGAGGGAGGGAGAGGGAGGGAGGGAGGGAGGGAGGGAGGGAGGGAGAGGGAGGGAGGGAGAGAGGGAGAGGGAGAGGGAGAGAGGGAGAGGGGGAGAGAGGGGAAAAGGGTAGAGGGAGATGGAGAGGGGGAAAAAGGGAGAGAGAGAGGGGATAGAGAGAGAGAGGGAGAGAGAGAGGGAGAGGGAGAGAGGGGAGAGAGAGGGAGAGAGAGGGGGAGAGGGAGAGAGGGGAGAGAGGGGGGGGGGAGAGAGTGAGAGGGGAAGAGGGTGAGGGAGATAGAGATGGAGAGAGAGAGAAAGGGGAGAGAGAGAGGAAGAGGGAGAGAGAGAGAGTATATGATGTAAATCAATAGATTAATTGAACACACGTGGGGTTGTATCACCAAAATAATTTGTTGGTTTAAACACGTTATAAAGAGTTAAAATGACAAACTCAAACTTACATCTTTTTAATAGATATAATTAGAAGAAGAGTGGTGTACATTTTTTAATAGATATAATTAAAGACAAACTCAAACTCATAGTCATAATCTATAATCATAAATCACGTGATTAGAATTGTCACAATTGTAGCAATAATTTCCACATGACTAAACTTTGTTAACCCAACGAACTAGTAAACATATAATGTCACCAAGCACTGATGCTCCCATGACCACCCAAACTACACGTTGATCATAACGTCGCGATCTCTCGCAAACTACTAATTACCGACTAAAAAACGTCTTGGAAAACATCAATCTACAATACAAGTACATTTCGCATTAAAACTTGTAACTTTTTCAAAACAATGAGCTGGAATTACTATTAACAATAATAATGCACCACAACAAGAATATAAAGAAAACCATCTCCCCTGTCATATCTTCACCGCTCAACCCAACATCACCAACAAAACCTCCTGTGATCCCAATTACTATTTCCAATCTTTTCTGCTTCCATTATTTAACTCATCCACCCCTCATCCGTACTCCGATGGCTCTCTCTCTCCTCCCCATTCTCTCTCTCATCACCATCCTCTGCATCCCCTCATCTTCTTCACAAAACACCCTGAAACTTTCTCTCATTCCAATCACAAATCAACACATTGCAACTTCTCAACAATCCGAATTAGAATCAGAAACCAGCCATAATCCATGGATTCAGAAGTTAAATCACCTCGTTTCGTCTTCCATATCCAGAGCCCACCACCTGAAAAACCCTAAGGAAAACCATTCTGCTGATAGTTATTCAGCTCCCCTGTTTCCTGTCGGCTATGGCGGATACTCTGTTTCCCTCAATTTCGGGTCACCCGCTCAAACACTTCCGTTTGTTATGGATACCGGAAGCAGCCTTGTGTGGTTCCCCTGCACTAAACGATACACATGTTACGATTGTGACTTCTCAACTGGAAACCAAACCGTTACCCCCAAATTCATCCCCAAACTGTCCTCCTCTGCTAAAATCATCGGGTGTGGTAACAAGAAATGCGGGTGGGTTTTCGGGTCAACCGACCGGGTTCAGTGTAACGGGAAAGATACATGTCCGGCTTATATGATTCAATACGGGTCCGGGTCGACATCCGGGTTAATGCTGTCCGAGACTCTGAAATTCTCCGAGGGCGATGTGGCGGATTTCGCAGTCGGATGCTCCATTGTTTCGAACCGACAACCGTCGGGTCTCGCCGGGTTCGGGCGCGGCCCGGCTTCGTTGCCGGTTCAGATGGGTCTCAAAAGTTTCTCGTATTGTTTAGTTTCTCACAGATTCGACGATACCCCGGTGAGCAGTGAACTCGTTCTCACCCGGGGTCCGTCCACTTCCGGCGTCTCCGATACTACCGAAGACGCCGGAATGAGCTACACCAGGTTCCAAAAGAACCCGGTGAGCTCCGGATTGGCGTTTAAGGACTATTACTACTTGACGTTACGGAAAATAACCGTCGGTGGTAAAACCGTTAAGATCCCGTACGGTTTTCTGGTACCGGGATCTGACGGTAACGGCGGGACTATAATCGATTCCGGCACAACGTTCACATTCATGGACGATCACGTGCACAATCTGGTGGCGACAGAGTTCGAACATCAACTGTCGAAGTATACGAGGGCTGCTGACGTGGAACAGATGTCCGGTTTACGACCGTGTTTTAACGTCACCGGTGGTAAGTTTCCGCAGTTTCCGGAACTGATGTTTCATTTCAAAGGCGGCGCTAAATTATCGCTTCCGGTGGCGGATTATTTCTCGATTTTGGGGGATACGGATGCATTGTGTATGACGGTTGTATCCAACAAATTAATCGGGTCGGGTCCTAAAAACGGGCCGTCGATAATCATTGGAAACTATCAGCAGCAGAATATATACCTAGAGTATGATTTGGAAAAGGGGAGGCTCGGGTTCAAGAAGCAAATTTGCAAGTAAAGAATAAAAAAACCGGAGAAAAAAAGGGTAAAGAATAAAAAACTAATATCTCACGTTTAATTTAAATTGTTTCAAAATTGAATAACAATGTATTTTATTCTTATTATTATTTTAATAAGTTTCGTTTATTTGTTCGGATTTACATCTGTAATAAAATTTGAAAATTGTTCATGTGTATATGATATTTATTCTGAGCTGCATTTAAATAAGTGTATTATTTTGTAGTTTTGAAATTATTTGAGCGGACATTAATAGTGAAAAATGGGGTAAAAGTCAGAAGAAGGTATGATTAAAACGATAATGGAGAGAGAGCCGTTGTATAGACCATGTAGAGTTTCCGCATGGAGTTAAAAAAAAAATACTTTTAACGAAATAATATTGGGAGAAAATGGATATTAATTTTTTTACAAAAAAAAGACGTACTTTTAGAAAAGTTATTTAACAGTTAGGCGTAGGTTTAGTTCAAAAGTTATTTAATAAGAACTAATAAACATTTAGAAAACCTTCTTTATAGCAAATCATAATTTAATAAAAGATATTTAAAAAAAATTGTATTAAAAGCTTTTTTCAACTTCTTTTAAAAAACATTTTTAAAAAGAAATTCTCTTATCCAATAAAAATAGAAGAGAAAGAAAGAAACATTTTAAAAAACACACATATACATAAAATATTTTTCAGATCATACATTTTGATAAATAAGTTTTCTTATTACACTTCGATATATTTTTTTATTTTTCTTTAGGAAAAAACCCAACAAATGGATATTTACAATTTATTAGGGTGGGGGTATGGGTCGGCAAAAACCATTGGCAAGGGTTTTTTTTTCGGCAAGTGATTGGCAATCATACCCCTCCATCGGCAACTTGTAAATCGGTAAGTTGGAGCCCCAAAATCGGCGAGTTGTTACCGATGGTTGCCAAAGACCTCTCTCTCTCTCTCTCTCATTGTGTGATGTGTGTGGTGGTCTCACCTCTTTAAAACTACCATTTAAACTACTTTAAACCAAACCCTTTAAAAACCACCATAAAACTTATATTTTTTTTATCTCACGTGACATTTTTGTATTGGCTAAAAAAATAATCCTCAAAACTACCCTAAGACCATACCCCACCGTTAATAAAAAATCCAAAGGACAAATCGATAGATTTTAAAGAGTAGTGTACCTCTTCCTTCAAACTACTACTATAATTGAAGTTATATTATTAATTATAGATAACTGAATAGATTAGATGCATGATTAATTTAAAGAGCGGAGTGTATTAGCCGTTTTAAAATTTATATAATGTGTTAAATGAACTTTTTTAGAGAGACATCTTTGTCAAGTTTTTAAAATATGCTATAACTATATGTTTTCAGTTCAAGTTGCCTACTTTTATAACTATATATCGGGTATTATGACAAGTTAAGAATGTCAAAATGTTATTTCGATCTTTATAATAACTAGTAAATTGACCCGTGCTTCGCCGCGGGTCGTATGTTATTTTCACAATTTTGTGAAGGCTTTTCTTCGACGTTCTATTACGATTCGTTCGTTCTAGATGTGTTTTTAACCTGTTTTTTTTTTTCATAGCAGTTACTATTATGTTGTTTTTTAATGCTTCTATACTTTCATTTATATTGTTAACACAAAATTTTTAATTAACATGATATATAGAGTAATGGATAGCATTACCTACAGAAACTTAACCCGTGCGCTACGGCGGATGTATAAACGAAGTTCAATCTTTTGTAGGATGCTGATTTGGTCTTCTGTAGTATGATGATTAATATTTATACCATAGATATTTGTACTTGTACAAAAGATATGGTTTTATAGTTTTTGCTGCCCATTTATGATATTTTTTCTATTTTTTTTATTTTTTTTTATTTGTTTTTTATTATTTTTTTTTTGCTTGTTTCAACTTTCAAGTACTACTTTGAGCCCTCCATATCGACATAAAAAAGGAGGATGCTAGTCTTTGTACAAGAGTGAAAAGACCAAACGTCTTCTTCTCTGAAGAAAAAGTCATCCTACACACGACATGTGGTCCAAAAGTTCCTACTTCGTCATTCTTGCTTTTCTTTTGATTTCTTGAACACATGTAATCTACAACACAAAAAAAGATGAAACATTAGAAAATTTGTATATTGGCTGCAAAATCATAAAATTTTTATTTTTGGAGGATTGATATGGCAGTTCTTATCTTTTCATCATTATTGGGTTTTTTGAGCAACAACTGAGTTTTGCTGTTACCAAATCCATTGTCTATAAAATCTAAAATTTGATGAGAAAATTGAATTTTCTGTCCGGAGAGGTCAACTCTGATCATATCCCCTTTTTGACCCCAACAGATCTAGCAAATGCACATGACATTCAATCTTATAATACCAGTTATCACATAACATCCGAAATCGGACCATTGGCTCATACAACGCCCCATAAACTAAGAAATCACTTCTCAAAAGATTTTTTTTAATTTCCTGGCATGTATATACTTCAACCGCTTAATTAAATTCTCAGTCAAATTTTGTATTCCAGACTTCATAACACTTCCCAGACCAGACCATTGACCCATACAGAACCCCATAAACTAAGAAATCGCTTTTCAAAAGAGTTTTTTAATTTCTTGGCATGTATATACTTCAACCACTTAATCAAAATTCTCAGCCAAATTTTGTATTCCAGACTTCATAACACTTCCCAGACCAAGCATTTAAATGCACTTGGGAGGCTTTCAACATGGCTGATCCGTGTGATCCATTTGACACGTTTCCTGTATATATAGTTTATACTATTTTATTTATTCACTTGACCCATTATCATAAGCATCAACCTAAATTGACCTGCTTACATATTGATATGTTGAATAGTCTACCTCTAGTCCTAGCATCCTTGTTTTAGATGGTTAAATAACCAGAATCAAACACGACCATTATTAGGACCAAGTTAAAGTAAATCAGTAATTGCCAATAATCCCTTGTTCTAGTGGTCAAGGGGGAGGTGGTAAGGTTTTTTCTTACCTGGAGGTCATGGGTTCAATCCCTGACAATGGTGTTTCAAGTGTAATTTAGGAGTAGATTAGAGGGTGTGTGTGTTAGCCGTTAAAAAATAAATAAAAGTAAATTTGTAATTATTTTTCAATGATTGTAGTTATAAACTCTGCTGAATTTTTAATTCGATTTTGTGTTATTGTGAACCTCTTCATATAGAAACCTAAAGCAATGAGTACACTTTGCTAAAATGCAACCTTCTTTTCCTCAATGTACTCATTCATTCCTATGTGTTCTATGATAATTTCTAAAGGAAAGTACTAAATCCTCTCAAGAACAACACCAAATTCAAATGAAACAGATGATTATGACGTACCTTATGTAGATGAAATGATATTTCTCTGATCTCAATCATGACATCACTTGGAAGTCCACTTGCACACTACCTGAAACAAAACAAAACAAAATAAAACAAAAACAAACATTATTGGATACTTGATATAAACTATATCAGTTTAACGGATTGCAAGTTTCCCAATGCTATTATTATTACTCGTCTAAAAGCCTAAGATTGTGGTTACTAATGAGTACATTTTGCTAAAATGCAACCTTCTTTTTCTCCATGTACTAATTCTTTTCTATTTTTTCTATGATAATTTCTAAAGGAAAGTACTAAATCCTCTCAAGAACAACACCGATATCAAATGAAACAGTCAAACAGATGATTACAACGTACCTTATGCAGATGAAATGATATTTCTCCGATCTCAATCGTGACATCACCTGAAAGTCCGCTTGCACACTGCCTTAAACAAAACAAAACAAAACAAAACAAACATTATTGAATACTTGATATAAACTATATCAGTTTAACGGATTGCAAGTTTGCTATTGTTATTATTATTACTCGCCTAAAAGCCTAAGATTGTAAAGGCCAGATCGGAATCATCTTAGCCAGAAAACTATGCAAAAACCTCGCGATAAACCCTAAAATCAATAACAACTTCATGACGGATGTGCATTTTACTCGTATCAATCGTATGCCTGATTTTAAGACAAATTAGCCGAAATCATCAAACAGATCAGTGATGCAAACATGATTACCAGGTTGTATCAACAAACCAAAATATATGTTAAGAAAATACCTTTGAAGCTACTGTAGCGGCTTTTGATTCATCAGTGTCATGTTCTATGCCTTCAACCCTTGTTGAGCCAGTAATAAAAAATAAATTGCAGATTTCTTAGGGCTCAGGAAATCGTCATAGCCCCCTAAACACTGTTACCAATCACTAATCCACACTCATCATGTGAAATTTCATCATAACAGGCTCAGAAGAGGTAATTGAATTCGTCATAGCCATTTTTTAGTCATAGAAAGCGTTAGGAGTTTGTTAGCGGTGACGACACACCGTAGACAGGTGGCCACCAAACCATTGATAACCATTTTATATGTATAGTATTTAGTTAACATCCATATATGCATATAAATGGGGTGTGAATGTAAGGTGCCCTCATCTATTCATTTTTTTTTAGAATGGAATTTTTTTTTAATTTTTTTACATCAAGGCAAAGTCTTATCCAGGCCAAAGTTCATTTGGTCTTTATCTATGAATCTATAATCTATAATCTGTAATCTATAATCTATAATATATAATATATAATAAATAAAAAGTCTATTTAGTCACTTTTAGCTAAAATCATGACTACTTTTGGCCTAAAATAAAAAAAATATTTATGAATATCTTATTAATATCAATTTTAATTATCTCTTTTAATACATCTTTAAATGTAATATAATATATTTTATTTAAGATAATATATTTTATTAAAAAATAATATATTTTATCACATATAATTTAATACTTTAATATGATACCTTTAATATTTATTTAAAATAATATTTTAATATTGTATAAACAATATAAAATATTTTGTTCCATTTAATTTTACAATTTTTTTACTTTAATTGTAATCGAATAAAATATTTTATATTGTGTATATAATATTTAAATATTATTTCAAATAAAATATTATAAGCATTATATTAAATATATTAGAGTATATGCAATAAATTACATATATATAATTATGAAAATATATAATTGTTTTATAATTTTTAAAAATTTATCATAGTAAATTATGACTGTATTTATGTATTTATAATATTTTCTTAAAACTTGGTCCTTATCTATGAATTATAAGTTTAACATAAATGCTTTACGAATAGTAGCTGGATGCACTTAAAGAGGTCGTTTATCTTTGTGGAATTGGTCTTATGCACTTTACAACTCACCTTTAAAATGGCTTGATACATAAAGAGTAAAAAAATTTGATTATCATTCTCTTTTTATTTTCAATTTTCTAAAAAAAAACATATATATGTGTATCAATATGGGACTAGACTACTTATTAAAAACTTTTAGCTTTTAGTTGAAGGTCATAGTTTTATTTTAGATATGATGTAATTTATTAAAAACTTTTAGCTTTTAGTTGAAGGTCATAGTTCATAGTTTTATTTTAGATATGATGTAATTTAGTATGAGAAAGTTTTATTTTAGATATATTGTAATTTTTATTTTAGATATGATGTAATTTAGTATGAGAAAGTTTTATTTTAGATATATTGTGATTTAGTATGAGAAGTAGTTTAATGTCCTTTAAAGAAAAAAGATTATAATTTGAGTAGATACCTGATTCATAAAGTTAAAGAAAATTTTAGCTTCGAGAAGTTTTCATGAATTTTTTATAGTGTAGCAACTCCACTATCTATGTTTTCTATTAACAATAAAAAATTAGAAGGTTATATATAACATGGATTAAAAAACATGCTATTCATATTGAGTTATATGAATAAGAGTATTAATTAAGATTTGTATTATAATTATTTTTCTTCTTAATTTTTTCACGGTTTTGATTTTATATGTAATGTTGTTGATATAAATTTAGAAATAGATATAGAACGGATGTAACTTATAGCCGTTAGAGAGAAAAAAGTTACGATATATCCTAGCATGCATCTTTTAACGTAACATTAGCAATGGTGTTTGTACAACTACAAAACCCACATGAAAGCAGACATTGTACCCAGGGGCGGAACTAGACTTTTTTTTTAAGAGATAGCACAATTTTTTTCTAAAACTTGGGAATCGTGCCTTCGAAATTTTTTCTTTTGAGCAAATTGCTTAACAAAACACAAACTATTTTCTTGATATATAATTTTTATGGTTTACAATTTTAAGCAAAGAGTATAGTTAGTTTGGTGGTTGTCACACTAAAACTTAAATGCTAGTTACATGACTCAAGTGCGAATCTTGTTTAATGCATTTTTAAAAAATAAACAAAGATGTAAAATGTATAAAAAAAGTAACTCCCAAGATTCAAACAAGGGACCTTCTAGTAATAATATAGGGCTCCTACTAACTACTCTACATACCAATGTATTAATTTCTTGATAACAAAAGATATTTAAGGGCAGTGGCCAGTGGCGAACTCAGTATTTTTTTTCATGGGGGTCGGAAATTTTTGTAGTTCGACTATCTATCACTATATAAAAACATTAAACCGGTTCGGATCAATTCGGGTCGGGTCACGTGATACAAAAGCCAATAAATTTTCTATTTTAAGTAAATTTTTAAAATCATTTTTGTTTTATACGATGTCTTATTATTTTTTTTATAAGCTTTTAATAAATCTTAAAATTTATATGATTTCATATCACTTGCTAGTGCTTGTGTTATGTTTTATGTTTTCCGTTGTAACGTACGGACACTCTTGTGGTATAAAATAAAATTAAAAAAACTTAAATATTATTTATGGATACTTATGGAACGACACTTTGAAAACAAGAACTTCGGATATTGTAAAATGAGCTTCTTAAAGGACTAGATTAAAAACTTTATATAAACACTACTAGCATATAAAAAAATTTTGAATGGCTTTCTCGTTTTTTTCATAGCTTCCGAGTTATATAATATATATTTTAAAAATTGGACACATGATTTAATTGGTTGTATAATATACTAACTAATAAATAATAAAAATAAAAAGTCATGATGGCACCATATATCTAAGCTGTTCAAAAAATACTTGATAAATAAAAATCACGGGAAAAAGCGAAACAAATAAAGAGCTGCAACATTGGAAAGGTAAATACAGATATTGCATTGGAAACCAAATGAAAGTAAATGTTAAAAATATATATTTATACTTCGGGAAGAGGTTCAAATGAGAAGTTTGTTTTGGGTAAGAAAGATAGAAATAATTTTAGCCATTGGATCTTGATCTAGTAAAAAATGAAAGAGGGGTATTTTAGTCTTAGCCACTTTTATTGACTTTTTATCTACTTTCCCCATTTTCTTTAAACATTCATAACTTTCAAATACGACATTATTTTTTTAAAAAAATTGCACCATAAAAACGAGCATTTTTTTATCTTTAAAACGCATATAGTGTTGCTATATAAAAAATGAAATTTTTTTACTCTTTCGAATTTTGACACAATGTTCAGGTCATTGTGTCATTGTGTCAAAATGTTCAGATCATTGTGTCATTGTGTCGTCGTGTCAAAAGTATATATAGTGTTGCTATATATAAAATTAAATACTCTTTCGGTTTTTAGCATCATATGAAACAATGATCTGAACATTTCAACACATCATTGTGTCATTGTGTTATTGTGTCAAACTATTCAGATTATTGTGTCATTGTGTCGTCGTGTCAAAAGTATATATAGTGTTGCTATATATAAAATTAAAACATTCTTTCGGTTTTTGGCATCATATGAAACAATGATCTGAACATTTTAACACATCATTGTGTCATTGTGTCAAAATGTTCAGATCATTGTGTCGTCGTGTCAAAAGTATATATAGTGTTTGCTATATATAAAATTAAATACTTTTTCGGTTTTTAGCATCATATGAAACAATGATCTGAACATTTTGACACAATATGACATAATGATCTGAACAATTTTGACAGAATGATCTAATCATTTTGACACAATGACATAATGATCGAAAGAGTAATTTTTTTTAGTTTTATATATAACAACACTGTACGCGTTTTAAAGATTAAAAAACGCTCGTTTTTATGGTGTAATTTTTTTTAAAAAATAATGTCGTATTTAAGAGTTATGAAGGTTTAAAAATTGGGGGAATTTGATAAAAAGTCAAAAATACCCTTTTATTTATTGTTTTCTTTAGTTTTTCTCTTTAATTTTACCCAGAAAATTTTTGAGCCATAGATCTTCATTTAATTGAAGATCTAATGGCCATGATTTTTTCTTATCCTTCTTATTCAAACTAAACTTGTCACAATAACCTCACCCTTATACTTCGTTACCCAATTCTTCATTCACACTTCATATTTTGCGAAGCTTTTCCCCTCTTTTTTCAAACTGAAAGCCCAACTACTCTACTCTAATCTAAACGCTGAAACACTAATTGAAGATCTCATGGAGCTTCTAATGTACAACGTCGATACATCAATTGAAGATCTCATGGAGCGTCTACTTGCTGTCGCCGGAAAATATTTCAACAATCATTTCCTTCCCTTTTTTCTTTCTTCAAAAGTTTCATGGGGGTCGGTGGCAAATTTTCTTGGGGGTCAGTCGAGATTGGATCTCATATATATAACAATACAAAATGAAATTCAAGGGGGTCGGACGAACCCCATAACAATAGTGTAAGTCCGCCATTGTTTAAGGGTATCACACTTATATAAAATGATAAAAGCCTAAAATTTTAAAAAAATTTCCACTCCACATACAAATTAACGGGTAGCCCGTGCTACCCCTGGACCTTAAAGAGGTCCGCCCCTGATTGTACCCAGAATATATATGTTAATTTTATGAAACAAGATATGTGAATGATAATGGGTATCTTAAGCCATAAGGTATATATATGATGTGGTATAAAGAGATGTTTAGTTAAAAAGTTGTAGTGGTCTTTTTTAATGCAACTTTGTAACAATAAAGATTACCTTAAAACTGAAAATGGAGTAGCTACTAAGTAGTGGAGTGATGGTTTTGTTGATTATTATAGGTAGCACTATGGCTCACAATATATACAACACAGAGACAAATTGAGCTGACTCACTTACCCCACCCCACATGGGCTGCAGGTTCTCTAAATTTTATTATGTTGGCCTTTAATTTTTCTAGTTATTGTGTATATATGGTTGAATTTAAGACCGGTAGGTAGTAAGGGTAGATAAATCGCACGTAAAGGCACGCGCACCACATGTTCTACCAACCTTGGAGTTCCAGTTTAGTTTAGTTTGGTTAATTTATTATCCCCAATATATATATATATATATATATATATATATATATACACAATATATATTAATATTAGGACTCCATCTCATCTCATTTGTAAGTAGTAAAATGACAATTCTAGCTCTATTGCTCTACACCTCCATCACCGCGATTGTGTTGTATCTCCTCATCTTCTTTCTTAAACCCCCTCGTTCACTTAAACGTCTCCCTCCGGGCCCGACCCCATGGCCGTTGGTCGGAAACCTACCGCACCTGGGTGCAACTCCGCATCACTCGCTGGCAGCCTTGGCGGTAAAACACGGCCCCCTGATGCACCTCCGCCTCGGCCTGGTTGACGTGGTGGTCGCCGCCTCGGCATCCGTGGCCGCACAGTTTTTGAAGTCTCATGACTCCAATTTCGCCAGCCGGCCGCCCAACTCCGGAGCGAAGCATATCGCGTATAATTACCACGATCTGGTGTTCGCACCCTACGGTCCCCGGTGGCGGATGCTTCGGAAAATCTGCGCGGTGCATCTTTTCTCAGCCAAAGCACTTGATGATTTCCGACATGTTCGCCAGGAGGAGGTAGGGATTCTCGTACGCGATTTGGTCGGGAGTAGTTCAACAACAGTAAAATTAGGTCAGTTACTTAACGTGTGTACTACAAACGCGTTAGCGCGAGTGATGTTAGGGCGGAGAGTATTCGGTGGTGCTACGAAGGCGGCGGATGAGTTTAAAGATATGGTGGTTGAGCTCATGGTGTTGGCCGGAGAATTTAATATCGGTGATTTTATCCCGGCGCTTGACTGGCTGGATCTGCAAGGCGTCACAAAAAAGATGAAGAAACTACACGCTCGGTTTGATGTGTTCCTTGATACCATCCTCCAACAACATAAATCATCATCCGCCGGCGTTTCTAGTCAACCTGATTTGTTAAGCACGCTGATCGCCCTCAAGGATGACGCCGACGGACAGGGAGGGAAGCTTTCAGACATCGAAATTAAAGCTTTATTACAGGTATCTAGAAAGAAAAAAAAGAAAAAAATTCTTCCTCCGGTATTCGACTTTTTTAATCACCTACGCCCCTTAAGTCAAATTAAGGTTTTTAAGCGCACTAAGAATGACATAAGGTTTAACTGAAAACTGAAACTCACACTATAGTCCATTTTTTAATTAAAATCTCGTCATCATTTATTTTTTATTTTTGGAAAAAGATATGAGTCCATATAACTAGATTTTAAAAATTCACATACATGAAAGATACATGAAGGGGTGAGTTTCCACTTCACTCCCAACCACTCACCCGTTAGTAAAATTTATAATAAATGGACCAAATAAGGGCATCAGGTATACCTTATATGGAGGGTGATAGCGTCATGGTGGTTGCACGGAACACCGCCCCCTTAGCGCGATGGGGTGGGCGGTGCTTTCCCATGAAACTCTTCACGCCTAAATTTCTTGCGTGATCTTGAACAAGTTGATTGACCACGTAATAAATTCATGACACTTCAACTTTTTTTTAATATATTAAATTTTAATATTTATAAAAGTAAAAAGAAAACAATTAAATAATCCATCATATACCACAGCACATCACATGGAGTATACCCCTTGTATGTGGTGAATGTGGTGTGGTCCAGTCAGCAAGTATGAGCAAAGTGCATGGGTTAGTAATATATGACAAAGAGATAATTTGATATCGGTTACAATTAAGTAAATCTGGCGCGTTAGACATCTAATTAACTAAAAACTGTGAATGCTTTAGGATTTATTTGTTGCGGGAACAGACACATCATCGAGCACAGTGGAATGGGCCATGGCAGAACTGATTCGCCATCCACAACTACTAAAACAAGCTCAAGAAGAAGTGGACACTGTAGTTGGCCGAGACCGGCTTGTAACCGAATCAGACCTAAGCCAACTAACATTCCTCCAAGCCATTGTAAAGGAAACCTTTAGGCTCCACCCTTCAACGCCACTCTCCCTCCCCAGAATTTCATCGGAGAGTTGTGAAGTTGATGGGTACTACATTCCTAAGGGATCGACCCTTCTTGTTAACGTGTGGGCCATTGCACGCGACCCAAAAATGTGGACCGATCCACTCAAATTCCAGCCCACACGGTTCTTGCCGGGAGGTGAGAAGCCTAATGTTGATGTACGAGGGAACGATTTTGAAGTGATACCATTTGGGGCTGGTAGGAGGATTTGTGTGGGTATGAGCTTGGGGTTGAGGATGGTCCAGTTGCTTATCGCAACATTGGTTCAGACCTTTGATTGGGAATTGGCTAATGGATTAGATGCAGAGAAGCTGAACATGGATGAAGCCTATGGGCTAACCCTTCAGAGGGCTGAGCCTTTGATGGTGCGCCCAAATCCAAGGCTAGCTACTCACGTTTATGAAAGTCTTTAAGCTTTATTTTACCATTTTACGACTATAAAGTTTAATTTCCGTCTTAAACGGTTAAAAATCCTTGTATTTGCTAATTGAAATTATAATAAACATGGGCTTGTTTTAGTGTTCCAGTTCTCTTCGGATAGTAATTATATATCATCAATTTACAAGATGGTGAATACCAGTTAATCGTTTGAATGGAGTAAGTGATAAAAGAAGTTTCGGATCATCCATGGTGTAATTAAATATAGAAAAGATAGAAGGGTTTGTAGAAAGAGGTTCTAGAGAGCAGAAATTGAATGAAAATTAAAATTTACTATTCTTAAAGGAAAGTTTTGACAAAAGTTAAAAAGAGCTGGAAATTGTAATATTGCACCCTGGCTTTTTGGCTTTTTAAGTTGACTATCATGTTTGGGTCTCTATTGTTGATGAAATTGGGTTTGGATCTCGGTTTGAAGGACGCAATCTATTTGGTAGAAATAGAAGATATTTTTGAAGCAAAAGTTCCAAAGAATCATGGTTCATTAATTTTGTCAAATTCGATGATGTATCAACAATTAACGTTTTCAGGTATGATTAGTACTTTGTTATTTTGACTATTTTAATTCTTTGCAAGGGTATGTTCTTGAACCCAAATGCAGAAGAGTTTTGATTCATGTCTTCCATTATAGTGTTATAAGTTGCTTCATTTTGTTTAGCTTAAAAGTTTTGATTTTACTAATTTTCTTTTGAGTTTTGACTTCAACTTGATATGTATTCTTGAGTGTTCTAGGATCTTTTCGGCTGAGTGATCTTGATATTGGGATCTGGATTATATACATATGAAAGTGACAGGGAAAATTTTAAAAATTAAAAAGTTATGCATACATGGCGCATCATTGATTTCAGTAATTAATTCAATTTATTAATATTGAAGAATTCTTTTTGGTTATGTTACTTATTTGCTTTTCATATATGATGATACCATTTAAAGGTTTGGTATTGTGGAGGTTGAGGGCAGCTTTGCAAGATTTGTGTGAAGGTGAATTCCTTGGGAGTTTGGGTAAAATATGGATAGGTATTTATTTTTAGGAAAATTGGATTTTAATAATCCAAGTTATTATCAATTGGCCAATATTAATCTTAATTTCAAAATTGGCCTACATTAATCCCAATTATTAAAGTGTTGGATTTCATTGGACCCCGTTAAGTTTTTCTTAACTCCGTTAGTTTTTTGCTGACGTGGCAGCCACGTGGCTTTTATTAATCAGTGACACGTCAGCAAAAAACTAACGAAGTTAAGAAAAACTTAACGGGGGTCCAATGAAATCCAACACCTTAATAATTGAGATTAATAATTGAGATTAATGTACGCCAATTTTGAAATTGAGATTAATATTGGCCAATTGGTAATAACTTAGATTATTAAAATCCAATTTTCCTTATTTATAACCATTTAAAAGTTTTGAGTTATGCAGGTTGAGTGCTGTTATTTTTTAGTGGTTTTGTTTGATCCCTCGCAATTGTTGTTTTGGTTTTGGCCTACTTTAAACTTCCACTTTTTTTTTTCTTTTTCTTGCACACGTCTTATTTTAGTGGTCTTTAGTATCAATTGTTGCTGTGTACCTTGATTATGGGTGTAAGTTTTGGTATCATAATTAAACTCTATGTTCTTGTTCACTAAACTTCATGTTTGAGTCTTAATTTTTTTTAAATATTATTATGTATAAATCCATCTAAAAACTGTTTTCTTTTTTTTGTGTATGCATATGTTCAATTGATTGAGGTGACTCTTGTTTTTCTTTCTATAATTTATAGGTTAATTGGAGATGTATACTGGAATTCTTTAACTTATTTTGACCTCAAATCTTGCTGTTGACTTTCGTAGTCTTACCTTTTGAATATTATTTTGTATTATATTTTGGTAGTTCTCCAAGTGTGTTTACTCATCTTTGTGATTCGGATTGTAGTCGGGAGACTAGCGTCGCCGCAACACGCGACTGGTGGCCTCCACTCCACCTTGTTAAAAGAAAAATCACAAATATGTCACTGTATACAAAAATAAATTAAATTATATCAGTATTTATTTATTGCCATCTACTTATTTTTAGAAAACTAAAATATACTTTTTATTTGTCATTTCAGTTATTATACCTTTTTCTTTCGTCTAATAATTGTAGTATAATATTTGCACTATATACTAGTTACTAGGTTATTAATTCGTGTAATATATGGAAGTGAATTTAGTTCATAATATTGATTACATACACAAAAAAGAAGTTTAAGAGATTTAAAAATTATAATTGACGTAAAATCTTTATAAAACATCAAATGATAATTTAATATATTAAATAAATTAATTATGTTTGATAAATTGTTGATAA
>JBCNJP010000019.1:25929473-26011858 GCA_039602395.1 Deinandra increscens subsp. villosa
ATCAAAATCTTTGATCAGTTCAAAGACCCATGTGAAGTTACCTTCTTTTTCCCTTGATATAAATATGTGCGCGATACAAAACGACTTCGAGGTCGACGTCACACCAATAAATTGGACAAACGGAATCTTGTACCAATAAATTGAACAAACGGAATCCTTCACGTATAGAATGGGTGTATTATAAAAAAGGAGGTGTCCCTAAGAAACTCCTATATCTAAAGATGTTTATATTTTCAAACAGTAGTTATGGAATGCTCGAAATGGAAAAGAGCTTGAGGACTCAAATATTCATCCGGACAAGTTAAAAGAAGAAATTAAGACCAACGCTTTCATTTGGGCCAAACACAGTGGCGAAGCACCGGATCTCGACTGGAACCAATGACGTTTATATGCAATGTAGTTTGTTTAGGCCGGGCGGAGTGGTCGAAGCAATCTCCACGGCGCCGGCGACTTCAAAAATCTTTCCCACCGCCACACCTACAACTTGTTCCCATCAGTTTGGTTTTTCAAGGTTTGTGGCAAAAAGTTAGCAGCTCCGCAAACTTGGTGTTGTGTATGTATTTGGTGGGCCCCATTCTCATATTTAATTTTACCATATAAATCATATCACTCTCTCTTAAAATTCTTCAAAATTATACTTTGATTATACTTTTTTCTCTCTCCTACATGGCACTCTCCTATTGGTTACCACGAAAACTTTCAAAACTTAAAATTCTACCACCCCCCCCCACTCTTAACTTTGAAATTGTACTTTTATTTAGGGTGTTCACAGTCCATTTGACCGGTTTTGAGATTTTTTTTAAACCAAATCGAAATTTATGGTTTGGGAAAATTCCAAACCAAACGGGCCGGAGTGGTTTGGTTTAACCGGGCCGGTCAAACCGTTTTGGTTTTCCGGTTCTTTTTTTTTTGTTTTTTAAATTTTTTTTTTTACGGTTTGAACCGCAAATTCATTCTCTGTTGACTTTTTTATTTTGGAGCTTGACTTTGCTTTTTGGATCGTTCAAATTTATACTATTTTAGCATTTAAAAAATAACAAAAGTAGTACACAAGTGACATGAGAATATTTACTAATTATTTTGGTTTGAGCCATTTCATATGTAGTATACACCTACGTACTCACAATTTTGTTTTTCAGTTGATTTTTTAGATAGTTTGTATTTACGGTATTTATACTTGATAAATAGTGTGTTTTAAAAAAGATGTCTCTATTATCTCTACACGCATTCATTGTTTTTTGTTTCATATATTTATTTTATAAATTATATTTTATTAAATATATAATACGATTTGGTCCAGTTTTACCGGCCAGTCAAAAGCCCCAAACTGTAAACCAAACCCGTTCTTCTGGTTTTTAAAATTGTAAACCGAAGTATGAGTTTTCTAAACCAATCAAACCGGTATTTTTAATCAGTTTAAACGGTTTGGGCCGGTTTGGTCGGTTTCTAAACACCCCTACTTTTATTTCCTTTGGTGTTTTTAGCCACAGGCTAATCTTAATGAAATTGTCTTCGCTGTTAAAAAAAAAAGGGTTTTTTTAAGTCACGTATCTATGAGTTTATTCCCAAACTAATGTAATTACAAAACTTATTTACCATATAGGTGTAGTTGAAAAAATATTTACCATAATGTTTATTTTAAAAAAAATCATCTTTTCACTCCTATTCTTATTGGATAAATGATTTCTTAATTAAAGATTAATTATGTAAAAACATTCAATTAGTTTTTTGAAAATATAAGTACTCAATTAAATTTTAAAGTGAAGCAAGATGAACATATTTTATTATGTTTGTTTGTTTTTTTTTTTTAAAAAAACACGATGCTTCTTCTAGAAAAATACGGACCAATTTTCTTTAAAGAATGTTTCTAGTAAATCTTTAAAACATGTTTCTAGTAAATTTAGGGGTTGTTTGGTTCGTCTTTTCGTTCAGCAACAAATGAATAAGAGGCTGTATGGTAAAAACGATATTGTCTTTTTCATTCAGCAATAAATCTGGGGCATGATGAAACAGACACAAAATGTCTTTTTCGGTCAGACAATTTCCATTCGACATTCGAACCAAACAACATCATATGACAAAAATGTCTTATTCGGTCAGATTAAGCCAAAATAAGCTAAACCAAACAGGACCTAAGTTTTATTTATTTTTGTTAGACTGATATTTTAAAAAGAAAAACATTGTTTGTTTTTTAATATCATGATAAAACTAAATTTTGTTTATAAAAGAAATGAAAAAATTAAAGAACTTTTTATAAACTATCATGATAAAACTAAATTTTTAATTTTATTTTGTTAGGAACTCTCTTTTAAAGAACATTTACATAATAAAGAATCCTATGTCAAGTGACTAGAGTTTGAACCTCGGCTTTGAGCACTTTTTTCGGCTTTGAGCACTTTTAATAAATGAGTTTGGACTGGTTTCATTTTTTTTTTGGAACGGCAATTTATAAAAAGAGAACAGTACAAACTTAACACTTACACTATCCACGAGGTATTTACAAGCAATAAAAAAAATGAGTTTATTCCCAAACTAGTGTAATTACAAATTTATTTACCAAATAGGTGTGCTGAGAAAAATATTTACCAAAATAAGTGTTTTTTTTTTAAATCATCTTCTCACTCCTATTAAATGATTTCTTATTATATAAATATACAAAGCAAATTCAAGTTGAATAGTATACTTTTTCTTTCTTTTAAAGTGACCACAGTTTTTTGTTTTTATTAACAATTTTAGTCCTCTATTAACACTTACTTGACAGTTTTAATCCTTTATGTGATACGTGGTATTTATTTGTTGTTTCAATTGGTTTTTTCTAATTTGTAGATGTGGGCGGTGTGTGGTGACTATTCTATAACTAGCTTTATTAGCCTCCACCTGTAATCTCACTTTCTCTTATTTCTACAATTTATCTCTTCTCTCTCATCATTTGAGAGTGCAGCCTCTTCACTCCTCCATCTTCAATGTCACTTTCTCTCTCTTAAAATCTCCAAGATCTGTCTCCCTCTCATATAACCTGTTCCGCACTGGTTTCGTCACTCCGTTTATGGCGGTCGGGCTTCCGGATTTGGTAACGATGATGCGACGATCATCATCCCTTTGCTCCGTTTTCCACTCCGGTAGCCTTTCTTTGACGTCTTTTGTAACGTTGAAGTGACGACTCTTTATACCAGCGTAGAGATGGTTCTGTTTTGGGGGTTTTCTGAGCATTTCTCCCCAGATCTGTTGATGGTCGGAGTTTTTTTCAACCGGCGACTTATTCGTTGGCTCTTGCCGGCGTTTAGTCGGGCTGATTTGCAACGAGAATATTTATCGTTGGTGTTGTTGCAAGTGTCTCTTTGTGTTCGGCTATGACGGTCTTTCATCAGACCTGAGCTCCATTTGTTACCGATTTGTTAACTTTTTCTGATTTAATTTAGATACTTTCTTATTTGATGGATTTGTTGGTGGTTCCTTCTGATTTGTTCCATTGGGTGTTGCTTAAGCATAAGCCTATGATGATTACTAGAATTTGCTTGATGATGGGTTGTAACAGTCGCTTGAGGCTATGATGATTATTCTGAATTGGGTTTTAAAGGAAATAATTTGGGTTTTACTTTGGCAGGGCAATAACTTTTGCAGCCATAGAACCATAAGTTAGTTCTCTATTACGGCCTAATGATGATATGAGTCTCATGAATTTTTATGTTTTCAAACTTTCTTATTAGATGGTGGTTGTTAGCGTGGCACGAATTTAATCTTATTATAACACTGTTCAAGCCATTATGGCATTTAAGCTTTTATTCTTCTTTGAATTCATTTATATAAGCTTTTGTTCTTCTGGCTTCTTATTTCCGTTTTGGTTCTGCTTTGTTCCCTTGGGCGTCGCAGATGGTTTGTTTTGGGATTTGAGGCTTGATGGAAATGATAGCTTTGACTGCTCTATGATTCCGTTGGTTTGAGTGCTTAAAGTTGCCCTATTTGTTTGGTTTTTAGTTGTGGAAAAGGCGACGATGATCATGATAAAGAAAGATGGTGTGTGAACTGAATATCACTTTGGCGGGCCAAATAAATTCTTTTGCAGCCATTGTGTTTAGTGGATAAAGGCTGATGATATAAATATTTCTCAAGGCTGTGATGATGTTGCTGTTATAGGTTGTGATCGATCTGTTTACGATGAGGCGTAGATTTCCTATCTATCGCAACCGTGCACTAATTTGTACCTTAACCTGGTCTGAGCCTTGACGGCTATGATGATCCTTTGTTTTCTGAACCTTCTCTAAAGGTATAACAAATTTCAAAAAAGAGATGTTCATCATCTTTACGTTGCTCATGATATGGCTTATTATCAATTGTGTATTCCTAGCTATACACTATGTGGGATCTGTTTATGCCACAAGGATTTTACTTGGTGGTTGTTTCTGTCGGTGGTGCGTTATCATTTGAGGAGAATGCGTGCACCTGCTTTCTGCCTCCTTCAAGCCACAAAGATTTTTCTAAATGACTATTGTACCGTCTTTCTTTGCTGACAATGTTGTCATGACTGGAGCCTCCTATGTCTTTGTACTGGGCAATGATGTTTTCTGATGAATAGGAAGGCGTTAATCGCAACCATTACTCAGATCTGAGCCTATATCATGTTTCTTCTCTACTAACTTAATTTGTTTACTTTCTAATATTCTTTTCCATTTCTATGTTTAACATGATTAACCGTCATTGTGATGGTCTTTAAGTGCGCGACACGTGAAAGCTTGCAGTAAAGCCCCACGGAAACAATGCTCAAATATCTCCCTCTCATATAAGTTTATCACTATATTTTTCAAATTCGAGTATGATTTCAATCTGATCGATCCTACAAAGTTTCATCAAAAAAAGTTTGGCTTGATTCAAGTATATCATGCTCTAAACAAATTAAGCCGCCCTCAAATTTCTTGAAATTTCTTGCCAAAAGGATGTGGGGATGCTATTTTGGGAGCTTGATTCCCTTCTTTTTTCAATTTAGGTTTTCTCGACAGTGATACTGGTTTTCATTCACTTATTTGTTTGCAGTATGAATTATTTACGGTTAAAAGCCAAAAATAGACAGCAGCTGCAGAGCAAAGCAAGGGAATTAGGGACCAAGGTTTTATTCCAACACTCTCACACCATCTTTCAATTGACAAGGGTGGGCAGCCGTAATGCTCCTTGCAGGTTTATGACCGAACTTTATTTCAAGTTAAAGTGCTTAAATGGGTGTCTAATGTGTTTCTTATTTGGTCTCAGGTGTGATTTGTCAGGCCTGTAACAAATAGTCACCCCCGCAGCAACACGCAACGGAGTTTGGCATATTGACATTTTCTGCCTTAAACTTTAACACTATGTTTTTTTTCTTTAACGGAATAGTAAACTTTAGGTTTTCACTAATATTATGATGTTAATATAATTGTTTAGTATATATGTTGTTAGACATGTTTGACCTCATGTTTACTATATGAATTTTTACTATACAGTTTCAACCCCCGCGGCAACGCGCGGGGGGGTCACACAACTCGTTTAAAAATATATTTAATTCTTGAATAACCTAGTTTAGCTACGTACCTACATACCTATAACCTATAAGTATTGAATTAAAGTTTGGTTCTGGAAAAACATTCAATTTGTTATGAATCATTATTATAAATGACTATCCATATTTCTTAACCCCCTTTATAATTATATTGTATTTATATCTTAGGCCTATAAATAGTGGCCTTGTGTATTATGTGAAAGATGGATGAAATGAGTTCTCCCTTCTCTCATATTCTACTCTAATCTCTTTCTCTCTATGTTCATATCTTCCTATGTTTATATATATTTAGATTGCTAATGGCTGTTGTTATTCAACACGTTATCAGCACGAATTGTTTTTTTTGGAGTTGATCAAGTTATCATAAGGTAAATCAAATATGTCCGATTAATTTGTCTTTGTTCTTCTATTGACTCTTAAACAAAATCCATATTGTAATTCATACAATCTTGGATTGCGTTAGAGGTTTTATTATCTTAAAATCTTTAAGATTTTATATCGTAACTAATACACTTTTGACGGGTTAAATCTAGATTTATATATATTGGTTCAATACATTTATAGATTTCACTAAAATTATTTTAATTAGTTTAGTATAAATCATAGTTATTTTTATTTGCAAATTATATTCATGGTTTATACTAAAAGGTTTATTTTTCACATTATAAAAAATGTCATAAATTAATGTTCTTATTATTTAATGGTCTTTTATTATCACTTTATCAAACTATTTAATGGTGTTTTTATTATCTAATGAATTTGATGTTTGATATTCATAACATTAATTATATAAGAGTTTTATGATTTATAAACATTAAATATAATAAAGAACTTATAACAATATGAAGATAATAGTGATCTATTGTTATATAATTTATTTCATTTCTATGTTTTAGTATCTTAACTGGTGAATTGCTTAATGTTTTGCACGTTGTGAATATTGTTTCACTTTATGACACATATTACATCTTTATGTATGTTGGGCTAGATTTATTTAAGGCATGAACATTAGTGTTGGGCTTAGTTTATATTAGTTTTGGGCTTGTTATTTAATAGGTTAATGGGCTTATTATAGTTTATGATTGGGCCATGTGGGCTACCTTTAGGTTTACGATTTTTGTATGGGTAGTATATAAACCCAACATGTTTATGATTGTGACCAAGCTTTTCAATACAACTTTCAAGTTCACGATTTCTTCTTGGTTCTTCTTGTTTACGATCAGCTTCCAAGTGGTGTATTTCATTCAAGATTCAATCTTTATCTTAGATTGAATCTATTTCATCTACTTGTTTCTTGAATCAATCGTATTTGAGGATTCCGCACTCATTTACGATCATATATCGTGTAGGTGGTTTGATCTTGGACCTACAATTGGTATCAGAGCCAAGAATCTTAGATTCGAGGCTCTCACGATATTGATTCAAGAGTTTTCTGGATTTTGTTCGAGTTTTTATTGAAGATTCAAGGGTTTTCTAGTGTTTACGACTTGCTGCTGCTGCTGTGTTCTTCGTGTTTTAGTGTTTACGACAGGGTGTTTTGAAGATCTGCTGAGTTTGGGTGTTTACGACATCAAGTTTGGGTTTTTTAGGCGATTACGACTTCAAGATCACACCTTTAAGTGTTTACGATTCGTACAGTGCGAGTTTACGATTTTACTTGATCGTATTCGGTGTTTACGATTTGGCCTTATCGGAAACACGGAGTCGTAATCGAGTTTACGATCACATCTGATCGTAATTGGTGTTTACGATCCTTTCAATCGGAATCGTGTGTTTTCGATTATAAGAATCGTAATCGGAAATCGTAATCGGTGTTTACGACTGTTGTAATCGGAATTGGTGTTTGCGATTAGCTTTGGATCGTAATCAAGTGTTCCCGATCGTAAACAGGGGTTTGCGATCGTAATCAAGGTTTCTCAATCGTAATCTCATTGTTTGGACGTTTGGACTTTAGTTTTAGGTTTCCTAAGCTTACGAAATGGATTTTGAACCAAGTATGTATCAGAAATTGGACTTCGAGATTGGGTCTATTACTCGTCCACCTAGACTTACTTCGGCAGACAACTTTTTGGGATGGAAGTATAGGTTCGAAAACCACTTGAAGAGTGTTGACTTGAGATTGTGGAGAGCGGTGCTGAATGGACCACATGTGCCTACTCATGGAGAAGGAGCTAAGGCAGGAAAAGCTAAGACTGAAGAGGAGTTTGAAGATGACGACTGGGAAAGGTGCAACAAGGCTGAGAGGGCATTTGCAATTATGACCATGGCGTTGACACCAGACATTGCTCAAGGTTTTAAGCATTGCAAGACAGCGAAACAACTGTGGAATGCATTGATTGTTGCTTATGAGGGAAATCCTGACATCAAGGCGAGTCGAAAGCAGATGTTGAAGCAGAAATTCAATTTGTTTAATCACATCCAAGGTGAATCCTTCGAAGCGCAAGTACAAAGATTTGTCTCTCTGATGGCAGAAATGTCAAGTTATGGTGTGGAACCGGAATTGGAAGATAAGAATTTGAAGCTGCTAAACAGTCTGCCAAAGTCATGGAACACCAATATCTCAATTATTAAGGACAACAACAAATTGAGTGAGCTGTCTCTGGATGAGATGATTAACAAGTTGAAGTCGAAGCTCATTGATGATAAACAACGTGAGTTGAATCATATAAGTTCTTTGAGTTTGGCTGGGAAACTGAATCAAGCTTTGTTGTCGGAAGAGGTAGATGTGAAGCAGAAAGGAAAGTCTGTTGGAGGTGGATCAAGTTCGGTGACTCAACCGAATGCTTTTGCAGCACAACCTCAATCTAGTCAGAGTGGAGGTGACAATTCTGAGCCCAACAACGATCCCAATTTTACACTGGGTATGGGATTCATGAACAGTTACCATGCTTTAATGGCCGGAACTCTAATTCCTTCTGAGATCCTATCGGGGGAGCTGAATCAGATTAATCCAGAGGATGTGGAGATGTTGGACGTCTCTTGGCAAATGGCTATGGCGGTGTTCAGGGCTAAGAAGTTCATGGCTACTACAGGGCACAATGTTTGGAAGGATCAAGACAAGATCAGAATGGGGTTTGATAAGACGAAGCTTAGGTGCTACAATTGTGATGAATATGGGCATTTTGCTAGAGAGTGTAGCAAGCCAAGGAAGGAGAAAGCAGAGATGAAGAAGCCGGCTGATGGGAAGGCAAAGGCCGAGACAAGTGCTTTAATGGTGCAGGAAGGAGGAGGATATGATATGACTGGACCTCCCAAATGAAGGATCTGAGCCTGACACATGCTATGATGACTGCTATGGATAATGATGATGAGGAAGAGCATGCATTTGTCGTGACTGAAGATGAACCTGCGGAGAATGAAGCTATGGCAGCTGACCACACCAAGGTATGTTCTAACCCTGTTTGTCATCGTATAATTACTGGTCTTAGACAATTTTGCAAAAACTTTGAATTAGAATTGTTTGAGACAAAATGTGAAAGAAGCTCATTTAAGGGTAGATGGCAAAAGAACGAAGAAAAAGTTAAAGCCCAAAAATTAGATATAGTGAAATATAAGAAACTTGCAACTGAGAATGCCTATTTGTATGACAACGCTAAGTTAGAAATAGCTGAGCTGAGTAAGCAGATAGATGACCTTAAGCATAAGAACAATGAGTTGCAGGTTAAGCTTGACATGAACCTTATGAGAAGCAAAAGAATGTTACAGGCTAGTAAATCTCTAGATACTTGCATAACTGAGGTTAGAATGGGTAAGGATAAAGGTGGAATAGGAATTAGCTTTGCAAACAAGAACGTTGTTCCTCAAGATAAAACTAGAGATGTGATAGGAATGATCTTAGAGGAGGATCAGATAGATAGATCTGCATCGGAAATGCATGAAGAAGGACCTCCTTTAGATAGTGTCTTGGTTGGAGTAAAGCCTATGACAGTAGAGGAAATTGAAAATGAAAAGCATATGACTTATGGCTTGGGTAATAAGGATAGTGTGAAGACAGATGCGTGTGAAGCAGGTCCATCAAATACTTCTCTGAATAACTGTGTGAGCACTTCTGATGTATCTATTTATTGTGCAGATGAAGTAGAAATCAAAGACATTTCTGAGGAGGATGCAGAGTGTCAGAGAGTGGCAGAGAGTCATGAGTCTAGTAGTTCTAGTAGTTCTAGTTTGTGTTTACCTAAGGATGATGTAATGGCACTTGTGTCAGAACTAGAAACATCCAAGTCAAAACAAGTAGCTGTATCGTTGTTAAAAAATGTTTCAGAATCGAATGAAAAAGTGTCTGGTTTTAAAATTCGTGTGCCTAACACAAAAATAGGTCGTGAGACTAAGCCCAAAGACTTTGTTGCTTATCCCTAGGTTGTGTCAGCTTTTAATAGAACAAACAAATCTAAATCAGAACAATTTTGTTTAATTACACAATCTGATAAGGATAAACAACGTGTTATACACAAATGGGATGATAAGCCAGAGTGGAAGTCGTCTTACCCAAGACGTTCGTACCTCTGTAGTCATGTCAATGGGCCTAGACTCATGAATTGCTTTCAATGTGGAAAGCCAGGACATTTTGCAGCTAACTGTGTTAATAGACCTTACCAACCATACTATCCGCAAAACCCACGGACTAGTATGTTGGAGAAAATGATGACCGGAGATAAGCAAAAACAAAAGCAGAAACAACAAGCTGTGTTTCAGGGGAAGCAGTGTTCAGAACCAATGAAAACTGAACAGTCTAAGGTTTCAAACACAAAGGCACCTGTGACAAAGCCTGTTATTGATAAGTGGAATGTGACCAGAACTCCAAAACAAACTTATGTATCTAAAGGAGTTTACCACAAGATAAAACCAGAATTTGTTGAAAAACAAGTGGCTAAAGTAAAAAGAGCTAATCAACCTAATGGCAAAGCGAAAGCTGAGCAACAGGTTTTGAAACAAAAAGGTGTCACTCAAACAAAACAACTTGTGTATACTAAACTGAAACTTGAGTGGACACCGGTTAAAAAGCCAACTGGTAAAAAAGTCATTTCACCACAAAAGAAACCTGTGACTGTGAACAATTCAACAACTGTGTTGAAACCAGAGAAAACCACCACATGGAAACCAAAAGTCGACTCTCAAAATGAGAATGTGTCTGGATCAAAGTCTGAAATGATTCTTCAATTAGTTAACTACATTGATGCAAAAGGTGTGCACAGATCTGTTATGGCCTGGGTACCTGGATCTCATTAATTTCTGATTCTTGTAGGGACAACCAAGAAGATCTATCAACAATCTCTGGTATGTTGATAGTGGTTGCTCCCGACACATGACCGGAGATCTGTCCCTTTTGGAAGATGTAGAGGATTTCGATGGTGGAGGAGTCTCATTTGCAGGTGGTGTGGGTGGTAGAATTAGCAAGAAAGGTGTTGTGAGAAGTGGAAATCTGTCTTTTTCTGACGTACATTATGTGGAGGAACTGTCTCACAGTTTGCTGAGTGTTTCTCAGATCTGTGACAAAGACTTTTCTGTGATGTTCAATCGGAAGGAATGCATTATTTTGAAGCCCGGCGTGAAGATTCCCGAGGAGTGTATACTGATGCGCACTCCAAGACGCTCAAATTCATATCTTCTCAACATGGGCAATCCTCCAACGTCAGAAGAAGCATGCCTCATCTCAAAACAAAACGAAAATTTGGCTATGTTGTGGCATCGTCGTCTGGGGCATGCAAATATGAAGAACCTGACCAAGCTCGCGAAGGGAGAGCATGTCAGAAAGCTGCCGATTAAAGACTTCTCAACTGTTGAAAAATGTGTGGCATGTGCGAAGGGGAAGCAGCACAAGTTGCCACACCGTCCGAAGATAGCAAACTCTGTGTCATCAGTTCTACAACTCCTACACATGGATCTATTTGGGCCTATGCAAGTTCAGAGCATCAGTAAATTCTCCTATTGTCTAGTGATTGTGGACGACTATTCACGTTTTACTTGGGTCTACTTCTTGTCAAACAAGTATGAAACTCCAGCCCTAGTGAAACAGTTTGTCACTCTCATAGAAAATCAGCTGAACAAGAAGGTCAAAGCTATCAGATCGGATAACGGAACGGAATTCAAGAACGCTGAGTTGAATATGTTTTATGGGGCTAAAGGGATTGACAGACAGTTTAGTGCGCCCTACACCCCTCAACAAAATGGTGTTGCTGAGAGAAGAAATAGGACACTCATTGAAGCTGCAAGGACGATGATGTGTGAAGCTAAACTCCCAATCTTCTTCTGGGCTGAAGCAGTCAATACGGCGTGCTATGTGCAGAATCGCGTTTTGCTGAACAAGCGTCATGAGAAAACACCGTATCAGATTGTCTATAAAGAAAAGCCAACGGTGGGATATTTTAAGACATTTGGATGTCCGTGCACGGTACTGATACAGTCCGACGTAGGGAAATTCGAGGCCAAAGCTGATGAGTGTTATTTCGTTGGTTATTCGGGAAATAGTGCTTATCGTGTCTATAACAAGACCACTGGTTTGATCATTGAAGCGTTCAACGTGGACTGGCTTGAAGACAATCCGTCGGATGCAGGGACCGGACCGGATTGGATTTTTAATTATGGGTCTCTGTTTGAAGGATTCAAGTTTTCGAATGAGCTTCACAACTTAGGGGAAGAAGAAGAGATTATCACTCAGCCATCTGAATCAAGACCTCTCACTGAAAGAGTCTGTGAGAAGGCACCAGTTCCTGTTCCTACAAATGACAACGCAGATGCTCCGGGAGCATCAGGAACTTGTGATAATGATTCAGAAATTCCACAAAGCTCAGGTATGAATGATATAAATGATAATATTGTTAGTTCTAATCTGCCTGTTTCTGTGTCTGTGCCAGAAGTTCAGGTATCTAGGATCAACAAGGATCATCCAGTCAGCAACATACTTGGACCTGTGTCTGCAGGAGTTTCAACTAGAAGCCGCACAGGGGATATCAATTTCTGCATGTACTCATGTTTTATCTCCCAGATTGAGCCTCCGAATGTGATGGTTGCTCTCAGAGATCCAAATTGGATAGAGGCCATGCACAATGAGCTTAATCAGTTCTCAAAGCTGGGAGTGTGGCGACTTGTGAAGCGGCCAGTTGACAAGAAGGTGATTCCCACGAGGTGGCTTTATAAGAACAAGAAGGATGACTCGGGAATCATTGTAAGAAACAAGGCGAGGTTAATTGTACAAGGTCACAGGCAAGTTCACGGGATTGACTATGACGAGGTATACGCTCCGGTGGCAAGACTGGAAGCAATTCGGATCTTTCTGGCTGTGGCATCGTATCTCAATTTTACAGTCCATCAGATGGATGTGAAGACTGCCTTCCTGTATGCAGAGATGAACGAAGAAGTTTATGTAACCCAACCACCAGGGTTCATAGATGAAGAAAATCCAGATCATGTTTATCTACTGGATAAGGCCTTGTACGGTTTGCATCAAGCTCCTCGTACCTGGTATGAAACGTTGTCCAATCACCTGGTGGAGAATGGATATACAAGAGGAGTTGTTGATCAAACTTTGTTTAGAAAGAGGGTGGATGAGGATATAATCATGGTGCAAGTGTATGTAGATGACATCATCTACGGTTCAACAAACGAGGAATTGTGCACCGAATTTGAGGAGATCATGAAGAAAAAGTTTGAAATGAGCGATCAGGGGGAGATGAGTTTCTTCCTAGCCTTGCAAGTAAAACAAGATGAATCTGGGATTCTTATTCACCAAGCCAAATATGTGAATGAGATTCTAGAAAAATTCAAGATGCAAGACTCAAAGCCAATTTCAACTCCAATGGCATCCCGACCTCTCTTGTCAGCAGATGCAGACGGGGAGTCAGTGAGCGAATTCACGTACCGATCAATGATTGGTTCACTGATGTACTTAACAGCAAGTCGGCCAGATATTATGCATGCAGTTTGCTTGTGTGCTCGCTATCAGGCTAACCCTAAACTTTCTCATTTAAATGCTGTTAAACGTATTTTTAGGTATCTGAAGGGCAGGCCTAGGCTTGGTCTTTGGTACCCAAAGAACACTGACTTTCAATTGTATGCATATACTGACAGTGACTATGGAGGCAGTGACTTGGATCGAAAGTCAACCACTGGAGGATGTCAATATCTGGGCGATCGACTCATTTCCTGGCAGAGCAAGAAGCAACATACCGTATCTAAATCAACTGCCGAAGCAGAGTACGTGGCAGCATCTGCCGGTACTTCACAGGTAGTATGGATCCAAAACCAGCTCACAGACTACGGTATGGAATTCGTTAACACTCCTATCTTTTGCGACAATGCTGCTGCTCTGGAAATTGTGAAAAATCCTGTCCAACATTCTAAAACCAAGCATATAGACATAAAGGTACACTTCATTCGAGATTGCTATGATCGGGAGCTAATTCAGCTTCAAAAGGTAAGCTCCGATCAGAATGTGTCGGACATTTTCACAAAACCCCTCCCGCGACCAAATTTTGAAATGTGTGTCGAAGGCCTTCGGATGATTGCCTTCGAGGAATGATCTGATCAACTTTTATTTGTCAATACTTGTTCTTAAGAAAATTATAAAAAAAAAATTAATTTATAGTGTTTATTTTCAAAAGCCTCATAAAAACAGGGGAAGAAATATAATTGTCTCAGAAAATTCAAAAAGAAAAATACCTGTTTGAGGTTTTTATGATGTCTTTTGTTTTGCCTTGAGTTGGTAGGAAGTGATATAAATTTCCATGATGATCGGAGACTGACACGTGTAAGGCAGAAGTGAAAGACGTCTCAAAGATGATGTTCGGTAAGCTAAATCAAAAACAATGATCATCCATTGTAAGTGCAGTAATCTTAACTCTTATATATGTTTAGGTTTCCATCCTAGTTTACATAGTTTAAAAAACTGAGACCCAGCAAAAATGGGTTGAGAGTGGTATTTACCTAGTATTCATTCTCTCACACGCCATGTTTATACTGTAAATGACAACACCACAGAAAAAGAAAAAGGAAAAGAATTAAAAAAAAATATATGAAATATATATATATATGAAAATTGTGAAAAGAAAAGAAAATTATTCTGTTGGTCTTCTCTGCGTGCTTGTGCGGCCGACCTGATCACCAACCGATAATTCATGAAAATAAGAAATAAGTGGCTGTCAAAGCAGTGTTGCATGGTTCCTCAAGTTGGGGGTTTGTGAATCCTCAATAAACTCTGAGGTTGGGTAGGTTTTGCTATGAACAATTGGGTGTGGGGACGGTTGAACATGACGGTAATTATGTACCACAATTTAAGCACTTAAAATTTTTTAACTGGATGTGAGTTTATATGGTTTCAAAATTTTTGAGTATTCGTCTAGAGCGTTGAGTAACGGAAGCTGAAAAGGGTTCTTCGGTTAATGATCTGTCTGGTTTGATCCATGAAAAACATCAATCTCAAGGTAAGTATGTTTTTGTCTAGTATTTAGATTATCTTGATTTTGTGCTATTTTTTTTAGTCTTTAAATATTTAAAGTTTTTATTTTTTTTATGATCATGATCGGATACTCGGGGCTAAGTCTGAGGGGAAGCGTCGTAATAAATTCTCAATTTCCTCAAAGTTAACACTTGTTAAGAGAATTAAAATTTTTAAGAGGTTTGGGAGGTTTTAAAATGGTTTTGAAACTTGAGGGGCCAAAATGAAAATTTTTATCAAACAAAACCCTCATTTACGATTTCACTTTCTTATTTCCGATCCAATCTCTCGATCCCTGTCTGCGTTTACGACCCGCTCTTAAACCCTAACCTCCGCCGATACTTCTCGCCGGAAAAGTGATCCCGACCACCTCCGGTCGTCCACCGAGCAATCCGAGTTCACCATCTCCTTCGTAATCGTCTTCCGATCACAATAACACCAAAACCCCCTTATTTTCGACTGAAATCGTGGGTGCATTCTCGGGTTTTGAGAGTTCGAGACCGGGCTAGGTTTTTCTTGTGATTCTGTGTGGAATTCGCGAGTTTTGAAGTCGGATTTGTGTTAGAAACTCATAAAAGGTAGTGTTATGAGTTTTGTTTACATATTTGAGGTGTTTTAACGGGTTTCCGAGTTGTTTGCAGGTCTGTTAATGGCGGGTTATGTGTTTACGATCGGCACAGTGAAGAAGACGACGTTTGGTGTTCACGATCGATGATTACGATCGTTGTTTACGATCGTCGATCACGATCGACGTTTACGATCGCCGTTTGCGACTACGATTACGACTCCCTGTTTACGATCCCGTTTACGATCGGGGTTAGGGCTTTCTAGAGAGTTTACGATTGGACTTGCTGTTTCCGATTGGACAAAGTTTGACCCGATCGTGAACCCGTTATTGGATCGTAAACCCATATGATGAATCATAAACACACTTAAATTTTTAATGAGAATCATAAACACCTAATTCTTTTGATTAAATCTCATCAAACTTAATTGGTTTTAAGTTAAAATTAATGTGTTTGTCAAATTGTGTTACAAAATCAAATATTTCTCTTGAACGTTTAAATTGAAATTTTCAGAACTTAACAAGTTAAACGTGATAATCAATTGAACTTCAAGTTATTGACAAACATAATTAAGTGTTGATGAATATGTCTGATACATATGTCTTGTCTTTCTCAGATGGCAGAAGAAATGCTGATTGAAGATATAAAATATGAGCAGGATCACTGTATGCCTGCTTATCTGGAAGACCCGCCAGAAAAACATATGGAGCTATTCTACTCACTGGTGGCAGGGATGAACACTTGCAAAATCAATCACGCCCTGAGGACGAATGTACTCATTGATGAGATGCTGGTCAGGGAATTTTGGGGTACTGCTAGGGCAAATTCCGACAAGACAAGGATTACAGCAACGGTCCAGAACAGACAAATTGTTATTGAGGAAGAAGATATAAGGCAAGGGCTGAACATTACTGATGATGCCTCTCATCCTATCAAGTATCCGAAGGAGGTAGTTCTGGCAGGTGCGCAATCAATGGGCTATGAAGGAAAATTTCCGCCCATCTTTAAGAAGCTTCTGCCACACTACTGGAGGTGTCTGGCGCATTACATGCAGAAATCTTTCCTTGGGAAAAGAACGAGCTTCGATCAGTTAAATCAACTTCATGGAACTGCCTTCGTTGCTTTGGCCTTAGATTGGGACTTTAACTTTTCAAAGATGATGCTGATTGATTGGATAGGCAATGCAGAACTGAGTGCCAGAGAACAGTTTTTAATGACACCAAGGTTTGTCCAAATGGTGGTGATGAAGAAGTATCCAATGATTGAGGAGAGGGTAGAGAAACTTGATGTGAAGGTGATGGATATTGGGGTTTTTGGCCTGCAAACCCAGGATAGACCAGGTAAAAAATCTTTTGAAGGTAGACTGGAGTGGACTAAAAGGGGTGCGTTCCCAGAGGTTGCTAGAGAGCAAGTGATGGATGAGCCTGAGCCAGAAGCGGATGTGCCCAATGTCAATGCATCCGTTGCAGAAGACCAAGACTTAACGGCAACTCCGGCTGTTAATGTACAAGAGGAAGATGTTATTCCCTCCGATGAAGAAAATGTAATGGATGACATTCTTGCTGGCCAGGACATCACAGAAGATGATATATATGGAGACTTGGAGCCTTTAACCCATAAAAGGTCAAGGGATGATATGATTGGCTCATCTGGCAGTGACACTACACCTCCAGAGCTGAATTTAACTGTAGATGATGTTGTTGAAGAAGAACCCGTCCCTGCTCGCGAACCTTCACCCAGAAAGAGGTCAGATCCAAGAAGCATCAGATTCAAGCTATCAAAGACCAGCTCAAGCATTTTATTAGTACATCCAGCTGGGCCCAGTTCTGAGGGTCCCAGTACTCAAGAAGAAACAGCTGCTGAAGATGTACAAGATCAACCTACTTCTGTGCAAACTGAAACTCCAGTTCTAACCGAACGTAGCCCAGTTCGGGAAGAAACTCAATTCCTGGAGGTTGATCATACCTTTGTTGCTCCAAGCCCTGTGAGAGTAAGCGCTGCACCTGTCTTAACTCTGCCTACAGCTGCCCCTAGCTTCAGGCCATTTCAAGCAGCGGAGCTTCCAGTAAATATGAGGATAAGTGCTGATCCTCAGATCAATTTCCTGATCTCTCAAAACAGAATTAGAGAAAATGAGATCAAGGCTCTTCAAGCTGAGAACAAATATATGAGAGAGAAGGAGGTGGCGGACAAAGACAGAATGAAATATCTGTACAACATGCTGGTGGACCTGAGGAAGAAGTATAATGAGTTGAAGGATGTTGTGGGATCCAACTCCTCAGGTGCCCCAGGTCAAAGTTCATCACAGGGTGTGCATGGTGGAGATGCAATGAATGAAGACGATGGAGATGAAAATATTGAGATGTCTGAATATGCCAGAGGAGGTAGAGTGATCTCCAAAGCTCCTGAAGGTCACGACAACTGGTTCCGAGAATTCTTTCAAGGACCAGCCCCCACTCAGTATGCTCTTGATCTTGGAAGTAGCTCTTTAGACAAAAAGGGGAGTTGTGAACCCATCTTGTGCTGGCATTACGACGCTGAGAAGAAATTATTTGCTGTGATCCGTGATGGCTATAGTCCAGTTGAGTATTATAGAACTCGCGCACAATTCCATTCTTGGACTGAACCTGAGATCAGAAATCTACTTCGAGCCCCCTACATAAACAGATGGAACAGCCCTGACGGAGACCTTATTAGAAACAATTTGCTGAACCATCTAGAAAATAACTTTGCAAATTTTGATCTGAAGCAAGTAAGGTGGGTCCAGACTGAAAGTGACCCAGTGACTGGAGAACCTATTGGTGAAGCAAGGAGACCACCCACCAAACGTACAAGAGTTATCAATATGTTGGACGAAATTGAAGATGGTACCTTGGTCAAAAACTTTGACTGCTGGTGTTATGATCCAACGACACACGAGGTGGTGGTTCTCTGCAAGGCCCTGAGGCAGTTTCGCTTTTACGATCCGGTGGATTTGCTAAGGTTTGGAGAAAAGGATATCAAGCTGCTCGCCTCACAGCCTATTCTTGGAGATGAAAATGACTTGGAAAACGCTGTGAGAGTGGGAATCTTCCATGGGACGGCAAACCGGATTGTGGCGAACAGATGGTGGTCGAACAACGTTCAAAGCACATTCAGATTCGATCTGCTGCTGCCGTAAGTGGACTAATGGTTCATGCCTAGGGGAAGATTGTTGGGCTAGATTTATTTAAGGCATGAACATTAGTGTTGGGCTTAATTTATATTAGTTTTGGGCTTGTTATTTAATAGGTTAATGGGCTTATTATAGTTTATGATTGGGCCATGTGGGCTACCTTTAGGTTTACGATTTTTGTATGGGTAGTATATAAACCCAACATGCTTATGATTGTGACCAAGCTTTTCAATACAACTTTCAAGTTCACGATTTCTTCTTGGTTCTTCTTGTTTACGATCAGCTTCCAAGTGGTGCATTTCATTCAAGATTCAATCTTTATCTTAGATTGAATCTATTTCATCTACTTGTTTCTTGAATCAATCGTATTTGAGGATTCCGCACTCATTTACGATCATATATCGTGTAGGTGGTTTGATCTCGGACCTACAATGTATAAAATATTCATAGAATCATCGGACAAAATAATTCAAAGACCAAATTAAGTTGGTATATTATCACTATAATAAAAGAGTACAAAAAAATGTCCGGATATGACACATGGATTCTCATACTTTCTATATCTCATCATCAATATATTGTCATATTATGAGTATAAAATCATATTGTAAATAATATGACATCTAATGATTTTATTACAAGCTTATAACTATTACCTTGTTATTGAGAGTTAAATCATATATTTTGGTTTATATGGTGGTATTGAATGTCGAAATACATTTAAATGTTAATAACATTGGAAATATGTATGCTTTGATAATTGAATCTACACTTGTCATTTGAAACAAATTGATAAAGATGTACGAACACCAGAAAATGATATTACTACCAAAGCTCATTACGGTTGGATTCAGCTAAGATTGATAGACTTCAAGTCTATAGTGGAGTATAACTTTGAGATGTTTATATTCACCCACAATCGGTTCTATGTGGTGGAAATATTGATGGTAAGGAGACGTTAAAAATAATGAACTCCTAATAAAAATCAAGAGACTTATCTCGTTGGTAGAACCCTATTCCCAGAAGCGAATGTGGACATGTGGCAACATATAATGACCAAAGTGGAAGTCATGGTTATGGTCTTCTTATGTACTGACTAAAGTAAAAGTCTTGATTGTGGTCATGGATGAGATTAAAAAATATGGAGAGATTATCATTGTGTTTGGATTATAAAACACAAGATCTTTATGATGTTATTCTAAATGCTATCATTTACTATATAGCTACTAATTAATAGAATAACTAAACCAAAATCATGGTTTATTATTACTCACATATTGTATAACCTACTTGTTATAAATTTATTGATATTATGTGTAAGTTTTATTAACAAGATGTTTGTGGTATACAATATATCATAACTCTTTTATTTCTTTAATGAGTATAAGATGAATATGCATATTAAATGCATTCATTAAGATTCCATAACTATTTTATTTTGGTGGAAGTTATGTAATAGTCAATATGATAAGACTTGAGCATCTCATATCATACAAGTTACTATAAGCTCAAGTTTATATAATGACATGTTATAATACCATGTACTGTACAAAATGACTTTATTGTGCATCTCAATGTTAATATTCTATCAATTATATAGCACTAGAGAAAATAATTAAAAGACAAGTTGTGTTTTATTATCACAATATCTCTACAGAGTATAAACATGTTTTATAAAACGATATGTTACATATTTTAACATTATAGCATAACCTCTAGATGCTTTAAATGTTAGTAGAACAAAGAAGATAAAAATACCCAATTGTGGGTTATTGTCACTCTTGTGAAAAACTATATATGTGCTTAGGTATGATACTCGAAGTTTCATGCTCCTTAAATCTCATAACCAATTTATATAAGGCCATAAGAACTAAGGCCACTGAGTCTTGAATGATTAGGACATATATATACTTCTTAATTGATTATTATGAGAAAAAAAATCAAACAAAACAATTTCCGTTTTCATACATTTAGTATGCTCATGAAGTATCAATAGTATGTAAAAGTATGAAAGGATTTCATATCCATATGTTTGAGAAAATCGTGAAAATGTTTGATTTTATTCCATTCCTTGAAGTGAATGTGAATTTACATTCGTCGGTGTAATGATCATGATCATGAATGTAATTGAAGAGATTGTAATGATATTCATGATGATAATGTGATTAAACACCACAGTGGAAAAAGAAGAGAATGATCATATGAAAATAAAGTGTGAAGATCAGAAACGTGACATTGCACGAATGTTTGAATTCATACATCATTCTCTTGTATTTTAGTCGCTTATTAAATAAGCATGTGAAAGTTTATAGACCGTGATTATTTTATTGGCATGACCGATTAGACCACACCGAGTCAATGATGATGTGAAACATATTAAATGTTAGAAGATTCTTCAAATTGATACGGACATGTAATATTTGCTCTTAAGGGAATTATTTATCGATTAAAATTGATGTGAATCCATAAGTGCTTTGGAAGTGATAAAGTATGTAATGATCCTAAGTTATGAACCATTTAGTGTTTTAAATCGATGCATCGTCTAAATGGTTATCAAATTCACAACTTGAAGGTTGTATGAATTATGGCTTAGCTAGTGGGATAGCAAACACATCCTTCCATATTATGGTATTTATTTTGGTAATAACGGTGAATTTAATCACAAAGTTACTAATGGTTATTGGAATAAGTGTTGAACTTCATATTGTTTAAGTTTGTACACGAATTACTTTTGTTGTGGACGGTTACCAAACGTCTACGATTGATTGCAAAGCCAATGATCATGAGAGCAAAAGTTTATGTTTGTAAGTAGGGTGCATGTGATTTTACATGGAGTGACATTAATTCACATCAGGCCAATAAGTTCTAAGACTTCCTCCCCATTATAGTTGGTTTATGGTCAGTAACCAATGTTTCTCATCTAATATATTTTTTTGTGTGTGATATATATTAAGATTGCTCTACCACGATGCACAAAGATGGGACCTCAAATGAGGTTAGGAACAAATGTTGGGTATGAATCACTATTAGTAGTGAAAGATTTATTTTACGACTCAGACTTATGTTCTCATGAAACAAATTTTCCCAACATTAGGGGAGATTAAAAGCAGTTGGAAAATGAATAAGTTGGAATAATTATTAGTGTATCATCTTGATCCTCAAACTAAACCATGCTGAACTAGAATTTAATGGATAATTCATTTACAAAGATTAATATATCAATTACCAGACGCCATTTACTGACCTTAAAAAGTGACTAAGTCACATATACCAGCTGCTAATTGTCACACCCCCAATTAACCACTAACGGAGTTTATACCGTTTAGGGGCGCGACTAGACCAGGACCACAACCATTAGTTACAAATACTAAACGAATCAGAGTAAAGTCCAGATGTTCATAAATAAAACAGTTTTTAAAAGTACGCAGCGGAAAATAATCATAAGTATCTTAGCACTAACCACGTGCTTAAATTACAAAACATGAATTATTATTAAATTCCCAAGTTTGAGTTTAAAATAAGAAATCTTCAAGTGCCATGCCAACCTCCAGCGGATACTCCTCAGCGATCTGCAAAAGTTTAAACCACACAAGTGTCAACCTAACGGTTGGTGAGTTCACGGTGGGCATGACATGCATTGGCCCGGTCTCATAATCGTATTCATCAACATGTAGTAAGTATTAGTTTTATAAACATTGCCAAGTGATGTATTACCTAATATGCACTAGTTAAGTAAAGTTAAAGCGGTCAACCGATATCGCGGGTAGCTAATCCGTTGTTCCATGCACTAAGGAAGTTTCGTACCAAAGCTGACTTATTTTGTGGGGGCCGAGCCATCCCGTACGGTGCGGACCTACGTCATCGCGGTTCTTGCCTCCCCCGTGTCCTCCCCGGGACTACGGTCAAATAGGCTGATATTGTTCCTCCGTGCACTCCCCGTGCCACGGGGCGGAGTTTGTCAAACTCCAGTAGATCTACCCAACATCCCCTCGCTTTACAATTAATGGTACAATTTAGTTGAGGACTTTTAAGTTTTTAAGGCATCCTTAGAAATCATGTGATATCATTGGTTTAGACTTTAACCTACACTAGTCATATTAAAACGGTTTACTTTGGGGTTCTTATGAATCCCGAAAACATTTTTCAGTTTCGTTTTAGAATTAGTTGTTTAAGTATTTCACAAGTGCTTCCCATAAAGCACTTCTAGTTCATCAAGTGGGTGCCAAGCATTCCCGAATTCAAGTTCATCAGAGAGGTGCATAGCTCTCATAGGGTTGTCAACATTGTTCTTCATTAAGTTATTCAGCGTGACCCAAACGGGTTCACGGTAAATGGGTTAGTGACACTCACCTTGGGTTGCACTGCTACACTTGCTATATAATCCAAGTATTGTTTGCTTATCGAAAACCTATGAACACGTTTAGGTCTTAAGTATTAGTTTTGTGTCTAATCTTTACTTAACGTCACTATGGCCCATAACATAGCACGTTGGAACTATGACACGACATAACGACACACGACGCCGATGGTTGATCATAAACAAGGGTTCATATAATTCAGATATCAGCATGTTTCATCATGGCAAAAGCATGTAAGTCATGGCATAACACTTAAGCAAATTTCACAAGTTTGGTTTTCAGGTCAGGTCTTAGTTTCGCTAGCACAGTTTCGCTAGGCAGTTTCGCTGGGTGCACGGGCAACACTTTCGCTAGGCAATGCCCGATGACACAGTTTCGCTAGGCTAGTTTCGCCCGAAACTGCTGACGCAGTTTCGCTAGCCTAGTTTCGCTGGGAAACTGGTTTGAACTTTCGTTCAGGTATTTCGCTCGGTAGTTTCGCTCGAGCTGGTCGGGTCAGTTTCGCTAGCGACACTATAGTTTCGCTCGACAGTGTCGCTGAATGAACAAGTACATTCGCTGGATAATTTCGCCCAGAGAACACACAGTTTCGCTGGTCGCGAAAAACATACGGATTTGCCTAAAAATCAACCTAACAGCTTCTGATCTTACATGCAATTCATTATTTAGCATACATAGGCATTTACCAACATAAATCAGCAAGCTTTAACACCTTAACCACTAACGGAGTTTATACCGTTTAGGGGCGCGACTAGACCAGGACCACAACCATTAGTTACAAATACTAAACGAATCAGAGTAAAGTCCAGATGTTCATAAATAAAACAGTTTTTAAAAGTACGCAGCGGAAAATAATCATAAGTATCTTAGCACTAACCACGTGCTTAAATTACAAAACATGAATTATTATTAAATTCCCAAGTTTGAGTTTAAAATAAGAAATCTTCAAGTGCCATGCCAACCTCCAGCGGATACTCCTCAGCGATCTGCAAAAGTTTAAACCACACAAGTGTCAACCTAACGGTTGGTGAGTTCACGGTGGGCATGACATGCATTGGCCCGGTCTCATAATCGTATTCATCAACATGTAGTAAGTATTAGTTTTATAAACATTGCCAAGTGATGTATTACCTAATATGCACTAGTTAAGTAAAGTTAAAGCGGTCAACCGATATCGCGGGTAGCTAATCCGTTGTTCCATGCACTAAGGAAGTTTCGTACCAAAGCTGACTTATTTTGTGGGGGCCGAGCCATCCCGTACGGTGCGGACCTACGTCATCGCGGTTCTTGCCTCCCCCGTGTCCTCCCCGGGACTACGGTCAAATAGGCTGATATTGTTCCTCCGTGCACTCCCCGTGCCACGGGGCGGAGTTTGTCAAACTCCAGTAGATCTACCCAACATCCCCTCGCTTTACAATTAATGGTACAATTTAGTTGAGGACTTTTAAGTTTTTAAGGCATCCTTAGAAATCATGTGATATCATTGGTTTAGACTTTAACCTACACTAGTCATATTAAAACGGTTTACTTTGGGGTTCTTATGAATCCCGAAAACATTTTTCAGTTTCGTTTTAGAATTAGTTGTTTAAGTATTTCACAAGTGCTTCCCATAAAGCACTTCTAGTTCATCAAGTGGGTGCCAAGCATTCCCGAATTCAAGTTCATCAGAGAGGTGCATAGCTCTCATAGGGTTGTCAGCATTGTTCTTCATTAAGTTATTCAGCGTGACCCAAACGGGTTCACGGTAAATGGGTTAGTGACACTCACCTTGGGTTGCACTGCTACACTTGCTATATAATCCAAGTATTGTTTGCTTATCGAAAACCTATGAACACGTTTAGGTCTTAAGTATTAGTTTTGTGTCTAATCTTTACTTAACGTCACTATGGCCCATAACATAGCACGTTGGAACTATGACACGACATAACGACACACGACGCCGATGGTTGATCATAAACAAGGGTTCATATAATTCAGATATCAGCATGTTTCATCATGGCAAAATCATGTAAGTCATGGCATAACACTTAAGCAAATTTCACAAGTTTGGTTTTCAGGTCAGGTCTTAGTTTCGCTAGCACAGTTTCGCTAGGCAGTTTCGCTGGGTGCACGGGCAGCACTTTCGCTAGGCAATGCCCGATGACACAGTTTCGCTAGGCTAGTTTCGCCCGAAACTGCTGACGCAGTTTCGCTAGCCTAGTTTCGCTGGGAAACTGGTTTGAACTTTCGTTCAGGTATTTCGCTCGGTAGTTTCGCTCGAGCTGGTCGGGTCAGTTTCGCTAGCGACACTATAGTTTCGCTCGACAGTGTCGCTGAATGAACAAGTAAATTCGCTGGATAATTTCGCCCAGAGAACACACAGTTTCGCTGGTCGCGAAAAACATACGGATTTGCCTAAAAATCAACCTAACAGCTTCTGATCTTACATGCAATTCATTATTTAGCATACATAGGCATTTACCAACATAAATCAGCAAGCTTTAACACCTTAAACATGCATTTTGTCATCAAATCACCCAAAATACATATAAAACCCTAAAATGGCTAAAATAGCATAAATCTCTAACATGGTTGGATTTTAAACATAAAGTTGCTAACTTTATGATAGATCTAGCATTCCTAAGTATTATCTCAGAAGCATACAAGTTTTCATGAAGGTTTGATCATACTTTATAAAGAAAACACATAGAAGAAGCAAGAAACATAGTTTTGGGACTCACGGTTGGTTCTAGGATCGATAGATGAGATGAGGTGATGGTCTTGAGGCTGAGGTCTCGGTTTCTTGATGGTTTTCTCGGCTGACCAGTTTCCAGAGAATAGTGTGTGTGTTTGTGATGAAATGAGGCAAATGGAGAAACTAGGGTTTATTAAGTTTATTTATATCAGAGGCCAGTTTCGCTGGCAGTTTCACTGTCCAGGCGAAACTAGCTCTGGTCTCGTGTTATTGGATTATCTTAGCTGGCTACCGGGCGACACTATAGTTTCGCCCGGTAGTTTCGCTGGCGACCAAAAAGGCAAGTTTTTCACATAATCAAGTATTTACAATTTGTCATGCTATTCATAATATTAAATCATGCATTTAAATCACATTGCACATAATGACAACAATAAATGAACACACAGCACATATGGGCGGGTTCGGTGATCAACCAAAGGACGTGGACGCATTCGGCCTAGTTAAGCATTAGTTACTAAGTTACCACTTATAACGTAACTAACGGATTTGTCTAACGGAAGTTAACCTTGAAATTCCCGGATGTCACACTAATGCTCCAATTAAGATCGGTGTCCTAGTAGGACAAATAAATATTTATAATGAGTCTATGACACGTCTGAATCGTGGTAGACTAGTCGATTGCAATAATAAAATATCCTCGAAAAATGGAGCAACTATTGAAGATGGTCAAGTCGAGGTACTAGTAGAAGAGTCTCTTAAAGAGACACTAGACATGATGGTTCCAGAAGAACCTCAGGTACTTGAAAAATGATAAAGAGATCTCGCTAAATTATATCATGTCTAAACATATATGGAATCGAAACAAAATCGACGTCGATAATATTTTGAATATAATAAGCGCTAGAAATAATAAAAATGAAAAGGATCAAGAATTAATATATGCGTGTGATGATTGGCCAAAATGGAAAGACGTAAACCAGACAGAGTTGAATTCTCTATTATGTTGGATGTAAACGAGTCTATTATGTGAAAACATTATTCGAAAATTCAAATTAAGAAATATGAAGAAAATTGGTGGCACAAGGATTTTCACAAAGACCTATGTTTGATTATGAGGAGACATATTCTTCGGTGGTGGATGCAATGAGATTCTAACAGTTCATTAGTCTGGTAATACAATAGAGAATTTATATGCGTCTTATGAATATTATGATATCCTAGGTATATAGCTCACTTGATGATGATACATGAAATTTTTGTATGGTTTCAAGTGCCATAGTAATATAGAGTAAGTTCTTAAGAACGTTATGATTGTTGTATAAACATTCGGATCCAAATACGTTACTATAATGTGTATACATTGAATACTTAAATATAAAGGTCCATATAATCCTCCAAGAAGTGGAATATATGAAGGTATTTGAAATATCTTAAATAAACAATCCTTGTGCACCAGTAAACATCACATGATGACATGATATGTCAATAAAGCATGGATAAGAATGGCATAATGTTATCAATTTAAAATTGATTTGTTAAAGGATTAAGTTTATGTATCCAAACTCCTCATGAGTGAATGCATATGTAGTCATGATGGAATTTAGTCCATAATGGATTATAGATGGATTATAAATGTCTCAAGCATGCATTTGTATAAACCCTTGAGAATATATTGTGTAAACTTAACATATTTGTGTATGAACTAAAAATAGTGTTGTTAAGTTTGATATGAAGACATGATTATGTCGGGATACAAATATCATGCAAATGGTCCATATGCCAGAAGAACAATATCGAGTTTTATAGTTATTATATTATATGTTGATTATATCTCTTGAACATGTCAGACATTTGTATAAAAATGTTTATATACATCTATAAAGCTATATCTAAAATGTTGGAGACTATAGTGTGCAAACATACTCAATTAATTATCCATCATATATGATAGAGATTGTCAAATTACTGGATACCTAAAACGACCATTTTCAAAGAATGAAAAATATTGATATGAAAGTACTACAACTATATGCACTTGTTGCATTACCATTTTTTTACTAGATACATTTATTTATTTGCATGATATTGTTCATGTCCAATGATGAGATGCTGGAATGTTACTAAATGTATAAATGTATAGATTTGTATTTTACTAACCCAAGGAAACAAGTTTTGTTAGTTGTTTAAATGCAGGTAATACAACATCGTTATAAAGCACCATTTTGGACCTTTTCGTATTTATTTTTGAGATGAAGCATGAGGAAGTGAACAATTTTATAATGTGTTGGAGATGTATTGACAAGAACGATAACTGGAGCTGAGAAATGAGGTTATCTACAATTGGAAATGTCACTTCCTACCCCAATCAGTTATAGGGTTAGCTTTGAAAGACACTTCGCTAAAGTTTGGGAGTTTTACATGAAGATTATAAAATATTGGCAAGCTTAAGGAATTGCACATCAAGTGATCAAGAAGCAAATCAACCACTACAAAAGTACTGAGCAAATTTTTCACAGAAGATCGATGCGACTTAGATACATACATCTCAAAATGAGGGGGAGACAATACGCGTTGCACTCTTTTTTCCTTAGCTATGGTTTTGTCCCACTGGGTTTTCCTAGCAAGGTTTTTAATGAGGCAGCATCCCCAGCGCATTAAAATTATAATATATTTTTCTCTTTCAATCTATGGATAGTCAAGAGGGAGTGTTATGAATCATTATTATAAATGACTATCCATATTCCTTAACCCCCTTTATAATTATATTGTATTTACATCTTAGGCCTATAAATAGTGACCTTGTGTATTATGTGAAGGATGAATGAAATGAGTTATCCCTTCTCTCATATTCTACTTTAATCTCTTTCTCTCTATGTTCATATCTTCCTATGTTTATATATATTTAGATTGCTAATGGTTGTTGTTATTCAACACAATTAGTTTTTTTAAACATAAGTATTCAATTAAATTTTAAAGTGAATGAAAATGGACATATTTTATTATTATTATTTTAATTTTTGGAGAAAAACGACGTTTCTTCTAGAATAATTAGGGAACACCTTATTACAAAATTTTAAACACATTCATATATTTTAAAGAAAATATCAATTCTAACAAAGTATTTTTTTTAAATTTTACTTGAAACTATTTTGAAAACAAAAATCATTTTAACCAATAAGAGTAGAAGTGAGAAAGTACACACACATATATAATATATATATATATATATATATATATATATATATATATAGGGTAGAGTTATAATACAAAGTACTTTTTGCGTGAGAAGTGTGAGAAGTGGATGATGTGTTAGATTTTAATACATTGTGTTATCTTTTAGTTATGTTTTTGGTAAATATATAACACTATACATTGTTTTTCCATATTAGAATGTCATATGTTTATCAAAATTAGAGTTAAAGGATAACACAATGTAAACACAGTGTAATAATATACTAACACAATGCCCTTTTAATAATTCTTAATAAATGGTGTTTGGTAGTGTTTGGAATCCAATGGATGGTGTATTTATTTTAGGATTGTCATATATTTATCAAAAATATAATAAAAAGACAAAATCATGCATTAAAAATTAACACATCAACCACTTCTCACACTTCTCACGTAAAAAGTACTTTGTATTATAACCCAACTCTATATATATATATATATATATATATATATATATAGGGGATGAATATAATGAAAACCTCTTTGAGTTGGAAAAACCGTGGAAACTACCACAAACGATTTTTTTTGTCTTCAAATTTTTTTTAGTGATTATATGCGTTAATACAAGCTCTATGGTGAAAAAAATAAAAAAAGCGCTTAATAGTTTTTTTTTTTAAATTCTGAAATTTGGCGTTACATCATGTTATATATGTAACATTTACTTGTTACATATGTAAAATGCCTTCTTACATATGTAACAAAATCTGTAAATAAATTTTTAAAAAATAAATCTGTAGGCGCTTTTTAAATTTTTTTTTTCACCAAAATCATCAAAAATGAATGTAGAATCTATAAAAAAAAATACATCTAAAAAAATAACAAATTTTGAACGTCTTTTTTGGCCGGTTAACTTCTTTTTGCAAAAAAAAATCGGTTCTTAAATATTTAAAAAAAATATATTACTCGGCTTTTTTTTCTTTTCATAAAGGGTGTTTTTTTAAGTTAGAGAGTCACCATAAAAAAAATCGGAACAAAAAACGATTTTTTTAGCTTAGTTTTCACGGTTTTCCAACTCGAAGAGGTTTTCATTTTATCCTTCTCCTATAGTAAAACAAAAAAATCTTTTTTTTGTTCCTATATATTTTTTCGAGTTTATTGCCAAACTAGTGTAATTTTTTTTTTTGGAATAGCAAATATATTAAAAACGGGGAAGGCACCACCGAAAACTAGCAAAAAGCTAGCCCGGACCCCCCAAACAGGTTACAACATACAAGGCATATCCCAATTTATCACATCTCTACACCTATTTTTACACCACAACCGACTCCAACACTTAATATTACTAACAATTTTACAAATACTCGGCCAAGTCATTAAGAGAGACAACCAAATGCACCAACACATTATGTAAACGATTGCTTGGAAAAGCTCCCGAACACACGGAGGTATCCGGTTGTCTTTATGAATCTCCACCAAGTCATTAAGAGAGACAACCAAGAGAGGAGGGATATTACACCAGTGCAACACCCACTGCCAAACCGCAGCCATCATTACAAAACTTATTTACCAAATAGGTGTAGTTGAAAAAATATTTACCATAATAGGTATTTTTTAAAAAATCATCTTCTCACTCCTATTCTTATTGGATAAATGATTTCTTAATTAAAAATATATCTAATTATGTAAAAACATTCAATTGGTTTTTTGAAAATATAAATACTCAATTAAATTTTAAAGTGAAGCAAGATGAACATATTTTATTATGTTTGTTTTTCTAAAAAAAAAACAAACACGATGCTTCTTCTAGAAAAATACGGACCAATTTTCTTTAAAGAATGTTTCTAGTAAATCTTTAAAAAATGTTTCTAGTAAATTTAAGTTTTATTTATTTTTGTTAGACTGATATTTTAAAAAGAAAAACATTGTTTGTTTTTTAATATCATGATAAAACTAAATTTTCTTTATAAAAGAAATGAAAAATTAAAGAACTTTTTATAAACTATCATGATAAAACTAAATTTTTAATTTTATATTGTTAGAAACTCTCTTTTAAAGAACATTTACATAATAAAGAATCCTATGTCAAGTGACTAGAGTTTGAACCTCGGCTTTGAGGACTTTTTTCGGCTTTAAGCACTTTCAATAAATGAGTTTGGACAGGTTTTATTTTTTTTTGGAACGGCAATTTATAAAAAGAGAACAATACAAACTTAACACTTACACTATCCACGAGGTATTTACAAGCAAGAAAAAAAATATAGGAACAAAAAAAAAGTTTTTTTTTTGTTTTACTATATACTTAAGTCAATCTCGATCACGTTCATTCGATTTATTTTTGTTTTTAATATATTAATATATATATGTGTGTATATATATATATATAGGAGAAGGATAAAATGAAAACGTCTTCGAGTTAAAAAAACTGTGAAAACTAAGCTAAAAATTTCGTTTTTTGTTCTGACTTTTTTTATGGTGACTCTCTTACTTAATAAAACACCCTTTATGAAAAAAAATAAAAAAAATGCCGAGTAATTTTTTTAAAAGATATTTAAGAACCGATTTTTTTGCAAAAAGAAGTTAACCGGCCAAAAAAGACGTTCAAAACTTGTTATTTTTTTTAGATGTATTTTTTTTTATAGATTCTACATTCATTTTTTATGGTTTTGGTGAAAAAAAATAAAAATACGCCTAGAGATTTTTTTTTTTAAATTATTTACAGATTTTGTTACATATGTAACAAGACATTTTACATATGTTACACATGTAACATGATGTAACATCAGATTTCGGAAACTTTAAAAAAAAGACTACTAGGCATTTTTTTTTTGTTTTTTTCATCATAGGGATTGTATTAACGCATATAACCACTACAAAAAATTTGAAGAAAAAAATCGTTTTGTGGTAGTTTTCACGGTTTTTCCAACTTAAAGATGTTTTTATTATATCCATCCCCTATATATATATATATATATATATATATATATATATATATATATATATATATATATGGTGAGGTTCATTGTAAACACTTTCGCATGTGAAATAGCTCTTTTTCACATGTGAAAGTTTCTGATTAGTGAGAAAAAAGAAAAAAAGAAAAAAGACAATTAATTACAACCATTAGATCAAGAGATCTAATGGTGAAAAAGGGTGTCTACCTGTCTACACTTATGGGGGTGTCTACAATGAACTTTTCAATATATATATATATATATATATATATATATATATGTGTGTGTGTGTACTTTCTCACTTCTACTCTTATTTGTTAAAATGATTTTTGTTTTCAAAATAGTTTCAAGTAAAATATAAAAAAAAAAAACTTTGTTAGAATTGATATTTTCTTTAAAATATATGAATGTGTTTAAAAGTTTGTAGAAAGGTGTTCCGTAATTATTCTAGAAGAAACATCGTTTTTTTTTTCAAAAATTAAAAAAAATAATAATAAAATATGTCCATTTTCCTTCACTTTAAAATTTAATTGAATACTTGTGATTGTATTGATAAGGTTCGTGGGGCTAACTTTCCGAGCACTTGGCGGCGTATTTACAAGGCTTGTAAATCTTGTAACGAAATGCAGCTCCTTCCTAGCTTCGTGATTCGTAAACAGGTTGGATTGGGTAATGAGACTAGGTTTTGGAAGGATATATGGATTGATGATGTTCCTCTTCTTTCTAGATTCCCGCGTCTCTTCGCTTTGTCACTTAACAAGGATGGTTTTATAAGCAATTATCGTGATGATGATCAATGGATTTGGTTTTGGCGTAGAAATATTAGAGGAGGCGTGGAGTCGGAACAATTTGTCAACCTCTTGGAGCGTTTATCGAGTTACAATTTCTCTAATGTTGATGATAAATGGTCGTGGTGTTTAGACGGGGACTCTGAATTCTCGGTAAAAAGGGTTCGGAAATACATCGACAATCAATACCTCCCCAAAGGTAATCTTCCTACCAAATGGCTAAAATACGTTCCGAAAAAAGTTAACATAACCATTTGGAGAATTCTTTTGGATCGTCTTCCTACGCGTTTGAACTTGTCGAAACGCGGATTAGAGCTCGAGTCTATTATGTGCCCTATTTGTTATTCTAAAGTGGAGTCTATAACTCACTTGTTAGGAGATTGTAGCTTTTTTACTAAGATTATGGCTCGTGTGAAGACTTGGTTGGACTCAAATTGGTTGGATACGAATACACCCCTCGCGATGATTAAAAGCATCGATGATTCCAAGTGTTCTAGGATGAAGAAAGATGTGATATACTCTATCATCTATACTACATGGTGGCACGTTTGGAAATCAAGGAATCTCTTGATTTTTAAACCAAGTGAATTCAGAATCGGCAGCGTTTTCGACTCTATAGTCTTACTTTCATTTTCTTGGTTCTCTTCCAGATATAGTAAATGTGTAATAAGTTGGAACGATTGGATGCTTAATCCTCTAAATGTCTTGTAATTTTGCTCTTTGAGCCCGTTTTATTTTATTCTTATTGCCGTTCCAAAAAAAAAAACTAATTGAATGTTTTTACAGAACTAAGTTACATTGCCAGGGGATCAATCGCATATCGGACGAAGCGGCTGCTGAGCTTGGCTCCCCTTTTTCTAAAGTCGAGATTAAAAGGGCGGTCTAGGAGTGTGGTGCTGATAAAGCCCCGGGGCCGTATGGCTTCAACTTCCGGTTTATTAAACTTTTTTAGGATATCTTGAAGGACGGTTTTGTTGAGGTTATGAACATGTTTCATGCGGATGGAGGCTTTTCTAGGGGCTCTACCTCCTCCTTTCTTTGCCTTATTCCGAAGAAGGTGGATCCCCAAGTGTTTGAGGATTTCAGACCGATCGGTTTGTTGGGTTGCATTGCCAAACTGGTTTTGAAAGTGCTCGCTAACCATTTAAAGTTAGTGCTCAATGATATTATCTCGGAAAGCTAATTGGCTTTTGTCGCCAATAGAAACATTGTGGACGGCCCGATGATCATCAATGAGATTCTTGCGTGGTTGAAAAAATGCAAGAAACAAGCCATGTTCTTTAAAATTGATTTCAACAAAGCATTCGACTCGGTGGAGTGGGACTTCATTGATTCAATCTTGGAACAAATGAACTTCCCGGATTTGTGGCGGAAGTGGGTTAAAGGGGTCTTAATGGCTTCTCGCACATCGGTTCTTGTCAATGGGTCCCCCACAATGGAGTTTGATTGCTTCAAAGGTGTTCGTCAAGGGGATCCCCTATCGCCTTTCCTTTTTATTATCGTCATGGAGGCTTTCCATTGGATTATGTCCAAGGCGGAAAGTAGGGGGATTTTTCATGTGATTAAATTACCTAATCAAGGCCCGGTGGTTTCTCATCTTTTGTTTGCGGACGATGTTATGATTCTTGGGGAGTGGTCGGGGTCTAATTTTATCAATCTTAGGCGCATTTTATGGGCCTTTTTCCTCGTTTCGGATCTAAGGGTGAACTTGGAGAAATGTAGTGTGACCGGAATCAATGTCCCAAATCATGAGGTGGTTGATAAAGGCAAGTTTACTTGGTTGTAAAACGGCGGATTTTCCTTTTGATTATTTGGGGCTCAAAGTTGGGGCTAATATGAACTTGGTTAAAAATTGGTCAAAGGTGGTGGAGAAGTTTACTAAACGCCTTTCTTCTTGGAAGGCTAAAAATCTTTCGATGGGGGGTCGTTTGGTGCTCGTGAAATTCGTTTTGGACTACCTCCCGACTTACTTTCTTTCTCTTTATAAAGCCCCGAAGAAGGTTATTGAGTTGTTGGAAAAGCTCCGTTTTCGGTTCCTTTGGGGTGGGGATGAGGACAAGGTTAAGATGCATTGGATGGCCAGAAATCAAATTTTAAAACCAAAGAATGTTGGGGGTCTGGGCTTGGAACCCATATATAACTCCAATTTGTGCTTACTTGCCAAATGGGTTTGGCGTTTTAAGACGGAAGGTAATCGGCTTTGGCGAAGGGTTATTCTTGCGATCCATTCGAGACAGTCCCAGGATCACTTTTTGCCTTTACAACCAAGGGTCAACGGAATTTGGAAAGCAATTATCAAGGCAACGGGTGATCTGGAAACAAGAGATGTGCATTTGCAGGATTATTTGGTGCAGAATAATGGTGCCTGGAGATGGAACTTAGCGGCAGACGGGTTTTTCTCGATGAAATCTCTGCGTGCGAAACTTCTTGTTAGGCTGGATTAAGGTGCTGATTAGGTGTTTGACTGGTCCAGATCTGTCCCAACGAAGGTTAACCTCCTGTTCTGGAGGGCGTTGCTTGATAAATTGCCGACGCGTGACGGTTTAATTAGACGAAACATCTTCGTTGGTTCGGACGCCTACGTTTTGTGCAGCGAAGGTTTTGAATCGGTGGATCACATTTTTACTGGCTGCTCTTTCGCGGGTGTGGTCTGGCACATAGTGGCCCGGTGGTGTCGGATTCCGGAGTTGTGGCTTTTCTCGGTGAAAGACTTGGTCGCCGCTCATCTTGAAGACAACAATTCCAGGGGGCTGCCCAACGTGCTCAAAACGATAATTCTTACGGGCTGTTGATGTATTTGGTTGGAGAGGAATGGCGTTATTTTCAACAACAAGACCCTTTCGGTTCAAAGGGGTTTTTTATAGATCAAATCGTGGAGTTTTTTATGGTTAAACATCGATGTAAGTCGTGTAATATTAGTTGGGATATTTGGAACAATTCCCCCATGTAATGTTTTTGGTTGTGGCCTTCCTTAGCGTCTTGCTATGGTTTGGTTTTAATTTAGTTGCCGTTAAAAAAAATGTTTTTACAGAACTAAAATTTATTTCAATACTTATAGGTTATAGGTATGTAGGTACGTAGCTAAACTAGGTTATTCAAGAATTAAATATATTTTTAAATAAGGAAATCATTTAATAGTAGTGAGAAGATGATTTTTTAAAAAGAACACCTATTTTGGTAAATATTTTTCTTAGTATACCTATTTGGTAAATAAATTTTATAATTACAGTAGTTTGGGAATAAACTCCGTATCTATTCTCTTTTTTGAACAAGCAATTTTTATTCTTCATCAAATTTTATTATTATCAAGGTTTAAACGACCTTGATCTTCAACAAAGAACATTTGCTCGACTACAACCTATTAAAATGCTTAAATCTATTAACATAGAACTAGTGACGGTAAACGAATGCAACGCATATTAGCATATTGTGAGGCTAGTTATGTAAGAAAGTTATCTGCATTAATAGCACCACTTTTTCGAAAGGAAAATAACATAATCTCTCAAATCGCTCAAAAATCTATTAAAAGTAGAGTAGCTTTATAGAATAATGATAAGTTTGTCTATTTTTGTTTTCTATTTATTGTCATTTATAGTTTTCTTACCTCCTATTTCAAGTTATTTTGAAAAAAAAATCACATTAAATGGTAACCAAGATTCTATATGTTCTATTTTCATGATCTAAGATAAAACCACTCTAATTGATTTTTTTTAACAATGGTTTTTCGTGTTTTTCTGTGACGGGGTTTAAATCATCTCCAGTTATTTGATACTTAATTCAGGTCTAACGCGAAAATCTTCCATAGACGAAAACCTCCCACCAACCAACCGGGTAATTAGCTTCTGTGACAACTACTGATTTCGAACACCCCAAAACCTAAAATGGCACACATTCACTCAAAATCTTACATAAAGCTAACAACATGGAAGAATAGGGATATGAAAATGAATGGTACCTTTAACAATCCCATGTAGCAACTAATGATCTTCAACACCCTAACACCCAATTTACTAAAAAATATCCTCTTGAACACCCTAACACCTAAACTCGAAAACATTCACCGAGTACCTTAAACAAAAACATGGAAGGAAGGAGATAGCCAGGAAGCCGAAGAAAAAAGAGAAGCGTCAATCAGTGGCGAAGGTAGGGGGTTCCAGGTAGGGGTGTGCAGAAATAACCGAAATCCGAATAAACCGACAAACCGAACTGTATCCATATCCGAATAAACCAAACCGAATTGTGAATTCGGTTTACGGTTCAGTTTTCAACCGTAACCAAATTGTGAATTCAGTTTACGGTTCGGTTATGGTTTTGTGTTTTGTTTTTATTTGGTTTATTCGATTTATTCGGTTATCCGCTTAAAACCAAATAAGATTTATATATATATATATATATATATATATATATATATTTATTTATATTTATATTTATTTATAAACCATTTAATCATTTAAGCTAAGCCCACTTATGACTTATCCACAATCCAACTAAATACGCATCCATGGTTTTTGTTAGGGTAAAACAAGTTTGTCGTAAAAAGTAGTAATCGATTCACCGTCTTCTCCTTTTCCACTCTACCAAAAACAAGAGCCTACCTTGGTTGTAGGTATTTTGCTTGGAAGTATTTTGGTTATATCGAATAATGGTTTTAAACTCTGGGATATGTTAAACATGTTTGTTCTTTGTTTATTTTTTTTTTGTTAGCAAAAAATACGCAATATATGTTATTTGGTGAATACGGTTTAGACGGTTTGAATACGATTTATTCGGTTCTCAACCAAAACCGAATCATATTGAATATGGTTCATTCGATTCGGTTTGTAAGTTTTTCAATACGGTTTGGTTTGGTTATGGTTATCATAAAAAAAACTTCAAACCAAATAAACCGAATCAAATAAACCGAATAAACCGTAAACCAAACCATTGAACACCCCTAGTTCCAGGGTAACACGTGCCTACCCTTAAACTCATATAACAAGTGAAATTTTTTAAGATTTTCTTGTTTTTACGTAGTTTTTTTTTCTTTTTTAATAAACGTGTGATACCTCTAATTTTTTTTTCATGTGTAATCCCTGAAGAAAATTTCTAGTTCCACCATTGACGTTAATAATATTTAGAAAATAACATCCAGACGAAGCCACACATAGACTAACGAGTGTCAAGAAGAAACAAATAGGTAAGATAGTCGGGTTCTAGAAAATTATACATAACATATCACTGTAGCTAACATGTTAGTTTTTAGCATAGATATTATTTTTGTACATAGATGTATTTTGATCATTTCACACCTACTTAACAAAGAAATTTAATGCTCATCCATTATGGGGACCATATTGGTTATGTTCACGTAAACTATTGGACTACTTTCGTAATTTCTTAATGCCAGAAACTAAAACCGTAATATAGACAAACCGATTTGAATCCTATATTCCTATGTATGGCTGTTTGGGCTCCAATATTCAGAATGTTGATATGTCTTAGTAGTTAAATTAGTATCTAAGTATCTACGTCACAAAATGAGCTGAAGCCCAATGGGTCAGAGGGTTCTATTTTCAGTTTTGGGGCTATAGTAATTTCAACTTAACTTACACTTAAAATTATTATATATGTTGTATTTTTATTCAACACTTAAATGGCGTCGTATATTACATACTAACACAATAGACAACTTACGCTGACTATTTGACTTTTCTTCACTACACCCTTTAAATATATATACAACGTTTACGAAAAAGATTAACAATTTCTGATTTGCTCCGATGGCTAGGCCTTTGGTATTTAACCGAAGAGACGTGTCTTCGAACCACCCTTATTCCCGGTTTTACATTTACTTTTTAAAAGCCTTGAACTTCTGCTGAGTCATAGACCTAGATATACGCGTACTCCACGCTTTTTTTATTTTCCCCTTTTCTTTCACCTTTATCAGCCTAGGGTTTTCATCTTCTTCAGATTCCTTTATGGCCATTGTTATTACCTCTCCCTGCCGCTTCTTAATCGGATTTTTATAGCCTCTTTCAACCTTGATTCACCTGCTTAATCCTTCAGGTATTCGATTTCTTCTCCACGTTATTGAAATTTATTTGTTTTGCTTTGTTTCTGACCTAAAAGTGTAGTCGCAGCCTTTACTTTATATTTAATTATCTAATGATGTTTAGGGTTTGTTCTTTTTGATACTTTGCTTCTTAAAGATCGTTTATGACTTTCTGTACTTTACTCTGGAACATATTCTTATCTAAGTTTTTAATTTGATTTTATATAGGCATCATAGGGAAACCTATGAATAAGAAAAAAAAGTTTTCTTGAATTTTTTTTTTAAATTTATATCGACTTTGGTAGGCACATACAAATGTGGAACCTCAGATGTGAGCTTCATATTTAATAGTGACTGTTATATGATGTGTGTTTTTGTGTGCTGCAATAATAGGTCCACTTTTTATAGCAATACAAATATGTTGTTTTCTATTCAGTTACATATATGTGCTTTTTATGGTGATGTGCACTATCTAATGGAGCTTCATAAATCCTACATGAAATACAAATTTAACTATACAGATAGTTTGTGAAACCAAATAACACATGTAACAGAAATTGAGTTTTAGGCTAACTTAAAGGGTGAGATTTTGTATAAGATAGTGTATAAAGGTTAAGATAAGATATTCTAAAAATTAAACACGATTTAGGACCGATTAGGACTGAGATTGAACCAAACCCAATTAGGGACTGAAACTATTGTTACTTGGTAGTTGATATAAAATAGTTAGGGAATGAAACTATAGTTACTTGGTAGTAATAGAAACCATGTTTTAGAACAGATTAGGACTAAGATTGAGTCAAACCCGACTAGGGAATGAAACTTGGTTGTTGATATGAAACCATGTATTAGAACCGATTAGGACTTAGATTAGCCAAACCCGATTAGGGAATGAAACTATTGTTGCTTGGTAGTTGATATAAGACCATGTTTTAGAATTGATTTGGACTGAGATTGAGCCAAACCCGATTAGTGAATGAAACTTTTTTTACTTGGTAGTTGATATAAGCTGAGGTTGAGCCAAACCCGATTGAAACTATTGTTACTAAGTTAAAAAATCTTGAACACCAAGCGTGGCAGTGCTACCTACCCAGCCAAAAAAAGTCGATTGTTTGGATGTCATAATCAGAATGTTGATTTAGTTTTTTTTTGTACTCTTATGGTCAAACTGGTAATTTAATTTGTTTTATTGCTAAAATGAAACAAATGAAATAGGAATGTAGAGTCCAAAATCTTTAATTTTTTTTAACAGCGAAATGGTATATTAATTTAAAGAACAATTGGCACTGGGGAGCTTGACAATTACACTTACAGTTTCAAGGAGAAATTCAACTAATGAATTTCATCAAATCGAAAAGATAACATGCAAATTGAGAGGAATTCGATTCTTTATTGATGATCATGAAATCAGAATATATACACAGCATACACAGCTCGACGACTAACGGCTACAACAACCAAGTTACAAAAATTACATTCTAACCCTTATACTTTCTAAAGAATTACAAATGTAACCAAAACTCAACAAACTCCCCCCTAATTCTAAGAAAGTGATAATCAAACTTTAGCATTGTATAGTAGAGGTCCCTGGACGTACATATACTAATGTGTTCAATTCCCACATCTATAGAACAAGAGAAAGAGCTAAAACCTTCATAAGAGTTTCAAGAATTACTTGAATTTACTCATGCCAACTTTTTCCCTCAAATCTTCAAACTTTCCCCTAGCTAAAGATTTAGTCAAGCCATCAGCCTTCTGCCCTTCACTTCTCACAAACTCAACAGCAATTTTACCATCCTCTATGCTTTCCCTAATGAAGTGATATCTAAGATTAATGTGCTTAGACCTACCATGAAAAACTGGGTTTTTCATAAGTGCAATGGCAGATTTATTGTCCACATACAACACAGTTTTTGGTTGCTCTTTTCCTGTTATCTCACCTAGTAACCCTTTCAACCATATACCTTGACAAGCTGCTGATGTGGCAGCCATAAACTCTGCTTCACATGAAGACAATGCCACTGTTCTTTGCTTAGATGAATACCAAGACACTGCAGCCTTGTTGTAAAAGAATATGTTTCCAGATGTGCTTCTGCAATCTTCACTCTCCATTTGATGACTGCTGTCACTAAACCCTTCTAGTCCCATTCCTGTATCTAGACCATAGCTCAACCCAAAATCCAAAGTTCCTTTCACATACTTGATTATTTGCTTTACAGCCTTCAAGTGTGCTTCCCTTGGATCCTGCATATACCTGCTCACATAGCCAACAGAAAAACAAATATCTGGTCTTGATTGAGTTAGGTACCTTAATGACCCCACAAGTTTCCTATAGTTTGTAGCATCAACTAACTCACCACCTTCATTTTTGAATAGCCTAAGACCAGGTTCCATAGGGATTTTAACCTCATTACACTCCTCTAAGCCAGCTAACTTTACAATCTTAGCAGCATATGCACTCTGCTTAACAAATATTCCTTTACTATTCTGATTCACCTCAATGCCAAGATAATAGCTCAATAATCCTAAATCAGTCATCTCAAATCTATCCATCATTTCCTTTTTAAACTTATTGATGTCTTCTATGTCATTTCCTGTTAACAATAAGTCATCAACATATACACATAAAATGAGACATGACTTCCCTTTTCTCCTATAATACACAGCCTGTTCATGCATACATCTAACCAGTCCTAACTCCTTTAGAACACTATGTAGCTTAGCATTCCAAGCTCTAGGTGCCTGCTTAAGGCCATATAATGCCTTCTTAAGCCTATAAACCTTCAGCTCATGTCCTTTCTTAACATACCCTTCAGGTTGCTCAACATATACTACCTCCTTTAAATCTCCATTCAGAAATGCAGCTTTAACATCTAACTGGTATACTTTCCAATTTGATTTAGCAGCATAAGCCAATAACAACCTAATGGTTTCTATTCTTGCTACAGGAGCAAACACTTCCTCACAGTCAATGCCTAATTGTTGGACATACCCCTTAGCAACTAGCCTAGCCTTATACTTAGTAACTTGACCCCTTTCATCTGTCTTAACCTTATAAACCCATTTTAAGCCTATAGATTTACATCCTTTAGGTAAAACAGTCAATTCCCAAGTATCATTCTTCTCTATGGCACCTATTTCTTCTTTCATGGCTTTCTTCCAATTCTCCTGCTTGAAAGCATCCCTAAAGCACACTGGTTCCTCCTCTTGAACTAGGAGCAACTCCACAAGCTCCAACTCCTCTTGCCTGTGTGTCAATTGCCTTAGCCTATTATCAAGAACAAAATCCCTTAACTTTTCAGGGACATTTGGAACTCTGGAAGATCTCCTAGCAGGTTCTAACAGCTCATTGGGATCTAATGGTTCAGGTGATTGTCCCTGAAGATTTTCATCTGACTCTTCAGTTTCAGAATCACTAATTCCTTGAGATTGAGAGTCCTGAGTATTCTGATCAATAGTAACCTGTTCCTGGAATCCTTCCCATTCACTAATCCTTAGTTCACTACTTAACTGATCACTCCTCTCATCCCTAACCATCTTTTCTTCCCAATTCCAACTTTTAGCCTCATCAAACACTACATCCCTGCTAACTACAATTTTTCCTTCTTTCACATCATACATCCTATTGGCTTTTGAACCTTCCTCTACACCTAGATACACCATGGCTTTACTTCTATCATCCAGTTTCTTAAGACTAATTTGAATGATTTTGACATACCCAATGCATCCAAACACTCTTAGGTAACTTAAGTCTGGTTTCTTTCCCCTAATTACCTCATATGGTGTTGTTTCATTCAAGGACTTAGTTGGTAACCTATTTAAGACATAAACTGAATGTCTAACACCCTCAGCCCATAGGTCCTTTGGTAATGTTTTTTCTTTCATAATACTTCTTGTCATGTTTAGGATAGTCCTATTTCGTCTCTCAACCACCCCATTCTGTTGAGGGGAATAAGGGGCAGTTAGGAGCCTAGCTATCCCATTCTCTAAACAGTATTTATTGAACTCTTGTGAAGTAAATTCACCCCCCCTGTCAGACCTAAGAGCTTTAAGCTTAAGTCCTAATTTTCTTTCTATTCCTGTTTTAAAATCCTTGAACAACCCAAAAGCTTGATCTTTTGTACTTAGAAAATAAACCCACATGTACTTGGAACACTCATCCACTATGAGCAAGAAGTACCTGTTCCCAGCCTTGGTTGTAGGTGCTATTGGCCCACACAGGTCCATAGAAAGCAATTCTAAAGGAATTTTAGCCTTATATGATGTTTCTGAAGGGAAAGATTGCCTTGGCTGTTTGCCTATTAAACAAGATTCACACAATTGTGAATTATGTGAAATCTTGGGTATTCCAATAGCCATTCCCTTTCTGCTCATTTCTTCTAGAGTCTTAAAATTGACATGGCCAAGCCTGCCATGCCACAACTTATCTTTATCATCCATGCTGGACTTAAAGCACATAGGAGAATTTGTCTTAAGTACTACTTTATACAACCTATTTGGAGACCTCCCAACCTTCATAACCAATGAACCACTCCTATCAAATAGCCACAAGTAATCATTCTTCAACTTAATCTCACATCCATTCTCAGTAAGTTGCCCTAGGCTAATGATATTACTTCTTAACTGAGGGATCAAATACACATCAGTCAAAATTCTTTGCTTATGAGTATGAGCACTTTCTAAGACTATAGACCCTCTGCCCTCTATCTTTACTTTGGACCCATCCCCAAAAGATACAAAACCAGATATATTAACATTTAAATCATTAAAGTGAGAAGCTATACCTGACATGTGATTTGAGGCTCCATTGTCCAAGTACCATGTCTGATCTTGATCTCCATCTTCAGATCTGAACTTTGAGGGCTGAACCTTAGTCTCATCAAGATAAACAACTTCTTTATTATCTTCTGTGCTTGTTATCATAAGTAGAGCTGGTTCATCTTCAATTTGTGTAAGATTGGATTCTGGTTCCCTTCCATTAACCTTACTGCACTCACTAGCATAGTGTCCAAGTTTATCACACTTGAAACACTTTATTTTGCTTTTATCCACTCTTTTCTTTGGATGTTTTGATGTAGTACCTAGCTTTGACCACTCCTTCAACTTGCATGTTCCTTTATGACCTTCATCAACAGTTCTTGAACCATTTGACTGCTTGTCCCATTTCTTTCCTTTCTGTTTTGCATCCTTGTGCCTTGCCTTCCATTCTGAGTATGTTAGTAACAGTTCTTGATCCTTTGCCACTTGGTGTTTCTGCTTTGACCCAATTCTTTCTTCAAAAGCTTTTAACCGGCCAACAGCTTCTTGAAACAACATGGCATCAAGATCCACGAATTGTTCAATTGATGCCACAATTTGAATAAACTTCTCTGGTACACATTCTAAGAGTTTCTTTACCAGAGTGGAGTCATCAATTTTTGACCCTAAGTCAGCAGACCTAGTCGCTAATGAACTCAATTTAGCAGCAAATTCATCTATAGAATCTGATTCTTTCATTCTTAAAGAATTATACTCAGATTTCAGCGTTTGTAGCCGTGCTTTCTTAACCATGTCCTCCCCTACATACCTGGTTTGCACAGAACTCCAGATCTCCTTCGCCGTTTCCAAATTGGCTACCTGAATTATCAAATCTTCCGGTAGCGATTGGAACAGATATGCAATTGCCGCGCTGTTTTTCTTCGCATCTACTACAGCACCTTCCGCTGGCTGTATTGTTTCCCAAAGACCATGTACGTTGAAGATCGCCTTCATCTTCACCGCCCATATGGTGTAATTTGATTGGGTTAACAGCGGGCACTGGAGGGGAATCGTGGTGTAATTTTCTCTAATCGTTGGTCTTGCACCGCCGACTGCGTCACCCATGGCCGGAGATCGAGGTCTCTGAGGTGACGGTCTTCTGGGAGAGGTTAAGAACCGATGAATTGTGACGGCAAATCGGAAAGAGGATTTCCGATCCCCTTTCGATTTGAGCGGGGATTAGGTAATCGGAAATCGAGAGCCCTACGAGGCTCTGATACCAAATCAAGGAGAAATTCAACTAATGAATTTCATCAAATCGAAAAGATAACATGCAAATTGAGAGGAATTCGATTCTTTATTGATGATCATGAAATCAGAATATATACACAGCATACACAGCTCGACGACTAACGGCTACAACAACCAAGTTACAAAAATTACATTCTAACCCTTATACTTTCTAAAGAATTACAAATGTAACCAAAACTCAACACAGTTCACAAACCCACCAGAGATAAATCACCAACTGATCCAATAAATTACATCTTAATGGAAATCAACCTATTATTTTAGTTTTCCACCCAAGAGTACACTAAGAATACAGATAAGTAAACCCCTGTAAATCAGCAAATTTCCTTCTTTTTACATTTATAATCTTTACACTACCAAAAGTTATGATCTTGATTGTCTTGGGATGACTTTAGTTTGAGGAATTCACATTTCTTTGTAAGAATTGAAGTAGAATAAAGATCATATAAATTACTCATCTTTTGTCTTTTATCTTAAATAAGTCTTAATAGGCATAATTAGAGTTACATTTATTTCTGATGTTTCACTTCCGTTATTCATTTTAACAGGCTCTGCTTATATAATAACATTAATAAAGGCTCTGTTTATCTAATAAGATGAATAACACAGCTTATCAACAAATAAAAACTCATGTCTGTTATAAGCTTTTATTAAGAGGAGGTAAAAAGCTTAATAAGATATAAGTTTAGTAAGCCTTTTTACGGTCGTCATGTATATGCATTATTAGTGAAACATGAAATTTTAGATTTAGAAACAGAAGAGTAGCTGTAAATTAAAATCTAAATAAAAAAAATACAGCTATGCTTAAAACAAGCAGGTCAACCTTATTAGATATATGTTTCTTAGATGGATTATTAAGAACTATAAGAATGTTAATACATATAATAAGAGGCCATTATAACCACAACTAAGTTTAAATATTACTTTCTAAACATCTCCATGAAAACTTAAATTATTAAACACCTATGTATGACAAAATAAAATACAGCCGTAATACAATTAAAACTATCGTGAGATAAAGAGAGTATGCGTAGTACACATCGGGTAAGTTTAACTGTTAATGGTTGTGGTTTAATATTTAAAATCACAGTTACATGGGACAGAGTTTTTCAAAAATAAGAGTACATAAATATTAAATAAAAACATTTGCAGAATCTTAAAAGAAGAATGAGTTGATAAACTTGGAACTATAGCACACCCATGTTGTTTTTACTAGATGTTGTTGTAACTGCCAAATTCTTTAAAGTTTTATGTTTTTTGTAATCTCAAAAGTCCAATGTTTAGATTCATTAAAGCTGATAGCGCCCGTGGGCTTCTTTGTAATTTTTTTTTAAATTACAGTGAATAAATGTACAAAATGAAAAAAAATTGGGAAGACAATATTACAGATATGACTATATTAGTGTTTAGAGTATGGTCTTTAATTAGTCTTCTGAAGGTTTAATGAAAATAGATTTACAGCCTCAAACATGTTAATCTGTTTGAAAAAAAAGCACAACCTAATAAGTTTATGCAAAGGCAACCACTTCTATTGATTATGATACCAAAATGAGTAAAGAAAATTCAAATTTTTTCGTTATGTTTCTTATACTTCTAAACACAGTTATCTCGGTTAAAAGTTCTTACACTATGTTTAAATATTAAAACAGGCCACTTTTGCCACATACCATAGTTTTCATATTTTATTTTAGTTGTCAATGTTTAAGAATGATTGTTCATCTTCTTTTGCTACCTTTTACTTGATATAAAATAGAAATTGTTTAGAACTTCTCTTCAGTTTATGCATCAACAACGTATGTCACGCAAGAGGGGTCTAGATTTTATTATATCAGTTAGTCTAATTACAAATATAAAATCAAGAACTTCACCTACTGTGTTCAGTTTGAATTGAGAAAAATATTTCATGCCTACAAGTCTTTTTTTTTCCTACTTTCTCAGGTTCATCCTCACATGAAGATCCACCACAGACTTAATCAGTTCACCCTCCTCTCCAGTGACTATGGTTTCATAATCTGATTCTTTTTTACCGTTAAAGACCTATAATGTTGAACGAATGTCGGAGCAGAGTCTTCAGCACTGTGAATTTTGTATCTACCTAGATCGATAGTTTTTACAAGGTTTGTAAAATATCTAGCTTCACACTGTTTGTATGTAAATATTTAAGTGCACTTACCTCGCATTTTTTAAACTTCGATTACGTCCACCGCTGCAACGCGCGGTTGACACCTCGTTTATATCATATACATTTTCTCCTCAATTAACAACTTACTTATTCTATTCACCTTTATCGTATTTTAAAAATGTAGGTGACGCCTATTTTACCAAATATTAACAATTAAATAAGCAAATAAGTTGAACAACTAATAAGATACTTAAAGATCAGTTTATAGAAGGTTAAAGAGAGAATAGATTATTAAACTATATGTATAATTTTCAAATTAGATCAAGAAAGCTCGCGTGTGATCAGGTCAAATGAGTTTGATGGTTGGATGTGACATCTCTTGATGATTATAATTATTTTCAAAGACATGTTCCCCTTTATAAAAAAACGTGTGTAAAAGCAACACAATAACAAGGAAGTTAGAAGGTGTAATTGATAGAACCGTGTAACATAACGTTTAAGTCCCGGATTCGGTCCTTGGAGCATTTACATTCTAATTTTTTTCTTCGGTTATCTTTTTGTTTTTTTTCTTTCATTTAGGTATCCTTTGTTTTAGTTCAACATCCATTGCCTTTACGTATTAGTTTTTGTGTTTATTTTTATTTTCCTATTATTTTTGTTTAACATTGTTACACAGTCATTCTGTACTTGTGTTTTTCTTATATTGTGTTTTTCTTATATTGTGTTTTTGCAACGCAACTGTTTTGTATACTCGCATTATCACCGTCGCAACACGTGAGCAATAAAATCTAGTTAGTATATCAGTTTTAAAATTCGGTTAATTACAAAAATAGTCTATCAAGGGTGAAAAGTCGATTATACACTCATTTGCAAGACACATAACTGAATTTAAACAAAAAGCTTAGTGCCCGTTGTTGGAAAAACGTAACTTGTTGCAAAATATAATCTCTAATCCTAATAAAGCAATAAAATGGATGCCACATGTATCATTTCTAGATAGTCCACATCAACATTTCCACATGTCAAAACCACATTCAAGTTTTAATTTATTAAATTATCAATTAAGTATAATTACCAATTTTATCAAAATTAAATTTTCATTTAATTTTTTTTTTGATAAACTTAATATGAATTTGATAAAGTTACTCAATAATTCAATTATTTTTAAAAAACTAATCAACAATTTGTCAAACATAATAAATTTGATTATTTTAACCGTTTTTTTCTTTTTTGTATATCTAAAAAAACTCAACCCGTGTAATACACGGGTTACTAACCTAGTTAAATATAAAGCATGATTTTGTAAATTCCTTAAATTAAAGATAACACCTAAAATTTGATAAATACCTTTTTTGAACGACAAACAGACACTAATTTACTTCTGAATTACATCAAAAACACATTTGTCATTAGCTGAACCCTTGACCTCCTCTTTAAGCTTTAAGCTTACGATGTGTTGCAAAACACATCAGTTTTCCTTATCTGTTTTCTTAATGTTTCGTTAGTTATTTATTTCTTTTCATTTGTTTTTAGTTATTTATGTTTTGCATGGTTGTGTGATCATTATGTGTCACATTTGAGAAGAAATCATGGTGAAAACACGATCGGAGCAAAGTACGAATAAAGAACAAAAAAATAAAATTTGGCAGGATCCTTTAGAGGGTCGTGAAGGTTGGTCATAGCTACCTTCGCGACATGTGATAGCTCCAAAATCAGAAAAAGTTCAGACCGACTATTTTGTCCGCGTGGTGTCGTGACAGGCTTGGATAAACTGTTCCACGACACGCGATGGGCTTCCGGAATAGCAAAACCCTTATTTGTAAAACTATAAATTGATTGGGTTTGTTTCATTCGAGAAGAGACAGTTGTGGACGAATTTTGAAGGTTTCAGACAACTATTGGAGGTGATTTCAGGCGTGAAGAAGGTATTGGAGTTGAGTTCGAAGATTGTGAAGCATTCAGTTTGCGTTCTTAGCATTTGTCGTGTCTTTCCTTAATTTGTTCAATCGATTTTACTTGTCATCAATAATTCACTTAGGTTTAAATGAACAATGTTGTGTATTGACTTTTATTTTTGACTTTGACCAATAATTTTGTTGATTTTAGTAGAATTGTCTTTTGATTGATGGAATTTGATTGCAAGAATCTGTTATGATTTGATTATTATCGTTGATTAGTGTTGTTTTAGGATTGGGTAACACGTCACACACGGTTAATTAACTTCACAACTAATCTTTAGTTGTTTAAATTACATATTCTGACTTTAAAGACACTAGACTAAAATAGATAGTGATTAGTCAACGATGGTAATTAGATTTGCAGGTTTCTTCCAATGTGTGTTTTTGGATGATTACATATGCATGCTAGTTTGTTTCCTTGTCATTGTTTGATGGTTATTGGTTTTTAGCGCAATCTGTGCCATTTATTTATGATTTAGGGACTTTCTCGGTTTTTAATTGGTTTTTAGATAATTTTATTCATGGTTTTAGGATGCTACTATTGTCTAAGATACTAGTTGTTCTAGGATTGTGGGACTAGCAAGCCTTACATTGGTTCTAATGGTTAGTCCTTTATAACACTTCAACATAGGATACCGTTTGTTATTCATTATTGGGTTTAGACTACTAGGATGATGTGTCTATAGTTCTAATGGTTTTAACTCTAATTGCTTGCCAATGTGGGATTAGCTCACTTGGTAGAGGCTTTGTCCTCTTAGTTGGAGGTCATGGGTTCAAACCCTGACAATAGTGTAATCGATGTAAATAAATATTTGATGTTCAAAAAAAAAAATCTAATTGCTTAATTGTTCATTAATTAGACACCTCAGATAGGGTTTAATTCATTAAATAACGGTTTCATTGATTTATACTATTCACGAGGGTTAGCATGTAAGCGCTAAACAAAAGAAAAAATACTTATTTCTTTTTTAACTACGTGCCTTTGAGAGCAGTAAGCAAAAAAAAAAAACAAAAAAAACAAAAAAAACAAAAAAAACAAAAAAAATACCTAAGCTACTTTAAAAAGAGCTTCGATTTTTATTTTGTGTTCGACCATAAATTGGTTGAGCTAAAAGGTTCTTTTAATCGGGTATAGCATCAGCGTTTTGTGTTCAATTGCTAGGTTATAATTTAAAAATATATCCAATAATCTGAAGTTTTAAGAAGCCATTAAAACATATTAATAAGGTGGGTGGAGATGTCCCCTTCAATCTTCACCCCCATCGACCACCAAGTCGATACTTTTCCGATAAACATTCAACTCCAGTCTGCAAACACATAGACATGAGTGTCAGTAACCTCGCCACAGCTCTCTCGGTGCTCTTCGCCGTATTCCTCGTCGCTCTCGCCGGTGAACTCCTCTACGTCCTCTGGCGCCACCGCTCCTTCCGCCGTCGCTCCTCCCCTATCCCCACCCACCATGAAATAATTGAAACCCCTAATTCTTCCATCGCTGATCATATTCACGCTGCAACTTCAACAAAGGAGTTGCAGCTCTACTTCTTCTGCTTGAAACCCCACTCACCTCCTCCTCCTAATTACAAGGACGCCGGTGAAAAAGATGATGAGTCATCACCGGAGGACCACGTGGTGGTTGACGTTTTTAAGCTGCTAGATGTAAAAGATAAAGGAGAAGAAGAAGATAAGGACGAAGGGGAGTCGAAGAAGTCTGACGTTGACTTTTCAAACAAATCGACGACTAAAACGTCATCAGAAGTGGGCCTGGAGGAGGAGGGAGATACGAAGACGGTGTTTTCTACTCCGTGTGATTCTCCGATGTTCTTTACACCTGTTGGATCTCCGTCTCGAGATTAGTATTAATTTCATGGAAATGATCGGAAACAGTGATGATCGACGGCCTGTAAGTGACGTGTAGTTGTGTATTTATATATAAATTAGCTTGGAAGTTGGAACTACCACTTGTGTGATATCTCATATTTTACTGTTGGATTGCTAGCTAGCTTCTGTGTTTTCCATATACATGGTTTTGATGTTATTATGATCGACCGCCGGAGATAATCTTTTCTGTCGCCGGTAGGCGGTATCCGGCGTTATAATCAATTTCAGTCAGCAATCAAACTAATTAAGGTATAATTTTACTGAGAGGACGGTTTCCTAACACTACTTGTAACGCTAGAGCAGTTCTTAAAAAAGTCCGCCCAGAGTCACCGTGACATATCACGTTTTATTTAGTTCTTCTTACAAATAGTTTTTTAGTCAAAACACAGCCTTTTTCATAGACTTCTGTTTATTATCATATTATTATGTATTTTTATATAATTCAAATAAACTTAATTAAAATAAATTGTTAAATAAATAATTAACTAAATATTAATTTCTGAGATTTAGTCCATTTACATTGCTAAATACAAATATAGTGGATATACTCAAACAATTCACAATCTTCTGTTGTTAACACATTCAAGAGATGTGCTGGAATACTATACACCGGTTGTTCAACCTTCACCTCGGCTCCTGTGCATCCTCCTGTAAACCCTAACGTGGATGACCTTTGGAAGGATAACGTCTTCTGGACTTGGGCATTTGATTACTGGTTGCCCGAAAACACACCAGAAGAGCCATTTGAAGACGATTACCAACTGGAGGATGGAGTCTAGCTTGAAGAAGAACTGGTGGATGAAGATCGGCCGAAGTACAAGTACATGCTTAGTGATAATGAACTGTTGTCATAACCAAGATCACTAATGTTGCTCCCATGGAATGTCGATTCTAGTTCCGATTCCGATTTTTTGTACTAGATGTAGTATTTTAGGTTTAATTACTTAAATTAGGTTTATGTATTGTAATTGTATTTATGCTTAATATTATGTATCTTTAATATTAATTTTATTTAATATTTATTTCTGTTTAAAAATAATTATTAATTTTACTTAAAAAATAAAGGGTTTATGTATTTGTTGGTTAATTTTTTGGTTTATAAAAATTATGGTCTCACCTCTCTCGCCCTTCTTCGCCCGTAAACAAGGGTTACCCTTAAAGGGTTACCACCATTTCCCCTCCCACATCGGCTCACGGGCTACCCTAAGGGCGCATCGTTGTGGCCAGTCTAAGGTATTTAAAACTTTGACAAACTTTCTAAACCATAATTTGATATTTAGGAAAATCACGAAAATGACTAGGTTGACTTTCTTTTGCTAAAATGATTATTAACTTTTAGCCTTCACAAAATGACCATTGACCCATGCGGCCAATAAGAACATGACACATCAGCACCCACGACTAAGTTCAAACACCACGTGCCCGAAAGTAACCAATAACTTGCCGTCACATAGGCGAGACGACAAATGACGACAAGACCACGTAGGCAAGATGGCAAAGAACAAAGCCGTGTAGACGGGAGGACAAACGAAAGCAAAGCTCCCAATGAGATGCTGACATGTAAAGTTAAGGCTTAGCCTTCAGCCAAGGCAAGGCTTAGTCGTTGGCAATGACGTGTCACCTTCTTATTGGTTGCATAATAGGACCAAGGAATATTTAATGATTGGGAGGAATGTCACGTCGAGCCCAATTATTTTTGCCGTTTCTAGCTATCCTACATGGTCGCAAGTTATTGGCTATATGGTTAGCCGTCGCCGCTGATATATCAGGTTCTTATTGATGCATGAGTCAATAATCATTTTGTAAAGGCTACAGAAATTAATGGTCATTTTAGTTGCAAAAAATTAATCTGGTCATTTTTTGATTTTCTCTTAATATTTTATATTATATAAGTTAAAGTTTAAAAAATTAATGGTCGTCTAATATGTTTGTGAATGGCGGTTTGAGAGTCTGATTTATTAAGAGGGTGCAATGCGAGATTAGGATTTTATACGTTAATAGGGCCTTTGTACAGTATGCTCCGGCCCACATGAGTGCGAGCACAATTTTATGCACAAATAGAACTTCACATTCTTCTTTTTAATGGCAATTTTTTTTTTCTTTTTAATTTTGGTTACCACATGGGTTTGAACCCTTACTATTTGAAAGTTTTATTCGATACCAATATACTACTAGGCCAAAGGCCTTTAGATAAATACAACTTTACATATTTTATTATTATGGCTCCCTCCTTAGCTACATAGAACAAACACCGAAGTTTAAGGCACAAAGGGGAAACGATTCTATGTTAACGATTTTGTGTCATTAAATTTATTTGGTGTAGCTAGATTTACTTGAAGCAACAAATCTTTTTGAGTATAACAATTATTTTGAAAACTTAATTAATTTATTATAGTGGGTTAATCTTATAAAATTTCATGGGCCGAAACAAAGAAATAAAAGGGTTTGGAGTTTGGGCCGAAGCCCATTTAGAATTCGGGAAAAAGAACGGGCTGAAGCCCAATTGAATTTGGGAAAGGAGTCGGGCCGAAGCCCAACTAGATTTGGGTGGAGTGTGGGCCGGGTTTTAGTTGGGCCGCGAATAGGAAGGGGATCGGGTTCGGATTGGGCTATCGAGTGGGCCGAGGGGTTCCTAGGTACCGGGTTTGGCCCAAGGCCATTTGGGCCGCGAGTCGGGTCGGTAACTCAGTTAGTCGAGTCGAGTCTCCGGGTAAAGTTTCGGGTCTATCCGGGTCATTTTGGGCTTATTGGGCCTGACCGGGCCCAATAAGTTTAACAATTTTCTCGTTTTGGCTAAGTCTTGACAACGGAATGTTTTAATTACATTTTAAATTCGTTAAACGTTTTAAGGTGAAACAGTTTATATCAGTTTTGATAAAATATAAAAGGTCAAATTTTTATATTTATATTTTTATTATTGAAGTTCCATATTTAAAATATGAAAACTTTCGTATTTTACGGGTATACAAACCCGGAATTAAATCAGTTATCACTTAATCATTAATACTAATTCAGTTAATCATATAATTAAAACGTGTGAACATTTAAATTAAAAGTCAACGGAGAGAGGTTTCACCTGTTTCGGACGAGGTGTCACACAAGAACACAATAAATGATAAACTCACCACTTGGGAAAACCTCCATTAGTCAGGTTTTGAACTTGAAACCGAAGTATCCCAAACCCTAATATGTTTTTGTAGCCAACATGGGACTAGCCCACTTGGTTGAAACTCTTGTCTCTTAATTGGAGGTCTAAATTTCAAATCTCGAAATGAGAGTTTAATTATAATATTTGTGGTAGATTACGAGTAGACGAGTATTGTACTTTGCTTTTAAAACATATATATATATTCTTATAATTCTAAAAGAAAGATATCGAGAGAGATTATGTTATACTTATGTCATACTTAAGAAATCACGTACACATATTTAGAAAACCAACCATCCGGGACAAAACCAACAAAGGAAGTTAGTCGGATGGTGATGTTGAAAAAATCGTAACCAAAAACCTAAATAGTCATAGGTTACACATACTCACGCGGCGTTTTCATTTCATACGTCGCCTCAACGCGTTATTAATCCAACAATCTACTATAAATATATACCCTTATTATTCACAATAAATCAAGTTGTTAACAACCACTCCAATTTCATCATCATTTATCAATCATGTCTGATCAAGCCCACCTCAACGGCGCCTACTACGGCCCATCAATCCCGCCTCCCGCGAGAAAACCCCGATCCTACCACCGCCCCAGCCGCGGTGGCGGCAGCTGCAACCCTTTCTCGTGGTGCTTCAGCTGCATCTGCGGCTGCGTATTCAACCTCATCTTCCAGATCCTCATCACCATCCTCGTCATCCTCGGGATTGTCGTCCTCGTATTCTGGCTCGTCTTCCGTCCCAACGCCCCGAAATTCCACGTCAACGAGGCCGTCCTCACCCAGTTCACCTTATCCAACGACAACAACACCCTCTACTACGACCTCGCCGTCAACATGACGTTCCGAAACCCGAACCGCCGCATAGGGATTTACTACGACAGGATCGAAGCCAACGCGGAGTACCACGACCAGAGGTTCGCGACTCAGAATCTGGACACGTTTTATTTGGGGCATAAGAAGGAGAAGGATGTGAGTGCGGTGTTTAGAGGAGAACGGGTGTTGGTTAATCTCGACGGCCGTGACAGGTCGGATTATAATTCCGAGAGGACGGGTGGGGTTTATAACGTGGATCTGAAGTTGAAGCTTAGGATGAGGCTTAAGGTCTGGTGGGCGAAACCCAAATTTAAGCCCCATTTTGAATGCGATTTGAGGGTTCCTATGACTTCTGGAGGTGCCGTTTCTTCTGGTGGATTTCAGAGGACCAAGTGTGATTTCGATTGGTAGAAATCATCATTCATCTTCGCCATTCATGACTTCATTTGTGATTCTTGGATCAGTCTTTGCTTCTTTTGATTCATTTTTTAATTTTGGAGATTTTATAGAGTCGGTGTATACTGCGTAGTAGATTTCTAGGATGTTATTTCATTTACGTATACTGTTATACCATATTATTGTTTATAAATAAAGATATACTGATATTTATTTTCCTGTGTTAATTTTAATTATTTGTTTACTTTTTTGTGTAGTACAATAATTTATATGATATATTGTAAGCTTAAAATTAATAACTTAAATAACCGGGATTTATATTATATGTTCTAAACTTTATTAATATAAAATTACCATGTTTTCTAGAATAAGATTTAAAGATAGTACTCTATGAAATGTCTCCGGTCAACCAATGGTGATCACTATAAAATATCTATATGCATATTTTTATTACTTAAAGGGAGTTGACATGAACAAATATATTATTATAACTCACGTTGGGTTTAGGGATAATTAGACTCGAACTGATGACTTCCACTACATCAAGGTGACACTCTACCGCTGAGTTATATCCCTTCCCTGCCGCCATCAAGAAATAGAACACGTATTCTGAAACACAGAAAAAAAATCATTGGCTTATCAAATTATCAATCGAGCCGTAAAAAAAAGATTTAACAAAAGACGATAACAGATTCACTATTTGTTTTACATCAAGCAATACATGGAGTAACTTCGGTGTAACATTTGCTTTTTACCCGATTGAGAAATACGACCCATTTTGAAATTTTGTGATTTACTGAGTTGCAAATTATTGAGAACCAGAAGAATTTTCGTGACCCCAATTAATGGATCTAGATGGTTTATAATCGTTTTTCGAAACCGAATACTTAATTACAATCAGTTGGAATCAAATTGGACTTCTCAAACTGAAAAATAAAATAATATCTGGTTTTTACGTGATTTCGCTACGCGATTCGTCGTGTCACAATTCATCACACACTTGATCGAGTCGCGAAACGCTGGTGAATTGCCCAAAATCGATACGTATGTCAAAACCGACCAAATCGCCTAATTTAACCTAATTTGTGCATCCTTTTGAGTTACATTACGCGTTTATATATTCATTTTGAGTGGATTATACTTGTTTAGAATGATGGGATTTGGAATGGGTAATTTGGGAGAAAACGGGACTCGAAAACATAAAAAAACGAAGAAACTATAGCGAAAACAGAGAAAGCTGAAAAATTATTGTTCGGAGGAGAAACATACGATACGCCTAAATCATTTGAATGACTTAGTGATACGCTTGTTTCAAAAAAAATCAGCAAAACCCTAAAAACGGGTATTTAAGCTCCTAAACTCATTCTCGCCCCCACTTCTCTCCTCCTAACTTCTCTCAAAACCCTAAAACAGCTATGGACATCAAAGATCAAGGTCCTTGAAGATTTAGGGATCCTAAGTTGTGAAATCAAGCAAAGATTAGTGTCGATTTTCATCCTGTGGTGCGTTTTTCTCCATCTATGCTTGTAGATGATAGATCTAGTAAATCCATGCAAAAAGATATGATTTTTATGCATTTTTATGGATTTTATGATGAATAGTGGATGGATATTGATTCATGTTGGTGGATTTTATTTAGGGCTGCTAAATATTACATTTTTATACATGTTTTATCATGAAGAATCACTATGCTTGATAGATCTAGGGTTCTTGAGATAAATGCATGATTTTTATGCTAAAAGTCTATATTTTTCTTGATTTCTATATGAGATTTTGTAAGATCTTGAACATGCTTGATCATCAATGCTTAAAATTTGATAAAAACATGACCTTGAACCTAGATCTAGGGTTTAATCTTGAGAAATCACCATAAAGTCTATAGATCTAGGGTTTTATTTGAGAAAGTTACCATTATGATGATTTTTCATGAAAAATATACATATATTGAATCCATGCTTGAAGGATCTATGGAAAAATCTATGGTTTAATAATGTTTAGTGATAGATCTAGGCCACATATGTATGAAAGGTCATGAATAAAAAGTTGGAATAATTTGTATGCCCAAAAATGAGCTTGGTTATTAAATTGTTTGGAAAACAATTAAATTAGGGATAGATTGTAAATAATTAATTTTGCCAAAAAATAAATATATGCATTTGATTAATTCATGTTAAATAATATGGTTATAGATTAGATTAATGTTAAATTAATTGTTGGTTGATATTTGTGGTCTATGCGATTCCATGAAAAATAAAGATATTTTGAGGCATCCTAAGAATAAATAAGTTTTATCTAAAATTGTTTATCGTCGCATGTGTAGTTTAGGAATAACCCACCTCATGACCATGATCATACCTTATCACCATAAATCTTCTCTATCGTCAGTTATAAAAAGTATTTATAAATTTATAATTTAAATGTTTCATTCTTCACCCGTATAATACGTGAGTAGGTTTCCACCCATATAATACGTGAGTAGATAAAGTTTCTGGGGGTACTAGAGATGACAACAATAAAAGTCTGGTATTTTGGGGGTGTATATATACATCAGGGTGGGGGGTTACGGGAGTAAATTATCTTGGTGTGTGTGTTTGGTGGCTAGGGTGGGTGGGTACGGGGTTGGGGTGTGGTGGGGCAGTCATCTGATGTATTCGGTTTGAGTTATTCTTCGTTTCGTGTGTTTCCTTCATGTGCATAACCTGTTGGATGTTATATTTTGAGCTCGACTTTCTAATGTGTTACGTATCAAATAATGAAGGGGGCTATAATGTAATAGTTCCATAGTATAGGGGGTTCTTAGTTAATTGTAATGGGTTAAATAGGATGAAAAATGTAATGAAAAGTATCGATTGATTTGAGAAAACCTCCTCTTCTTCTTCTGGCTTCTGTTCGTTTCTGTTAATCGATCTTGGCCATTATGATCATAAGTTTTTTGATTGTAACAATGGTATCAGAGCACTTCAATCCTTCGGACTTGCTAAATTTCTATCAATAATTCACTACTGTGATTCATCGCGGTTCAAGGGAATGATTTTAAGTAGCAATTCGACATACAGTACATGTGATTAAGGATTCAAGGCAACAATGAGAAATCCGTGTGATTCAAGTGACGGATCAAGATCAATAGCATTTAGTCAATTGATTTCTATATCAACAACCAGAAAAATGGCATCTATGTGTTCTTGTGGCGGAATGAGATGGGGAAACATGCGCCATGTTTGTGGGACTAAGTGTTTTCGTTATGGCGGGATGGAATATGAGAACGACCTCTTTTTTGTGGCTACTTACCGGATTATTCACAACCTCCAACAGATTATGAGATTTGGAGAGGGTTGAGAGGTTCAGATGAATGGCTTAGAGCTCCTATTTGGAAAACTACGAACCAAGATACAGTTACGGAAATTCCAGTAGCAATAAAAGACTCTAATCGGCAGCAATCAACAATCATGGAGGAAATCCTCCAAAAATTGGAAGAACTAAGAAAAAGGTTTGATTCATATTCTTCTAAATTTACAAAAATCAAAACCGCATCTAAGGTGTTTGATGAAATGCCTAATGTAAATCAAGAATCAATTGATCTAGATGAAATGCCTAATGTGATTCAAGAATCAATTGATTTAGATGAAATGCCTCGAAGATTTGGGTATGAGATTCAGTTATGGATTGGTAACATTGCAAGGTATGGGACTTATCCCACATTGGTTGTATGAGCAACTAATGTGGGATTTATAGGCCAAGTGGGCTCTCTCACCCATCAGACTAATCTTTTGGGTTGAGTTCTCCTGTTTGGTCTGTAACAATGGTATTAGAGCCAGACTCGTAGTGGTGGCCCACGGAGTGGTGACGTAGAGGAAGCTAGCCGTGACCAACAAGACCTCAGAGTGGTGGCTCACGGAGTGGTGGCCTGGAGAGAGCCAGCCGTGACCAACGTGACCGTGACCAATGAGGACGTTGCCCCTTAAGGAGGGTCGATTGTTATGGATCGGTAACATTACAAGATATGGGACTTGTCCCACATTGGTTGTATAGACAACTAATGTGGGGTTTATAGGCCAAGTGGGCTCTCTCACCCATTAGACTAGTCTTTTGGGTTGAGTTCTCCTGTTTAGTCATACATTTAAATTTTTGTAGAAGTACATGTGAAAGTGATACCTTAAATCAAGATATAAGAGTTGAAATGAAAGTAGGTGATTCAAAGAAAAATGAAAAATATACCTCTGATGTTAAATTAGAATTTTTAAATGTAAATGGAAATGAAAAGGTAGTAGAAGAAAGTGAGGGCATCCTTGCTAGTGTTCCAATTCCGATTACTTTGGCTTCCGTTGCTATGTCAAAAGCTACATTTGTGAATAATAGGAGTGCGGTTGAAAATTTAGTTCATGAGAAAAGGAAACTATTGCAATTCTTTAGTAGTCAAAGGCTGGAATGCTCTTGCATTATTTTTGAGGGAAAACATATTATTAGTTCGAAGGCACGAGTATACAGGTGGCACAAATGGAAATCTAAGTGGTTGGGTTTCAATATTTGTTTAGGAAGTTGTGGATTACTTGAAGTAGTGTTTTCATGGCTTGTAATGGAATGGGTCGCATTATAAGTCTGATTTAATAAGGGTTGAAAGTTTTGACTGGAAACCGGGTTGGAAGGTATGGTCTCACTTCGAAATGTCTCCATCTATACAATGTATTTTAGAAATGACAGATGTTGATAACAATTTTGCAAGGGGCTATTACTCAGCTGGAATGGAAATCCTTGATCTGTGTCATTCTCCGAGTGAGAAGACACGAGTATATCTGTGGCATCGATGGAAATTTAAACCGTTGTTACTCATAATGATTATGAGTGAGAAAGCATTGGGTTTATTCACCCAAATCAGGTCCAATTCAGAATGGTGAGATAGAACATATTACAAAGATAGGGTGTGAAAACGGTGGTGAATTGCTACTTGCAATTATCATGGTGGCGAGGACCTTAAGGAAAATTAAGAATAAAATATTATGGAAACATGCACCGGAAGAATTAGAAACCGCAAGGGCAGACATCGCTGGTAGGGACGAATATGTGTTCACTCATCTCACGGTCACCTGGGTTCACTTAAAAGAAGATTATATAAAATCTTGTCTGCATTTTACTTTGTACCCTGAGGATCAGAAAGCTAATGTTGCAGAGCTTATGAAGTACTGTATGACAAAAGAATTGATAATTGTAGTGGGTGATGGAGAAAAAGAATTCAACAAAGGGTACATAGTGCTTGAAATGCTTAAGGATACTTGCTTGCTATATGGCTTTATACGGTTGATACAAAAAGTTCTAAGAAGTGAGAATTGGGAGTTAGCAAAAACAAGTATTGGAATTCCAATTCTGAGTGGATTCAGTCTCACTATTCACACAAGGGAACTCATTCCATTTGTTGAAAGAAATAAATTCAATCCAGTTAGGATTATTCCATTTATGGAATGGTTCAAGTTGTCTTGGATCACTCTATTTGGTGAAGTGTGCTAAAGCTGGTGCAGAATATGTTGGCTGTGATTATGGCTCAATTGTTTAGAAACCCATGGACTACCAACTAATGCTCTTGGTACATAAGTTGTTGTTAGCAGTCTTCATAGTTCCACGTTAATTTTTTTCACCATCATTCTTGAGGGCAAGAATGTTTAGGGGGAAGTATTGTTACGTATCAAATAATGAAGGGGACTATAATGTAATAGTTCCATAGTGTAGGGGGTTCTTAGTTAATTGTAATGGGTTAAATATGATGAAAAATTTAATGAAAAGTATCGATTGATTTGAGAAAACATCCTCTTCTTCTTCTGGCTTTTGTTCTTTTCTGTTAATCGATCTTGACCATTATGATCATAAGTTTTTTGATTGTAACATAATAGGTGGGGGCTGCGGGTTCGTCATCTTGGTGTGGGTGAGTACTTGGTGGCTGGGCTTCTAACGATGTGTGTGTTTGGCGTGAGTATGCTGGGTATTGGGGGAGGGTTACTTGAGGGGGGCTGTTAGTATTTGGGGCCACCAGTTGGAGTCGTTTCGTGTATTGTCCTTCGTTTCGTGTTATGTTTTTTTTCCTCGTGTCATACGGTCTTGGGTGCTGTGTTTATGTTTCTTTGCGAGCTAATATATGTGATGCTTATTTAAATAATATATGCTTTGGGAGATGGCGTTAGGATGTGGTGGACCTGGTGTATCATGCAAGGTTTCTGTCTGCGTTTAGCGAGCGGGGTGGCGGGGATTCAACGTGCAACTGTGGTGGATGAGGGCTGCGGAGATGGGGGTTTGGTGTCAAGTATTTGGGGAGGGACTACTGCTGTGGTTATGCTTGCAGAAGTTCTGCTGCCTCAGGGCTGGCGTGAGTTCTGCTGCCCATTAGCGAAGCTTGATCGAAAAAGTTGCGGGGCTAAAAGTCATGGATCCTAATCCCGAGGGAGGAGGGGGGGGGGGAGGTTCACAATATATAAAAAGAAATTTAGAAAAAATTACAAAAATTAGCACTACGACAAAAAGGGGGGGGGGGGGGGGGGTTGTGGGGGCGGGCGGTCGCCCCCGCCGGTCCTTTATATCCTTCACCACTGTTTAGCTTGCTTTGCTTTTGGACTGAGATGGAAGATACTTAGTGGGAGCTGCGAAGATTAATGAGGTGGATGATCCATTGAATTGGATGGGGTTTACTCTAAATCTGGTGTGATATGAGAAATCTCTTTACTTGGGGGAATTAATTAATGGTTTATGTTGGGGTGTACTCTTCGAAGACCTACTGGTCATCTCGTAATTTTGGCTTTAAGTGGGGTGCTCTTGTTTATCCAGGCGGATGATCTATTGAATGCTGTTAGACTGTTAGCATATGGTGGTAATGTTGCTTTTGGGCTTAATGTGATTGTCGATGTACGGTATTCCCTTTAATTTTGTATTCTTGGGATGTTGTGCTTGGATAGGTTAGGGTTGTTTGTTTTCTCTTAGACCTTTTATTTGTAATCTGCTAGTTGCTGGCCAGCGTGATTTAATATTATATGTCTTGCTGTTTCAAAATATATATACATATATGGGAATAACTTCTTAAATTTATTAACAATCAAAAGAACGGTTACAACTTAGTCCGACATACGGGGCAAACGGGCAACAAGCTGCAGCCGCAAGCCCTTTTTGAATAGCAAAACCTAAGCGGATAAAAACAAGTTTATGAGCTCTAGCGAGTCACTATATGTCCTTGCATAACCTTCTGGATCCGCCCGAGCGTATCCGCAGCCTCTGCTGCGAGGTGCCCGAACGTGTCAAAAGCAAAGGGAACAAACACATGCTGATTCTCGAGACATGCCTTCTCGTGCTTGTCCACCTTACCCGCAGCCGCCTTAGCAGCAGCCTGCCCCGCCACGAAAACTCCAGAGCCAAAGCCCGCAAGGGGAGAGACCCCGGTCAGATCGATGCAAGCATGCTTCCCCCTTGACCACCCAAACACCAGGATGTCCGCCGGTCTAAGGGTCGAACGCCCCTCTTTTGGGTCAGTTAAGAAGTTGACGGGGGCTTCCTTCTTGGCAGAGATCCCAACCTTTCTGAAAATGTCAAAAAGCACATCCCGGACCCAGTCATGACGGTATTTGAACCCCGGGAGATCTTTACAGTGAACCGCGTGCTCCCCAAACGAATCCAAACACGCCTTGCGGCAAACAGGGCACCTCTTGTCCGCGGGAAAGAGGGGTATCAATAAGCCGGTACTTGAGGATAGATCGGTATTCGACCGACGACATGCGTTGCCCGAACATATATATAAATATAAAGTTAATAAAGCTAACAATAGAATAAATAAAAGCATATCTTTATTTATAAACAATAATATCGTATCAATATACATAAATGAAATAACATCCTAGAAATATAATCTCGGGTATAAATGAATCTACCGCATCTATTAAACTCTAAAATAATAAAAAATTAACATAAATATAATAATAGAGTAAATGAATCATAAGAAGCAAAGACTGATTCAAGAATCACAAATGAAGTGATCATAAATGGAGAAGATGATGATGATTTCTACCAATCGAAATCACACTTGGTCCTCTGAAATCCACCGGAAGAAACGGCACCTCCAGAACTCATAGGAACCCTCAAATCGCATTCGAAATGGGGCTTAAATTTTGGTTTCGCCCACCAAACCTTGAGCCTCATCCTAAGCCTCAACTTCAGATCGACGTTATAAACCCCACCGGTCCTCTCGGAGTTATAATCGGACCTGTCACGGCCGTCGAGATTAGCCAGCACTCGTTCTCCTCTAAACACCGCGCCCACATCCTTCTCCTTCTTATGCCCCAAATAAAACGTGTCCAGATTCTGCGTCGCGAACCTCTGGTCGTGGTACTCCGCGTTGGCTTCGATCCTGTCGTAGTAAATCCCTATGCGGCGGTTCGGGTTTCGGAACGTCATGTTGACGGCGAGGTCGTAGTAGAGGGTGTTGTTGTCGTTGGATAAGGTGAACTGGGTGAGGACGGCCTCGTTGACGTGGAATTTCGGGGCGTTGGGGCGGAAGACGAGCCAGAATACGAGGACCACGATTCCGAGGATGACGAGGATGGTGATGAGGATTTGGAAGATGAGGTTGAAGACGCAGCCGCAGATGCAGCTGAAGCACCACGAGAAAGGGTTGCAGCTGCCGCCACCGCGGCTGGGGCGGTGGTAGGATCGGGGTTTTCTCGCCGGAGGCGGGATTGATGGGCCGTAGTAGGCGCCGTTGAGGTGGGCTTGATCAGACATGATTGATAAATGATGATGAAATTGGAGTGGTTGTTAAGAACTTGATTTATTGTGAATAATAAGGGTATATATTTATAGTAGATTGTTGGAGTAATAACGCGTTGAGGCGGCGTATAAAATGAAAACGCCGTGTGAGTTTAACCGCTGACTATTCTACGTTTGTTTGTTGCGATTGTTTCAACATCAACATCTGAGTAACTTCTTCTTATGCTGATTTGTCGGGACGGTTGTTTTTTATAAACATTTGTTTGTGCGTCCTGACTTTTATATGAATATTTAAATATCTAAAATAATAATAATATTAGATTATATAGTTTATAGTTTATACTCTCTTCATCTGTGTTTACATCAAGGACGACTCAGCCGTCTCGCAAGCCCAAGACAAAATATTATATAGTTTTAAATTCCGTGTGTTACTTTGTGTCTAGTTTGAACTATATTTTTGTAATAAAGGTTCGTAAGTGGTTTTATACTCTTTTATGTTTTTATGTTTTTAGTTTACTTTGTGTCTAGTTTGAACTATATTTAAATGCTACCACCTTGATAGTTTATAAAAATTTTCTAATGAAGGTTAATCTTAGAATCAACTATTGATAAATATTATCTTCTCATTAACCACAATGATTTACATCCCCTTATATATAAATACAATTTATGATTAGGCCCCTATACAATATACAATCTATCAATAATAATATAACTAATACGCCCCCACAGTTGGAGCGGAGGGTGACCGTAGACTCAAACTGTCTCGAAAATTCTGAAATAAAGGACGCGGCAATCCTTTGGTGAAAATATCAGCAAACTGATACGCGGAGGGAACATGTAACACACGGATCCGACCCAGACGAACCTGTTCCCTAACAAAGTGTATATCAATCTCGACATGTTTGGTTCGCTGATGCTGCACAGGATTGCCCGACAAATAAACCGCTGAAACATTATCACAATAGACAACCGTAGCGGAGCGTAAGGGCACATGTAATTCCAAAAGAAGATTCCGAAGCCAACTAACCTCTGCAACTGCGTTGGCAACCCCGCGATATTCGGCCTCTGCACTCGATCGCGAAATAGTACTCTGACGCTTCGACGACCATGATAAAAGATTATTACCCATGAACACACAATATCCAGATGTGGATCGCCGAGAGTCAGGACAACCGCCCCAGTCGGCATCAGAATAAGCAGTAAGACCGGGGCTAGAGCAGGGAGATAACCGAATCCCATAATCCAAAGAACCCTGTAAGTAGTGCAGAATGCGTTTCATAAACTGAAAGTGAGGCTCACGGGGAGCGTGCATGAAAAGACAAACCTGTTGAACTGCATATGTTATATCTGGTCTGGTAAATGTAAGATACTGCAGGGCACCAGCAAGGCTGCGATAAAGAGTGCCATCTGCTAAAAGGGGACCATCAGTGGCGCTAAGCTTAGAGCCAGTATCAACAGGCGTAGCAATCGGCTTGCACGAGCTCATTGAGGCTCGCTGGATAATCTCCTTCGCATATTGCGTCTGATTTAAAAATAAACCCGATGAGTCATGTGTGACAGTTATCCCCAAAAAATGATGTAACGGGCCAAGATCAGACATGGCAAACTCCTTGGACATGGATGTAATCAAGTGTCTAAGAAAACCAGCATCAGAGGCGGTAAGTACAATATCATCAACATATAAAAGCAGATATGCAGTCTGAGCGCCGTGGCGATAAACAAATAGAGACGTATCGCATAAGCTGCTTTTGAAACCCAACTGTAATAAATAAGACGAGAAACATGTGTACCATGCCCGTGGAGCCTGTTTAAGACCATATAAAGATCGTTTCAGCCGACACACATAATCTGGTGCACGCTGATCAACAAAACCTGGTGGTTGCTGCATGAAAACCGTCTCAGCTAAATCCCCATGTAAGAATGCATTTTTGACATCGAGCTGATGAATCGGCCAGTTGCGAGAAACCGCTAAAGATAACACGGTGCGTATTGTTGCCGGTTTGACCACAGGGCTAAAAGTCTCCGTACAGTCAATACCCACAGTTTGAGACTTACCGTTAACCACCAGGCGCGCTTTGTAGCGCTCAAGAGACCCGTCAGATTTAAATTTGTGACGGAACAACCATATACATCGAATCACCGGGTGTCCATGAGGTCTCGGTACCAGTTCCCATGTATCATTTTCCTGTAACGCTCTAAATTCGTTGTTCATGGCTTCACGCCAATTGGGATCATTTAACGCTTTACTATAGGAGGTAGGGACGGGGGAGAGGGATGGTTGGTTATCGGTATAAAGGTTTAGGCGGGTAATGGGTTTGGAGATTCCAGCTTTGGCACGAGTGGTCATGGGGTGGAAATTAGGGGGAGGTGTAGGAGGCGAGTTGGAATAATTAGGAGATGTATGAGATGGCTCGGTGAAAGGGGAGTATGTCATAGAACTGTTTGAGACGGAGGATGGGGTCTGGCTTCGGCCCGTTGAATTTGGGCTTAAGGGAATTGGAGTTTGGCCGGATATGGATGGGCTTGGAGAAGGACTCGATGGGGATAAAGGATGAGTAGGTGTATTGGTTGCTGTGTTCAAGGGAACAAAGGTAGGTTCATCAACAGTGGGGTTTGAAGTTGGTTTAATTAACTCTGGGTATGGAAAAACACTCTCATCGAAGATGACGTGTCGAGAGATGTGAACCCGACCGGTTAGCGGGTCATAGCAACGATATCCCCGAAAGGTGTTTGGGTACCCGAGGAAAATGCAACGAGTGGACCGAGTGTCAAGTTTATTGTTTTGTGTGGCGGAGAGGTTTGGATAGCAAACGCAACCAAAAGCACGGAGGTGATCATACGTCGGATGACGTTGGTAAAGAATGAAAGCCGGAGTGGTAAAATTTAGTCGTTTGACGGGTAGAATGTTATGGAGATAAGTGGCGGTATGAAGGGCTTCCACCCAAAAGGGAGGGGGAAGACGAGCTTGAGTGAGGAGGGCACGAATAATATCGTTTAACCGACGAATCATACGCTCGACCTTGCCATTTTGGGGTGAGGTTTGAGGACATGCAAACCTAAAAATAAGGCCATGGTTTTGAGAAAACGTTTGGAAAGCACGGTTATCGAATTCACCACCGAGATCACACTGAAAAGATTTGATTTCTTTATTAAATTGAGTGTGAATGTATTTATGAAATTTTGCAAACGTTTGAAATGTCTCCGACTTGAATTTCAAAGGGTATACCCAAACATAGTTGCTAAAATTGTCGATTAGGACCATATAGTATTTATAACCGGTTTTGCTAAGAACGGGTGAGGTCCATAAATCACAATGCACAATATCGAAAGCAGAAAGAGTATTAGACATAGAATCATTAAAAGACAATCTTTTACTATTCGATAATTGGCAAACATGACAAACGTCAGACGTTTTGTCTTTATTACAAGAAATAAAATTATTAAAAGATAAAACTTCTAAGACTTGAGCTCCAGGGTGACCAAGGCGGTTGTGCCATAGTTGAGGAGACCGAGCCGAAATGAAAGCAAACTGTTGGTTGGCAGGTGCGGTGAATGGATAGAGATCCCCGGAGCTAGTATGGCGGGAAAGGTGCTCTCCAGTCTTGAGGTCCTTCAAAGTAAAACCAAGTGGGTCAAATTCGATAGAAACTTGGTTGTCACGAGTAAATTGACGGACCGAAATGAGATTTTTAATGACAGTTGGGGCAAAAAGGACATTATTGAGGGTGTATGTTTTATTTGGTAATGAATGTAAAGCGGTACCCGAGCCCCGAATTGGGATTGTGTTACCATTTCCAACGAAAATATTGCTAATTACAGAATTAGATAATGGAGACTGAAAAATACCTGAATTTGCACTGAGATGATTGGAGGCTCCGGAATCCATAAACCACGTCTGATCAGGTTGAGTGAGGTTTTGGTGGTTCATGGCATACCCGATATGTGTTGGATTTAAAGCATCGAAAGCGACTTGCGGGTTCGGGTTTGGGGTGGCAAGGTTTGCAACGTTCTGGGCCGACTGATAAAATTGATTTGGTTGTTGGGCCGGAGGATACTGATGAGAGGTTAAAATGTACACTTTATATTATATTAATCACTCCCTATACACACCAATTTGTGTATAAAATATATTATTTTAGTTAGTTTTTATGTTTAGTGTGTTAAGAAGATAAATGAGCTTAAACGGTGTGATTAGGTTGAATACAAGTCATCTAACGAATTGAGTGTCATAATAAATTATTTTCGTTATTATTTGTTTACTTCAAATAAAATGAAGATATTAAAACAGAAATAATAGAAAAGCTAAATTTATTCTTGTGTGATTTGTGAACCAGAGAAACAAAAAGAAGAAACATAAACAAAATGGAATCAAGGTTGGTTTCATAATTTGATGAACAATTCAAGAAGCAAATTATTGTTTGAGAAGTCACGTGAGGTGCACAAGGAAGTGAAAGAAATTATGCCTAGTGTGAACATAAAGTGATGGTAATTCGGGCCGTGAGCCACGTGAGTTTGTAAAGTGTGGGCTCAGTTTAAGCAACTTGTGGCTTGGACTGAAATTTGAAGACTTGCGTTTGGGCCTAGATGGATCGTGAGGGCTGTACATTAATCAAAAGAAAGAGGAATTTGCAATTCATAGGAAGAGGATATAAAAGGGGGACGGTAATTTAGAATTCGAGAGGTCTGACGGCAGAGGAAAAAGGCGACAGCCTTTTAGGCTGTTCTGCTGCACGGAAATCAAGGCTTAGCAATATTTTTCTTTGGCTGTGAAGAATTCCATGATCGATATGGGTGACGTTTTTTGATTTGTTTTTTATTGATTTATTTTAGTTTGTAGTAGATAGTTGAGTGTTTTAGTTAACTATTTATAATGAACAATTTGGTAGTGACAGTATCAAATTTGTTCATCATGATTGTTGGCTAATTTTCTCTAACTGCTTTTAGTGATTGGTTGGCGAAATCGTTTTATTCTTAATCAATTGCTAAACTAGTTGTTCCGGAATACTTGCTACCGTTGAACACCCGCATGCTAAATTGTTTAATCTAACTAGTAACCTAGGGTTTTAGTGGTCCACTGTTTATTGATCTAGCACTTTCTTGCGGCAGGACTAATCAGCCCATTAGGAACTTAGGTTATTAGGTCAAGGAGGCAATAGGGGGGCATGTCTATGTGTCACAGTTAAGTAATTAGGTTTTGCCTAGATCGGTAGCCAACCAGGATCCGAAAGTGGTTAGATTTGTCTCATTTGATAATTCAATTAATTTTCTTAGTTGTTAAGTTAGTTAATTAGTAGTTAATCAATCAATTCACTCAAAAACAGCCAAGAGGCAATTTTAGTTTAATTTCTTAAATTAAATTAGTTTAGTTTAGTTCAGGTTAATCTAGATTAGTGACAGTAATCTAGGTTTAGGTAGTCAATTTAGTTAGGTAGTTAAATTCTAAATCACTAGTGACCACTAACTCCCCTGGATTGATACCCTACTTACCCTATCTATAGGTTTAAGTTTAGGATTATTTGTAGCGGTCTCGACACCCGTTATCAAATTGGCGCCGTTGCCGGGGAGTACGTGCGCTTGTTAGTGATTTTAGTTTTTTTAGTTAATTTCTTGTTTTGTTCGTTTTTCTAAAAAAACTAAAAAAAAAAAAAAAAAAACCCAAAAAAATATTTTTTTTTCTTTTTGTTTATTTTTTTATATCTTTTGTTCGTTTTTACCTGGGGTTTCGAGTTTGTCTGCGCAGGTTCTTTATTTGCAGGCTTAGTAGTTACTCAAGGAAAGAGATATCACCATGGGTTGGGAGTATGGCGATCCGTGTTTAAGTTGTGGGAGTCTCAATCATATGACTCATCGGTGCCCAGAGTTCGACACTTGGAATAAAAAGAAGGTGGAAGAGTATGCACACAGAAAAAGAAGAGAAGCTGCTCAAAGACATCCTCAAACGGAATATGAAGACACAGGCGTATATTCTCAATATCAAAGACCGTCTTCATCTTATAATCAGGGATATTCTCAATCCAAGAATTATAATTATTTGAATCATGATACATATTCTAATAATAATTATTATAATTCTAACTTTTCGTCGTTTGCAGGATATGATGATGGATATGGGAACAATTATTCTCAACCGGCATATGGGGTTCCGTATGAGTTTAACCATAGGGCTAGAGATTCGTGCTTTTGTTGCGGCCGAGTCCACATTGATGAGGATTGCAGGGTGTTTTGGAAGAACCCGAATTATTGGAAGGAAAGAATGAAGGCTGAGAACTATTCAATTCCATATCGGGGTTACAACCAGGGTGGCTATCAACAAGGGCAACATCAATATGCCCCAAGGAGTCACCAGCCGCAGGCATACAAAGGGCGTTGGTCGCAGGGAACAACAAAGAGTTGCAACAGTCATGTGAATAACAATTCTAGCTCGTTGAACAAGCAATTGGAAGTTTTATTTGAGTGCATCAAGGGCATAGTAAGGGCAGCTGACCAACTAGCTGATGACATAGTTCAACTCGATGAGGATATAGCTTCGAGTAACCTGCTACCAATTGAAGAGTTTGTTCGAGATTCCAATATACATGAAGTTGGGGAAGAGGTGGTGGAGGATAATACCACACCGATTACCCTGATTGTTGAAGGAACTGGTGAGGTGATTGACATTGAGCGATGAAGACATATGTTTATCAGAGCCTGAGGAAGTAGTTATGAGACAGAATTACTGGTGCGATGGTATTGTAGATTGAGTGTGATTGTGAGTGCCTTGCAGAAGTCGAGGCTGTTGATGAGCTAGGAGGTAGAGGTTGAGAGTGCTCCGAGTACAAGTAGAGGAATGTCGAGAGCTGATGGATGATGTGCAGATTGAAGATGAGCAAGTGACGTGAGAATCCCACCAGGTACACACTAACTCCTCTGCACTCTTTAAATAATAATCAAATTGTTGCAGGTAACTGAAGATAAAATCGAGTTCGAAGAAGAGGAAGGTGGTCGAGGAAGATGTTGGGCAGGTAGTCAATGAAAAAACTCCGCAGTGATGATCTGGATGTGCCACGTGTGCAATTGCAAGCTTGGATTCGACATGTCAACTATCGAGCATACGTGGGCAATTCGGCAGGTAAGTGTGCGATTCATGACAAAGTTGTTTTTAATTTTTGGTTTAATATATTTTACATGCCAAGCTTAAAGAGAAAAATAAAGAGACATGTGAAATATCGAGCGTGCAGTGGTAACGCAATTGGTAAGTGTGGATTGAAGAAAGTGAAGAGGCGAGTCGCATACCGAGCGTTCATTGGTAATTCGGTAGGCAAATGTTCATTGAGACCACCATGAGCGTCATATCAGGTAACGGTCTGGCTGAAGACCTAAAATTTAGCGCTTCCGGGAGGCAACCCGAGAACTTTGTGGGTGTGTTCACTAGAAACCCTCACGAGACTTCACTCGTCCACTCGGGCTACCGAGGGGTTTAAAAGGCTTGTTGCATACGCTAAATGCAACCGTGATTCCTACGAAAGTGAGTTTTAGGATTTGTATTATTTGCATTTAATTTTTTTTTTAGTGTGTTTGTAGTTTTGCAGTTTGCTTGGCAGAGTTCAAGTGTGGGGAGGAGTTACGGGAGCGCCTGCTATTTCAACAAGTTTCAGCTATAATCAGGTCGATGTACTCTTTCCATACTCTTGTATCTTTACCTTTGCAACTTTGTTTATTTTTTTATTTCTTCTTTATTTTTGTTGTTTCTTTGTTCACATTGAGGGCAATGTTGTATCTCAAGTGTGGGGAGGGGGATAACATGTTTAGTGGGTGTTTATTTTTTTTGTGTGTAAAAAAAAATTAAAAAAAAAATTGAAAATTTGAAAAAATGTCTTTGGATTAACTTGTAAATCATGGAAAATGATAGAAAAATTGGGAATCGATTTTCAGAATAAAAGTAAATAAAGGAAAGGGAAAAGTGGTAAGAAAAGGAGAGAATGGAAAATATATCTAATTTGTGATGTGTCGGTAGGCCCAGCTGATTTAGTAAAGCTTAATTATCCCTTGGTGTTTATTTTTGTATAAATATGTAAATAATTAGCTTGCCAGTGGGTTCCCATTTTAGGAGTTAGAGTGAGATTGAAACTGATGATTAGGAGGAAAAAGACCTTTTTAAATTAGAGACTTATATATCCTCAGAATAACCTGGCACGTTATGATCTTTTTGCGAAAGCAAATCCGAGAAATAACGGCGCCCCATCTTTTCATATTTGAGCATATTAGGTAATAAATTGGTTAATGAATTAGAGTGAAGGGACAGAATACTCACGTACGAACTAAGGATAGTATCCCGTGGTGAGTGCCTCTGATGATGTTCCGGATCTCGCGGGCAAAACACTCACGTATGATTTCGGGGGTAAGACCTTGTGAAAGAATGCCTCTGATGATGTCCGTTGGTAATGATAGTTAAAATTAACCAATTCATAAAAAAAAAAAAAAAACTGAAAAAAATAGAAAATGTCGTAGAAGAATAAATGCTCACAATCTCATTCATCCATCTAATTTCATCATTCTTGGGATATATGAGTATATGATTTAACTAGGGTGGGGAAAATATAAATATTTCATCTTTATTACCCTTTGCTTTGACCGAATTTGAGTCGGGATTAGATTGAGCTTGCGCTTTCTGAATGTGGGACACATAGGTAGATTAATACAAATGTTCGGTAATGTATATAAACACCTTGGGGGCTCAAAGATCAGTGGTTGGGTTTAGTCGGACAGAAATATCGGCAATTGCAATTAGTATATGATGATTACATTTTGGACATGTGGAATGTAAATTGGTTGATAAATTAAAAAGTTAAATGATTTTGAGATTGATTTCCCGACTATGATTCCATGGCAGTTTTTCCGAGACGGAAAAAGATAAGTGTGGGGATGTGATGAGAGGTTAAAATGTACACTTTATATTATATTAATCACTCCCTATACACACCAATTTGTGTATAAAATATATTATTTTAGTTAGTTTTTATGTTTAGTGTGTTAAGAAGATAAATGAGCTTAAACGGTGTGATTAGGTTGAATACAAGTCATCCAACGAATTGAGTGTCATAATAAATTATTTTCGTTATTATTTGTTTACTTCAAATAAAATGAAGATATTAAAACAGAAATAATAGAAAAGCTAAATTTATTCTTGTGTGATTTGTGAACCAGAGAAACAAAAAGAAGAAACATAAACAAAATGGAATCAAGGTTGGTTCCATAATTTGATGAACAATTCAAGGAGCAAATTATTGTTTGAGAAGTCACGTGAGGTGCACAAGGAAGTGAAAGAAATTATGCCTAGTGTGAACATAAAGTGATGGTAATTCGGGCCGTGAGCCACGTGAGTTTGTAAAGTGTGGGCTCAATTTAAGCAACTTGTGGCTTGGACTAAAATTTGAAGACTTGCGTTTGGGCCTAGATGGACCGTGAGGGCTGTACATTAATCAAAAGAAAGAGGAATTTGCAATTCATAGGAAGAGGATATAAAAGGGGGACGGCAATTTAGAATTCGAGAGGTCTGACGGCAGAGGAAAAAGGCGACAGCCTTTTAGGCTGTTCTGCTGCACGGAAATCAAGGCTTAGCAATATTTTTCTTTGGCTGTGAAGAATTCCACGATCGATATGGGTGACGTTTTCTGATTTGTTTTTTTATTGATTTATTTTAGTTTGTAGTAGATAGTTGAGTGTTTTAGTTAACTATTTATAATGAACAATTTGGTAGTGACAGTATCAAATTTGTTCATCATGATTGTTGGCTAATTTTCTCTAACTGCTTTTGGTGATTGGTTGGCGAAATCGTTTTATTCTTAATCAATTGCTAAACTAGTTGTTCCGGAATACTTGCTACCGTTGAACACCCGCATGCTAAATTGTTTAATCTAACTAGTAACCTAGGGTTTTAGTGGTCCACTGTTTATTGATCTAGCACTTTCTTGCGGCAGGACTAATCAGCCCATTAGGAACTTAGGTTATTAGGTCAAGGAAGCAATTGGGGGGGGGGGGGCATGTCTATGTGTCACTAGTTAGTAATTAGGTTTTGCCTAGATCGGTAGCCAACCAGGATCCAAAAGTGGTTAGATTTGTCCCATTTGATAGTTCAAGTAATTTTCTAGTTTAAAGTTAGTTAATTTGTTATTTATTTCACCCAAACTCATCCAAAACAGCCAAGAGGCAATTTAGTTCAATTCAGTAGATTAAATTAGTTTAGTTTAGTTAAGGTCAATCTAGGTTAGTGACAGTAATCTAGGTTTAGGTAGTTAATTTAGTTAGGTAGTTAAATACTAAATCACTAGTGACCACTAACTCCCCTGGATTGATACCCTACTTACCCTATCTATAGGTTTAAGTTTAGGATTATTTGTAGCGGTCTCGACAACCGTTATCAAATTGGCGCCGTTGCCGGGGAGTACGTGCGCTTATTAGTGATTTTAGTCTTTTTGTTTTAGTTAATTTTTGTTTTGTTTGTTTTTCTTTAAAAAAAAAAAAAAAGAAAACAAAAACCCAAAAAGATTTTTTATTTATTTTCTGCGTTCCAATTTTTATTAGTATAGTCTATTTTTGAGAAGAAAAAAAAAGAGTTCATAATTTTTTTCGGAGTGCCAGTCTTTGATTCCATTGCGTTGTTTTATCATCTCGATCAGTGCTACGCAAGTGGTTTCTTTGTGTTTGATCGTTGCAGGAATTTGACGATAATTATGGGTAAAGAGGAGAAATGCTATAACTGCGAGAGTTTGTATCATAGAATTAAATTTTGCCCAACACTGCCCACCGAGATCAGAATTGTGGAGGATTCAGAGGATGAGGAGGAGTACGAAGACTCATATTATCCATATCAAGCACCTCGCTCATCCTACTATCAGGGATATGCTCAATCAGGTTACCACGAGAGATATCAAAAAAATTACACTCAACCGGCATACGGGGTTCCGTATGAGTTTAACCATGGGGCTAGAGATGTGTGCTTTTGTTGCGGCCAAGTCCACATAGATGAGGATTGCACGGTGTTTTGGGAAAACCCAGATTATTGGAAGGAAAAAATGAAGGCCCATAACTATTCAACTATATATCAGGGACACTCTCCATCTACGACATATAATTATTTAAATCATGATGTTTATTCTAATAATAATTATAATTCTAACTTTGAATCATTTGCAGGATATCATGATGGATATGGAAATAGTTACTCTCAACCAGCATATGCGGTTCAACAGGATTTTGACCAAGGGTATCCCCAGTACCCCCAATATCATGAGCAGCAGGATTATTATGATGGTGGGTACGAAGCAGACATGTCAAATCAAGGTTACTACCAGGGTGAATACCAGATGGATTCTTATGGTTGTGGGGATCAACAACAGGATCAGATAGAGGTTATCAGTGCTCAGTTGAGTGCAATGGTGGAGAATATGAATTCCATGATCGAGGGCCAAAAGCAGCTCGTTGAAAAGGTCCAGGGCATTGAGAGGAAGTTTGACATCCGAGACGAGAAATTGAAAGCATTAAAAAAGCAGTTGGCACAGCTGGATGAAGACATGGAAAATCAAGAAGTAGAATATTGGGAAGTGTCAGGAAAAGAATTGGATGAAGACATATGTTTATCAGAACCAGAGGAAGTAGTTTGGGAAGAAACTGGTGCGACGATTGAGGTTGAGTGTGATGTAGTGCCTTCAGAAGTCGAGGTTGTTGAGGAACTAGTAGTGGAGGTTGAGAGTGATGCGATACAGGACGATGACGAGATTGTGGATGAGGAGATCGAAGATGAGCAAGTACGTGAGATCCCAAAAGATACAATTGACTCCCCTGCCTCTTTATTTATTTTGCAGGTAACTGAAGAAAAAATGGTGGAAAAGAGGAAGGTGGTCGAGGAAGATGTTGGGCAAATATCAATCAAGAAAAAACTCCGCAGTGATGACTTGAAAGTGCCACGTGTGCAAGTGCAAGCTTGGATGCGATATATCAACTATCGAGCATACGTGGGCAATTCGGCAGGTAAGTGTGCGATTCATGACAAATTTATTTTTAATTTTTGGTTTAATATATTTTACATGCCAAGCATAAAGAAAAAAATAAAGAGGCGTGTGAAATACCGAGCGTTCCTCGGTAATGCAATTGGCGAGTGTGGCCTGAAGAAACTGAAGAGGCGGATCAATTACCGAGCTTTTATCGGTAACTCGGTAGGCAAATGTGGAATGAGACCACCATGAGCGTCATATGAGGTAACGGTCTGGCTGAAGACCTTAAAACTTAGCGCTTCCGGGAGGCAACCCGAGAACTTTGTGGGTGTGTTCACTAGAAACCCTCACGAGACTTCACTCGTCCACTCGGGCTACCGAGGGGTTTAAAAGGCTTGTTGCATACGCTAAATGCAACCGTGATTCCTACGAAAGTGAGTTTAGGATTTATTTTTTTATTTGCATTTAATTTGTTTTTTAGTGTTTTTGTAGTTTTGCAGTTTGCTTGGCAGAGTTCAAGTGTGGGGAGGAGTTACGGGAGCGCCTACTATTTTAACAAGTTTCAACTACAATCAGGTCGATGTACTCTTTTCATACTCTTGTATCTTTACTTTTGCAACTTTGTTTATTTTTATTCTTCTTTGTTTTTGTTGTTTCTTTGTTCACATTGAGGGCAATGTTGAACTCAAGTGTGGGGAGGGGAATAACACGTTTCGTTGGTGTTTATTTTTGTGTGTGTTTAAAAAAAAAATAATAAAAAAAAAATTCAAAAAAAAAAATGTCTCTGGATTAATTTCAAAAATCATGGAAAATGATAGAAAAATTGGGAGTCGATTTATCGAAGTGTTGAAGTCGGATTCGTGTTTACAACTCTCAAAGGTAGTTGGAAAGGGCTTTTGATGTATATTGAAATGTTGTAACGAGTTTCCGAGTTTGTTGCAGGTCTATCAATGGAGATCTTGATGTTTACGATATCTCGGTGAAGAAGACGAGTCTTTTGGGTGTTTACGATCGTTTGTTTACGATCTATGTTCACGATGAAACGTTTACGACTCGCGCTAACGACAAACTGCGTTTACGATCGGGCTTGGATTTAAATTAACTGTTTCCGATTGGATTTAATGATTACGATTGGTCCTAAAATGAACCCAATCGTGAACCCGATAGCGGATCGTAAACTCGCTTAAATGAATCGTGAACCCATGTTTTGAATCGTAAACTCACATAATCGAGAATTAAAATCTAAAACACTTAACAATTTTGAGAATCTCATTAAAATTGATCGTTTTTGAGATAAAATTTGTCGGTGTTTGTAAGCATGTGCTTAATTCAATTATTTTCCCTAAAATGTTCAAATTGAAATTTTGTGAAGTTCGAAAGTAAAATGTGATCGTCAATTGAACACGTTAAGGGTAAATAATCATAATTGCTTATTTAATGATCATGTCTGATGCATATGTCTTGTCTTACTCAGATGGCTGAAGAGATGCTGATTGGAGATATAAAATATGAACCAGACCATTGCATGCCGGCATACCTAGAAGACCCGCCAGAAAAACACATGGAGTTATTTTACTCACTGGTGGCCGGAATGAACACATGCAAGATTAACCATGCCTTGAGGACAAATGTTCTTATCGACGAGATGCTGGTTAGAGAATTTTGGGGAACTGCCAGGGTGAATTCTGACAAGACTAGGATTACTGCAACGGTCAATAACAGGCAAATTGTCATTGAAGAAGAAGACATAAGGCAGGGCCTGAATATTACAGATGAAGCTTCAGATCCAATCACTTACACAAAGGAGGTAGTTCTTGCTGGTGCTCAATCTATGGGGTACGAGGGGAAGTTTCCGCCAATCTTCAAAAAGCTTCTGCCGCACTACTGGAGGTGCCTGGCACATTATATGCAGAAGTCTTTCCTAGGGAAGAGAACCAGTTTCGATCAATTGAATCAAATTCATGGAACTGCATTTGTAGCCCTAGCATTAGATTGGAAGTTTAATTTTTCAAAGATGATGCTGCTAGACTGGGCAGTCAATGCCATGCTGAGCGCCAGAGAGCAGTTTTTTATGACACCCAGGTTTGTTCAGATGGTAGTGATGAAGAAGTATCCGATGATAGAGGAGAGAGTTGAGAAGCTTGATGTGAAGGTCATGGATTCTGGAGTCTTTGGTCTGCAAACCCAAGACAGACCAGGCAAGCAGACATTTGAAGGAAGATTGGAGTGGGTTAAGAGAGGTGCATTTCCAGAAGTGGCTCGGGAACAAGTGTTGGATGACTCTGAGCCAGAGGCAGATGTTCCTGAAGTTAATGCATCAATTGCCGAAGACCAAGACTTGACAGTAACTCAAGCTGTTAATGTTCAAGATGAAGATGTCATTCCATCCGATGAAGAAAATATAATGGATGACATCCTGACTGGCCAGGACATAACTGAAGATGATATTTATGGGGACTTGGAGCCACTAACCCATAAAAGGTCAAGAGAAGATATGATTGGGTCGTCTGGCAGTGATGATACACCTCCTGAGCTGAATATAAACGTTGATGAAGCTTTCGTAGAAGAACCCGTCCCTGCTCGTGAACCATCTCCGCGAAAGAAATCTGATCCTAGGAGCATACGGTTCAAGTTCACCAAGACAAGCTCAAGCCTTTTGGTTGTACAACCAGCTGGACCCAGTTCTGAGGGTGCCAGTGGTCAAGAAGAAACTGTTAATGAAGCCCTTCAAGAGCAACCGTCTCTCACACAGACTGAAGATGGTGATGATCAACCTGCCCCTGTGCAGCAAGCTAGTCCGATTCTGAACGTGCAAAGCCCTGTACGTGAAGATAGGCAATTTCTGGAGGTTGAGAGCACCTTCGTTGTTCCAAGTCCGGTTAGAGTGAGCCTCTCTACCGCGACCAGCCAACCACTCGCAGCTCCAGGTTTCCGCCCATTGATGGCTGCAGAGCTTCCAGTTGATTTGAGGATTAGTGCTGATCCTCAGATCAACTTCCTGATCTCTCAGAATAGGATCAGACAGAATGAGATCAAGGCTCTCATGGAAGAAAACCAGCGTTTGAGAGAGAAGGAGGAGGCAAGCAGCAAATATATGAGAGAGTATGAGGTGGCAGACAAGGAAAGAATGGAATATCTTTACAAGATGATAAAGGACCTGAGAAGGAAGGTTAATGCAACTGACAGATGGTGCAGGGCCTAACAACACGGGTGCCTCTGGTCAGAGTTCATCTCAGGGAACTCAAGCTGCAGATGCAATGGAGACTGACGAAGGAGATGAGAATATAGTGATGCCGGATTACGCCCACTGTGGCAGGATCATCTCAAAGGCTCCAAGTTTCCACGAAAACTGGTTCAAGGAGTTTTTCCAAGGACCAGCTCCCACACAGTACACCATTGACGTTGGTGAAAGCTCAATTGATAAGCGTGGGAGTCGTGAGGCAATCTTATGTTGGCACTACGATATGGAGAAGAAAATCTTTGCCGTGATCCGTGACGGCTATAGTCCAGTGGAGTACTACTCTACACGTGCTCAATTCCACTCCTGGACTGAGCCTGAGATCAGGAGTCTTCTGAGAGCTCCATTTATTAACAGATGGAATGGACCAGAAGGTAATCAGATCAGAGATAATCTGCTTGGCCACATGGAGAATGATTTCAGAGATTTCGAGCTGAAGGAGGTCAGGTGGAGAGAGACCGGGACTGACCCTGTGACAGGGGAGTCTATTGGAGAAGCACGGAGGCCACCAACTAAGCGCACAAGGGTGATTAATATGTTGGATGAGATCGAGGATGAAACACTGGTAAGAAACTTTGATTGCTGGTACTATGATCCGACAACACATGAAGTGGTGGTTCTCTGCAAGCCGATGCGTCAATTCAGATTTTATGACCCGGTGGATTTGCTTCGATTTGGTGAGAAAGATATCAAGCTTCTGGCCACCCAACCCATACTTGGAGACGAGAATGATATGGCTAATGCTATAAGGGTTGGGATATTTGATGGAGCAGCTAAGAAGATTGTAGAGAAGGGATGGTGGTTCAACAACGTTCAAACCTCATTCAGATTTGATTTGCTGCTGCCGTGAAGTGGTCTAATGGTTCATGCCTAGGGGAAGATTGTAGGGCTATATTATGTAAGGCATGAACATTAGTTGGGCTTTTGTATTTGGGCTTAATCTAGCTTAGTTAATAGGCCATGTGGGCCATTTAAATGTTTATGATTGGGCTAGGTTAGTGTTTATGATTGGGCCAAGCTCAAGTATGAGGTGGTATAAATACCACCTCATTGTAATCGATTTGCACTAAGCTTTTCCAATACACATTTCACAGTTTACGATCTTCTCTCTCTTGTGTGTGTTTACGATCAGCTTCATTCAAGTAGGGTTTCTCATTCAAGACTCGATCTTTACATTAGATCTAGTCTCTTTCTTCTACTTGGTTCTTGAATCAAGCTTATACGAGGATTCCGCACTCGTATTTGATCTAGATATCGTGTTGTTTGGTTGATTTCGGACCTACATTATGTAACTCCAATAAATAACATATTGAAGACTCATTGTGATAAAGTCAACTACCATCTTTTATCATGCAGGGCGGAGCTGCATTAAATTTTTGATGCAAGATTATTGTTCATTTAAGAACAAGTAGAGGAAACTAAATCCTTGTATTGAAAACATTCATGATATGCTTAAGGTACCTATAAGTAAGGTCTATCCTCATAAGTCTTTTCTAAGAGCTCATAATAAAGACGAGGTTTACTAATGACCAAGCATATCATACTATGGATTACTAATTCATTAACTATTCCTCGTCCGTTTTGATTTGTTTTGTGTCTGAATATGTAATGCATGCCTAAATACATGTAGACAATTTATGTACAAATCAACGTTAAGGGCTTAATTATCAATTGATACTAAATCTAAGTTGAGTTTTTAATTTGGGTTTGTAGTATGATTAATGGAGGTCTTGAGTTTGATAATCAATTCAATTTTATGACTGTATTTCTCTGCTACAGTTTTGGTTTGAAACTGAGATGAGTATTAAATTCTGATAAGATTTATCTAATAACTCATTATAATTGATGACTCGGCCAAGTGGGAGAATGTTGGAAAATATATTTCTTGTGGCCCAAGTCACCAATTATACTGGTGATCATTGTAATTGACATTTATTCGATGGACGTAATTGCCCTTACTAAACCAAATTAGGGTTTCCCCTTGGGTGTATATATAGAGCTATTGGGGAAAGACTAAACACCACTCTGTCACTCTAAAACCGTGATGTTTTCTCTCCCTCTCTATAATTCGTGGGTCTTCCACCTTAGTCATCCTAACCATACACCCTAAACGGAAAGTCGATAAGTGGCTTCATGGAATCCTTCAACATGACCGCAGATGTTGTGCTATCAGGTAATCTTTACTTTTTCGTCATGTTTTATTTATCATAATAGAGGAATCATCCAACATAATTGTCAAAGGTTAAGAGAGTGAGTTTTGGTGGGCGGGTGTCAAGGTTATGAGAGGGGGTGGCGGTATATGTATGTGCATATGTATTAGTGTATACTAGCCGTGTGCCCGCGCGTTGCGGCGGCGACAGTGTATAGCGTGTTATTCGTCTTCTGTTCGCATGTTGCGGCGACGATAATTTATAGCGTGTTATTTGTAATTCGCTCGGGCGTTCGGCGGCAACGGTAATTTACAACGCGGTACTCGTCTCTTTCCGTGCGATGCTTCGGCGACAACAATTTATAATGCGGTACTCGTTTCTATTTGTATTCCTTGCTTATGAATCTGTCGTGCTATAAGAGTCCATGTCGTCTAAAATCTATGGGTACATTTTTAGACTTTGGTTTCACTTCAACCTCATTCACACTGAGTACGTAGATGGCATCTGAGTTTACACACCGTCTACTCTGCAGCAAGTACCTTAATTGGTGTAAACAAATATGATAGATACATGTTTAGTCTAACAATACTAACCTAAGCAGTAATTAATAAAATGAAACTATTACTATGCATAAGTTGGAAATCTTTTAACATAACAGAGATAATAACGTGAATCTTTTAGAAACAAAAGATAACACAATATCATTCATGAACAAAATCATGAAAAAAAGACCCTCAAAGGAGTAGAGGTGGCTCTTTCGACCGGTTTACTTTCAAGTTGTTCGATTCAGGTTATGTTATAAACGTAAATGGTGAAATGGGTGAAATAAAAATAAAAATAATTACAATAATAACAACAGCAGCAGCAGGAGCTGGAGGTACACGTATTTCTTTATTCCATAAAACCTCAAAAATCATTATTCAAAACCATAAAATTTGTTTTGACCCACTACTCAACCCACTCATTTTGCCACCTCTAGAAAAAAGGGTGGGTTGATCTTTTAGCTTTGACCCGTTACAAACATTAAAACTGCATCAGATGTTAATATTTCCTGAGAAGAATTCGCTCAAAATCATCTCGGAATTGCAAGCATGCTCCCGAAGAAAAAACACACACACCCGGAGAAAAAACCAAGACACCCGAAGCGAAGGTGCACGACCAAACCATCCCGGAGTTGCAAGCATGCTCCAGTTCTGTAAAGAGGTTGCAAGAAACCAGAACTCCACTACACGAGTGATTATCATGCTGAGTGATTATGAAGCCGTTCC